>BSBK01000233.1:0-600000 GCA_027943335.1 Chamaecyparis obtusa
ATGCTTCCTCACCTCCCCATGGATGTTCTTCAAGTGTTCTGCAAAATCCTCAGCTTCAGCACTACTTATTTCTCCTTTATCTATCTTCCTCAATTCAGATGCATTTCTTGGACTACTTCCATATACAATCTGGGATGGTGATTTACCAGTGCTTTTGTTGACAGAATTATTGTATGCAAATTTCGCTTGTGGTAAAATTAAATCCCATCCTGTTGGCTTATCTCCAACCAAACATCTCAGCAAATTTTCCAAACTCCTATTCACCACCTCTGTCTGTCCATCAGTCTGTGGATGATGTGATGAACTAAACTTCAAATCTATCTTCAACTTCTTCCACAATGTACGCCAGAAATATCCAACAAACTTAGTGTCCCGATCTGAAACTATGGTCCTTGGCAAACCATGAAGTCTCACTACCTCTCTGAAAAACAATTCTGCTATATGAACAGCATCATTAGTCTTCTTGCAGGGAATGAAATGCGCCATCTTTGAAAATCGGTCAACTACTACAAAAATTGAATCATGTCCCCGCTGTGTCCTCGGTAAACCAAGAACAAAGTCCATACTGATATCCTCCCAAGGCTTCTTTGGTATAGGTAATGGCTGATACAACCCTGTATTCTGCTTCACTCCTTTCGCCATCTGACATACTCTGCAACTCTGTACAAACTTCTTCACATCTTGCTGCAACTGTGGCCAATAATAATTCTCACTAACCAAACCAAGGGTTTTATCACGACCAAAATGTCCAGCCAATCCTCCACTATGCTTCTCCTTGATGAGATTCTCCCTCATAGAACTTCGTGGAATGCACAACTGACTCCCTCTGAATAGCATATCATCTTGGATGATAAAATCCAACCATTTTGTCCTGTCTAGAGTAACAGGTTCTGTACAAGCTTTCCAAGCTTCACCAAAATCAGGATCCTCTGGATATAAATTCTTGAGTTCCTTGAACCCAACCACTTCAATCTGCATTTCTGTCAGCAATAGTTGCCTTCTGCTAAGAGCATCTGCAACCCTATTAGACTTTCCACTCCTGTGTTTCAAAACAAATGTATAACTCTGCAAAAACTCAACCTATTTCAAATGCCTTTGATTCAATTTTCCTTGACTATTCAAATATTGCAAAGCTTGATGATCAGTATACAAAACAAACTCCTTAGGAAGTAGATAATGTCTCCACTTCTTTAATGCCTGAACTATAGCATAAAATTCTTGATCATAAATAGAATATTTCCTCTTGGCATCATTTAACTTCTCGCTGAAATAAGCAACAGGTTTACCTTCTTGGCTCATAACAGCTCCTATTGCAGTACCACTAGCATCACAATCTACTTGAAACACCTTATTAAAATCTGGAAGTGCTAAAACAGGTTGTTCTGTAACTTTTTGTTTCAATAATTGAAAACTCTTTTCTGCTCCTTTAGTCCACTTAAACTCTTTTCTATCCCCTCTCATTGTTTCAGTCAAGGGTCCACAAATACTGCTAAAATTTCTGATAAACTTTCTGTAAAAGCTAGCTAGACCATGAAAAGATCTTACCTCAGTAGCACTCCTCGGAGTAGGCCATTCAAGGATAGCCTGTACCTTCTCTGGGTCCATTTTTAGACCTTTTGCTGAAACTACAAATCCTAAATATACCAACTCTTTCTTCACAAAACTGCACTTCTTCAAATTAATCAACAATTTCTCTTCTCTCAACTTCTCAAATACCATACGAATATGCATCATATGCTCATCCAATGTCTTACTAAAGATCAAAATATCATTTAGGTAAACAATGACAAACTTACCCAGAAATTTTTTCAGAACCTCGTTCATGAGCCGCATGAAAGTGCTCGGTGCATTGGTTAGCCCAAAAGGCATGACTAACCACTCATATAGTCCTTCCTTTGTCTTGAAGGCAGTCTTCCATTCATCTCCTTCTCTGATCCGAATCTAATGATATCCACTCTTCAGATCTATCTTTGAGAAATACACAGCTCCACTCAAACAGTCCATAATATCATCCATTCGTGGCAATGGAAACCTGTACTTGATTGTGATCTTGTTTATTGCTCTGGAATCTGTACACATCCTCCACTCTCCATTCTTCTTTGGTGCTAATACCGCAGGTACAGCACAGGGACTCAGACTCTCTCGAATCAATCCTTTCTGTAACAACTCATGTACTTGTCTGTTCAACTCCTCACTTTCTGCAGGTGTCATTCTGTGCGCTACCTTATTCGGTAAACTCACTCCTGGGATCAAGTTCATCTGATGACTAATCTTCCTGACTGGTGGTAATCCATCAGGCACATTATTGGATACAATATCCTGAAACTCATTCAACAAATCTGCAACTTCTACAGGAACATCTTCTACTTTCTCTTTACCAGCTTTTGGAATTAAAGCAAAACATACATGCTCATGCCTCATACCATCTAGGAAATTTTTTCCATCAACAAAAGTTATCCTTGCATTACCACATACCTTTTCTTCAGTCTCCTTCAATGGTTTTAGCTTATGTCGCACTCCATCCTTTGTCAGGGAATAGGTATTCGCACGACCATCATGTACAGCACATCTGTCAAACTGCCATGGTCTACCCAACAACATATGACATGCATCCATAGATATGATATCACACAATACCTCATCTTGGTATCCGCCAATCTTGAACTTCACCAGGCATTGTTCATTGACCATGACCTTGTGGTCATCCTGTACCCAGGCAATCCGATATGGATGTGGGTGTTTCTGTCTCTTGAGCTTCAACTTTGTCACCATCTCTTCTGACACCAAATTTTCAGTGCTTCCACTATCGATAATCACATCACAGCATTTACCCTCACACTTGCATCTAGTGCAAAACAGGCTCCTCCTTTGCTCAGGTTCATTCTCACCATTCAACAGGACTCTTCTATTAATCAACGTTTCTCCTCTCTCAGCATCTTCAGAATTTGATGATCTGGCATCTTCATCTATATGTGCAACTCTGGCCTGGCCTTCATTTCTCCTGTCTGTTCTACCTTGGCGCTGAGGACATTCAAATGCCCTATGACCTTCTTCTCCACAGTGAAAACATGTTCCACGGAAGCCACCTCTTCCAGATCCTTGTCCTCTTCCTCTTCCTCTCTGATCTCTATTATTCTGATCCTGGAAGCGATTGGAATTATTTCCTCGCTGATTCTGACTGCTACTGGCCTCATCCTTCTTTTTTGGATCTTCATTTCGGCCACCATATGACCGTCCACCAGATCGTCCACCGTGACCTCTTCCGTTTTGTTTGCTCTCAAACTTCTTGTTCAGCTTTTCTTCTACTTTTAGGGCAAACTGGTATGCCTCTTCAATACTATTCATTCGAACCAGATTCAGCTCCTCCTGAATGCTTGGCCTTAACCCATTAAGGTATCGGGCAACTTTCTCTTTATCAGCTTCTACATGGCCTGTTCTGATGAGAAGTCGATAGAACTCCTCTGTATACTCCTGAATAGATCTTCCTGCTTGCTTCAAACTTTGCATTTTCTTCAGTAGGTCAAGCTCATAATCAACAGGAATGAACTGTCGCTTCAATTTATCCACCATCTGATCCCATCTCGTGATTTTCTCCTTTCCCCGTCTATTTCGCTCCAACTGAATCTCTTGCCACCATATCTTCGCATGACCTTTCAGTCTGGCCTTCGCAAATTTGACCCTATCAGGATCCTCAACATCTTCATACTCAAAATATTCCTCGCATTCATTGATCCAGTCGATCAATTCCTCTGGGTTAAAATTTCCAGAAAATGTAGGAACCTCAATCTTAGGTCTTTTCCCAATCTTAAAAATCACCCGAAAAAGTCTTTCTTCCTCCTAGTTCACAATTTCAACTTCTCCTTCTTGATATTCTTCTTCGGCTTCATCCTCGCTTTCATCTCTGACATTAAGATTCATTCCTCTGTGAATCTCTTTTTGCAATGCTCACACTTGTCTCTGCAGCTCTCTAACCTCAGGTGTCACAGCACCAACTCTTCCGCCACGTTCTCGTCGTGGAGGCATTTTCGCGATGCAGGCTGAAACCCTAGCCACGGTCCTGGTGCAAACTGCCTCACAGTCGGTGATCTGTTTACACACTCAAGAACTCCTGCTCTGATACCACTTGATGAAGGGTGCTCCCCTTAATGCCACAAACACATAACAGAAATAGAGAAACAACAACAATAATATGCAAGAACAGAAAAATTGGCTTCTTATTATCTCCACAAATGTGAAATTACAAACTTTCAGAATTACAATATGCAAAGCCACATGGGCATTCCCTTACAATATTCTTCAGGACAAAGCCTCGAATCAATACCCAGATCTACTACCCAGAACTATTCTGAACTGCCCAAGACAATAATACAGCCTTCCTTATATAGGCAATTTTCCACCGCCTGGGAAGGTTCCAGAATTTTTAGCCAATAAGGCCGACCAAACTTAGAATTATTTTATTTTACATTTTATTACATCATAGTCGGCTCAAGATAACCTTTGAAACCTGAACAGAAATTTTGAAGAAAATTATTTTTCGCCATTTCAAGTGGCCCAACTTCCGAAGACCATAAGTCATCACCCGTTGACCCGCTCGGCTATTATAACCCCATTTCAAAAATGCCACGAAGCGCTCTACAGGCTTGACCCGCGCAAGCGCCCGTCACCCAAATTTTTGACCTCATCCGGGGCCTCTAAAGCCTTCAAAACTGAGTTCAAAATTTCTGTACCCTGCTGCCAATACCGAAAATCTTCAATATCTTTCAATATACACTTGATCTGGCAATGAAACTTTACTGGCAGACTTATATGACCAAAATGAACCTCCAAGAAAGAAATAAGATCATTTTGAGCACATACGAAAATTACCAAAAATAATAACTTTCCATAAATAGCAGCTCTGCACAAAATAGCCCTTATTGAATTCAAAAACAAAAATATTTTTGGGTGATGCAAGATTGCTCTTACACCCAGGATGCTCCTGCATCAATATATATATGTATATATATATATATATAGATGTATATATATATGTATATGTATATATATATATATATATATAGATATATATATATATATAGATATATATATATATATGTATATATATATAGATGTATATATATATGTATATATATATATATGTGTGTGTATATATATATATGTGTATATATATATATATATATATGTATATATATATGTATATATATATATATAAATATACAATTACTTGATTGTTCTTGAATATTGAAATTAAATAGTTTCTTACCTGGTGTAATGCACGTCTAATGTCAGATAATTCAAAAGATTGTAAGGACACTGCACCAAGATCAGTGGCCTCATCCATAAGAAAATCTGAGAATCCAATGTGAAATCGTGAGGTCGTAGGTGTCTTCTATAGGAGAGCCTGTATATGTTGTCGAGGTGGTGTAAGATCATCCACACTCTGTCATGGAGCTGTAAGATGTATCTCGAAGTCATCCTGTCTGGAGGTACCTACCTCTGCATCTCCTCGTCCCTGACTATTGTCTGTGGAGGATCTCGCATGTACTCCTCGAATGAATGTAGGAATATCACGTGGTGGAACCCCATGCAATCTAGAAAGTGTCTAGTAAGATGCCAAGAGATCACCCACTAAAATAGAGTTGAGGTCACGCAGATGATCCTCTGGTAGTTGTGCTATCTCATATGGAGTGGGAAGATCAAATTGGATGTAAGGATCATAAAATGGACTAGAAGGATCAACGCATGCGCTCGTTCGAGATCTGAGCATTTACCTACCAACATGATCAGATGATAACTCATCGACCTGAGTTGTGATGGTGGCATTTCTAGTATCCTCAATTGCAGCCTGTCTAGCTCTAGTGTAGGTCTCCAAACATTTTGGAAGAACCAAAAGGTTTTGACCCACCAATGCCCTCTTACTAGGGGGTTGTGGTAAATCAGTTCATCTACACTTATCTTGATATCTCCCCCACCCTTGACCAACATGTGGAGGTAAATCTGTGTAATCAACATCGTAACCCAAATGAAACTCTGCAAACAATTGTTTGCAGAAATATAGGGGCACCTCATCCTTTTGGGGCCACATATGATGAGCCGCCAACCATCTTGGATATATAAAAGGGGCTACTAAGTCATCTATACATTTTGTGACCCTGTATGCTCTAACCACCCTCTTATCTATGTAATGGGTTCCAAACATGTTCTTAACTTGAGTAACAGAAACATCTGAATCAACTATCCTCCAACCCATAGTCCCTGTGACAGTGCTAGAGAGGCTACAGTAAAAAGAATCAATATATGTATCATCATATGGATTGTATGATTCAACCTTTTGAATCATACTCATAAGCTCAGTGTGAATGGATGTCAATTTCTCCCTATTAGGGAGGATAGCACTATTTTGTAATGTCTGCTCTAGCACCATTAGAGCGGCATGCATCCTGGAGATAGGCTCTTGTCTGTGCTAATCTCTACTCTGTGGGGTACCATGGTGGTCTGAGGATGCTCGTGAGGCCTGACTATTATGAACGCTAGGCTCTGAACCACTAGAAGCCATGAAACAAATGTAATATAGATTAAAAATGTTTGCTGCAAGTGGGCACATAAATGTACATACATTTAGTAGAAAATCAATATATATACACATGTTGAAAAAAAACATGTTTAACTAAATTAAAAATTGTCTATATATAATACGCATGCACACGTACATTTGAAAAACAATTCAAATAAATTAAATTTTAACATAATTTATCTATCTAACTTGATAGATACATACTTCAAATGAAAACATTGAACTTCAAACATGTTAATTCATGAATTTACATATAAATTTAAACATTTAAACATTTAAAAATTCTTCAACATGCAACATTTTTGAGCTGGAAAGTTCATAAATTAAACGAGTCAAATTTCATATATTATGTGTCCATTGCATCCCCATAAGGATAAATATATATATATAAAGACAAACATGTGCACATCCCCATTGAATATATTCACGTGTCCATTTGAACAAAAAGATTCCATCCATTGCATTATATATCCATATTGCATGATTTACATGTTTTTAGGTTTGGGTTTATGTTTTGGGTAAATTATATGTTTTTAGGTTTGGGTTTACGTTTAAGTTTCAAATTTTTGGGTAAATTATATGTTTTTAACATCAATAATATAGCCTAAAAAATTTATTGCTTAAAAATGAAGAAAAAATAATATATTATAATCTTAAGTGAAAAAAAATCATTTTTAACATATTTATATGGGAAAAAGTTAAAAAAACACAAAAATAAATAAAAAATTTCAAGCCCCTTCATGGAACTTGGCCAAGTTTTCTTTGAAGCCCCTTTTTCGCTCTCTTAGCCCCTCAATGTGCAAATGAGGGGCTTGGGGTTTTTTTTCTATATTTAAAATATCATATGGACTTAGTCGAGTACCACTCAGCCCAATCTACTAGGCTACATAGACACCATTTGGCATTGCATGGTGCCTACATGTACTCAGTTGTGTTAGACTCAATCGAGTCTAACTGGACTAAGTGAATTGAGTTATCCTAAAAGGTGACACTCAATTGTGCTTTTACCCATTAATCCCAATATTTCCCCTTAGTAAGAACCAATCATCTTTGTTAAGAAAAAAGCCAGATCTCTTTTTTTTGTATTAACTACATGTAATTAAAAAATTTCATAGTGAGAAAATGATATCCCTTGCTAAGGATTGATGATTTATCCAAATAGATGAAGAGAGCTAAACTAGTCTCAAAGATAGACCTCAAGTTAGGGTATCACTAGCTTCACATCCATGAAGTTGGCATTCATTAGATAGATTATTGCACCCAATATGAATATTATGAGTTTACAATTGTACCCTTTGGGTTGACCAATGTGCCATCAATTTTCATGAGTTCGATGAATGGTGTATTTCACACTTATCTTGACCATTTTATCCTTGTGTTTATGAATGATATTTCAGTGTATTCAAGGATGATGGAGGAATGTGAGGGCCACTTTTGTTAAGTTTAGTAGCATCTTCATGGCCATAGTTTGTTTGGTAACTTTTCCAAATGTGAGTTATTCTAGACTGACATGAGGTATTTGTGTCTTATCATCTTAGAGGATGGTATTTAGTGAATCCTTCAAAGATTTAGATCATTATGGAATTATCAATACTTGCTAGTGTCTCTAAGGCTTATAGTTTAATGGGTTTGGTGAGCTACTACCACTTTATGAAGGAAATTTCTTGGTTGGCACACCCTATCACTTATCTTCAAGAAAAAGGAAATAAATTTGTGTGGCCTGATTAGTGTGTTGCAACTTTTTAGGCTCTTAAGGAGTGGTTGACAAATGCAACAATCTTGGCAATGCCAAATCCTACAAGTGAGTTTATAGTGTGCATTGATGCATTGTTGGAGGGTTTTAAGATAATTCTGATGTAGGAGGGATTAGTGATTGCATATGAGTCTCAGAAGGTCAAAGATGAGGAGCTAAACTACCTCACCCACAATTTAGAGTAAGAGGTAGTTGTACATGCGCTATTGTGTTGGAGATATTTTCCTTTGTATCACAAGTTTGTATGATTTTGATGTTGATCACATCAAGGGGAAGGAAAATGTTATTTTAAATGCCTTGAGTAGGAGAAGTATGATATTTTAGTTGTGTCTCTTGGTATAGACTTACATAGCTATATGTTTGCATAAGGTTTTGGTTCCAAATCCCCCTTAAAATATGTTTGTATAGGGTTTTGGGTCCTTTCAAAACCTATTTTCCTCTAATAAAAAACATTCAAAAATATAAGAATGATTATGTTGCTAAAATTTATTTTCATTAGTTGCATTTATTATTATTATTATTATTATTATTATTATTATGTGTTTTGACTATTTATAAAATGACCAGCTACACTGATGTGTACATTATTTAGTGAACAAGTACAAAACCTCAATTCCACCTAGTTCCATAGGTTTGAGCATCTCTTATCTCTGATAGTGGCATAAGACATAGTTACATTGTTCATTAATGGTTTAAGCCAATATCGTCCATGTATAGACAATGTATCCATAATTTCTTTATTAAACCTCTTGTTACCGTGTAGGTAAAGTTTGAACTTCCTTGTATAAATGTGATAGACCGGTATTTGTTTGTGCATCATATGGTTGAGTTAGATTTTAAATGTTGATTTTAATGATTAATTGGTTATTTTACATTTACCAAAAAAAAATTCATAGTGTTATTCCATTTAAATTAGAATTGATTTAATTTAATCCATTAAGTTTTGGTTATTTAGTTGGGTTTTAACTTATTGAATTAAGTAGCTTTTATTTTATCCTTTTCACTTTTTTTACGAAAAAGTCACTTGATATTTAGAAAATAGAGTTCATTTTCAACAATTATGAATTTCTCACTCCACAAATTTGCAATATCCCCTTTGAGAGAATTTGATATTTTACTTGTTGGAACATTGTTCCGTCAAATTTTTGTGAGCATTAACTCATTGGATTTGTGTTGAGATTGCTACGCTTTGCCAAACATCTTGGTGGATTTTGTGGAGTTGCCAGATTTCTTTCTTTATTTTTGTATTTTCATCATTTGAGGTAGGAAAACCTCATAAACTCATTTATTGTTCAAGTTTTTGATGTTTTTTTTGTTGCATTTAAATCATGGAATGAGATTTTAATTACCTCTCACTTCTCTTGATTCACTTCAATGCTAGTTTAGGCTAATTTGTTTAGGAATTTTGAAATCAATGTGAAAATAATATTGTCCAAATTTTCCAAGAATGAATTTGTAATAAAAAAAACCACATCAGATTACTTCAAATCAGAGTTGGATTCCTACAAAATTTTATATATATGTATGTATATATATATATTCCAGTTAACCTATTTGAAAGCATTCTTCATAATCAGGTTCTGGTGGCTTATTGAATGGGTCATTGTATGCTAGGATGGGTTGTCTTTGTCGGGAGGAATGCTTGAAAGGATTTAGTGGTTGACTATAATCTTCCCACTATTGTGGATGCTATCCTTGACACGAACATGAGTGAGTTATCCATCCTTCTATCTCTCTATTTTCCTCAAAATGTGAGGGAGGATAAACTGGATCGTGAGATGGAGAATAAAAATGAGGATTCAGTGGATAAGGTTTAAGAGGCTTGGTTAGCTTTCTCTATTGGAGCAAAATCCGATGATTTCTCTGCCTTCATAATTTCTCTATTTGGGCACAGTTTCTGTTCTCCTCTCGCTGATGCTTTTTAATCATTAGATTGTGTTAGATAGATTGGAATCTTGATATGAATCCTGATATTGCGAGCACAAACTTCTGCACAAAGTTGTAATTTTAAAGATATTCTTTGATGGACACTGCTCAATTAAAAATAAAAAGAATCTAATTTATATATTAACTTTAAATCTAAAATTGAAAACCATATTCAAACCCTAAAATTTTAAAAATAAAAGAAAGAGATACAAATTTAATATTTTTAATAACTTTTATACAAATTGAAAAAGTATACATACCTTATCTTTGTGAGATATATCTTTCTTCTTTTTTCTGGACAAGCTCTTTATTCTTTTCTGCCAAATGTTTCCTCGCAGTTTTATAACTTTTACCAAATATTTCACCTACAAGCAGTGAAAAAGGCAAATATTTCAATTATTTCTTTTTCAAATTTTCATTCAAAAAGTACAATTCTTAGAAATATAAATACTTAATACATTGATCACATACTTTTTAACACATTGATGGAGATGGGAATAAATATATTATGTGTCACCACACAACATATATCTTTTCAACAACTAAAAGCAACTACAAAACAAGAATAAATTGACATGAAAAGTGGGTATATAATTGAGGACATGCAGAATTCTGATAGTTAGATCTAATATGTAGCATAGCCACAAATTAATGAATTGATCTCACACAATCCTCATATTAAAAATAAATGTATCTTTGGTGAAAATTGGGATATTAAACACAATTGTAAATGGAGCATCAAAATAGAAACGCGGCATGGTTTATGCACTTATAATAGCAGAAAAATGATAAAATGCCTGACTATCATGAACATGATTGATAGCATACACATTGACAATTCTTCTAGCCATTATCGTATCAACAAACATGCGAAATAATTGCATGACAATGCTTTCCTTGGCAACGCCACACACACCAGAGAAATAATTGCTTAAGAAATAATCTCAAAGCTGCAATTGCATTCCACACAGTCTTATCTATACATGCAGGAGGTGAATAGAGCATTTGGGCAACAGTAGTTTTAAAGCCATGAGGAACATGCAGTAAGAGAGGATTGTATTAGAAATGGTTAAGTGGAAGAATTGGGCAACCGTTTCATAGCAGAAAACATCTACTAAACATCATATTCCACGACTGGCAGTACGGAATAAGAGCACAACCACATCTAGAAACAAATAACTGTCTTCTGAACAGACAAAACTGTAAACTCTTCTATATTTTTTAGATGGAACCCTAAAATCTCCTACAACTTTTTTTTTTTTTGGATGAAACCCTAAAATCTCCAATCATTTTTTATATGCGGAACGAGATTTCCTTCCTGACAACTGAGAATAACCATACCCGGAATCTTGCTATTGATATTGGGAAAGAAACCTCTGTCGAAAAAGGCTCTTCTATCAGGGAAGATTCTTCTGTTAGCAGATCATTGAATAATTTCGTGCCAAGTCAAGACGCCCTGTTTAATTGGTTTATATGGGAGATAAATGCTGTTAAGAGTGGTTCCTTCTCAACGCAGAAGTTGAACGATATTCTCGCCAGTACTCTACTCTGGCCAAGGGAATCAGTGATTTGAAACAAGACCATGAAGAGAAAGTTAAAAATTTAGATGATAAATTTCATGGCATACAGATCAAATTGAATAGGGTTTTGAATGTGAGTAAATCAACCCTGCAGGACACCAGGGAGGGGTTGCGTAGGCTCAACGAGCAAGTTGAAGCAGTGCATCGCTTATCCAAAGGCAACTCCCCCGCTACCAGCTCTAGAGATATTATGTGTGATACTGACAACTCCCAGCTGAGGAAGAAGAACAGAGCTATAGACAAAGACGTGGAGGTGCAAACTGATCCTATGGTTCCTACAGACATTTCAGGTCCAGTCACGCATTTGAGGAGTAAGAGTACGGGTTCCACTCTCTTGGATAGCATAGTTAAGAAGGTAGGGATATCAATGAAGATATCGTTAGAAAAAATGAGATTTTAGCTATGAGTCTGTAGGTTGGTTAGGGATTTGTTGTTGTTTTTTTTTTTTCTTCTTTTTTGCGTCTGTTTGTGGTATGGTTTATCTTTTGACAGGTTGACTCTTTGTGGTTGTAAACTTCTGGGTTTCTCATCTTTGTAAAACCAGTTTTCTCTAATAAAAAATCATAGCTAAAATCTTAATAAAGTCAATAGACAAGATACATGTCATAACCAAAACGACTGCGGGAATAAATGAAACAGTTTTCAATAAAAAAAAAGATAAAAGAAAATCTGCTACATATATGCGTTTCAAATAAAATAGCTGTGATAGCCATCCCCATACCTGCAAACTGCTGTAACCATTTTCTCTGTCACTTGCATTTCATTGCCATCATTTGTTTTGACTGACGCCTTCTTTGCTGCAATAAAAACCAGGCTTAAACAAAACCCTAATTCCATTTCAGCTTCACCTTGAATTAATAAGATACTGACGAGCGGGAAAAAGAAACCAATAAAAAGCAAATTTGGCAGGACACGGATCCCAAAACAACCTTAGCTGGAAAAGAAGAAATTTCAGCTGGACAAAAAAACCAGTTTTTGCCGGACGCGTGGAATAGAAAAAACCAGCCTACGTGGAAATTTGGTTTAGTGTAATGCTCAACAATTTGACCGTTTTATAGGGTAGTTCATTATAACGATGAAAGAATAATTAAAAGTCGGAGAAACCTTGCCTTCTTGCCGATAAACAAAAGAGATCCTTCTACATATTTATATATACTTATATTTACTAGCACTTATACTAGAAGGAGGTGTAAGGGTTACAATGATCGACAACTATATACTAGTAATCACACTTTGGTGTGCAATGGGTATGCCGAAGATATGTGAAAGGGGAGTAAAAAAAAATTGAGAATTAAAATTAACAACTCTTATATATCAAAATAGGAGAAACACAAGTAGGTAATTATAGTTTTAAAAAATAATAATTTCATTCAAAATGTTGTATTACACCACTCCTAACTTAAAAAATAAAATAGTCTGAAAAATATTGCACAAATTCAATTTATGCTAACTTCATTAAATCATGTAATCTATTCCTGGAATGTTTATGAGAGAAACAATTACAACCGGGATAAAGTAAGCTATACCCATTTCTTATATCTTTGCACTCAAGCCGCTAGATTTGTAAATCATTACATAAGAATGAATTCAGGATTGGGCCTTTGCTTCATTTAATAATACTAATATGAATGTTCTAGAGTGATAGCCAGAAGAATCGTATATGAATTTTGTATAAGATTAGATGTTTCCAGAACCACAAATAAGAAATAGCACCCAATGAATGATTATCATGCCTATGGGAGCAACTAATAATTATGAAAGGTGGTAAGTATAGAGGCGTGAGATATGTCTCTTCATTCTTAACTTAAGATATAAGAAGGCACTTAAGATTGACAACATTAGAAACTTATTTCTTTATTTGGCATATAATTGGTTGTAAATAGAAATCAAAAAATGCACCATAGTTGTAGGGTTCGATAATTCAGATAAAAATGGCATCCATACTTGTTGTAGGATTAAATTTACAAATTTGATTTGAAATAGAAATAGCAATATTATTGATTTATGCATTACATGGATCATATTAGACATAACAATCTAATAGCTATAAATAATTATTAGTCAAGACTATAGTATATTATTTTTGTCAAATTAGATAGTTATTAGACATAAGATCATTTGAACATTCATTATTTCTTTAAATAGTGGCAACAAGGGAGGAAGCATCGTATAATGATCGTGTACACAATTTTTTAATTATTAATTAAACTTAAAAAGAAATTCAATCTCTCTCATTTTCAACTGTTCATCTTCTCGTAAGGCACAATCCAAAGTTCTAGAGTAGCGTCAATATCTGACCACAAGAGGTAACAAAGGTTTCCATAAGAGCAAAGTATGGATGATGCATTTCACCAGCCATCTCTAAATGTTTTCTCTACTCTTCAATTCCTAAATTTGTCATTTCTTAAGATGTATTACTCTCACTCAAGTCTATATGATATATCTTTATTAATTTCCTTGGGTGGAAACCTTTATTGTTGTGAGTGAGTCTCAAATATAAATACAATTGATGGTTTTGTAAGATCGGCCCATATGAAGTCTTACTCCTTTAACAATACCAATTGCTCCATATTAAACAATAAACTCCACTATCGTTGCATACATCATTTTCTAATATAGTCACTGATAATATTCTTTTCCAAAATATATTTTCTTCCCCTTTTCCATTAATTATCCTCCTATTATACCCATTTGTCACTGTGACAGGTGTTCACAACAATCATAATTGTTTGGGATTCATCAGTGACTAAAATACCAGTGATACCCCAAGAGAATCACTATATAGAATCGCCATCAATCTCACAGGGTTGCAGCTGAAGACTATATATATATCCGTCTTCTCTGGTCTACCTTGTGGTTCCTAATATTTCCTTCAGTATGAATTACTGTCGATGTAGATTATTCATCTCAACAACATCGTAATTAATAATTCCGATAGAGGTAACTAATCCCACAAGATGCAAGGCATAATGCAACAGGTGGTCCCAACCCTCCAGCATCAACAAGTAGTCCTTAAGACTTCAATATTTGGATTCACCTTGAACTCCAAAATCTGGCAGCAATAAATGGCGGATGTATCTTTGAATCATTTGCGCGCTTAAGCCATGGCTATTCAGTCTTCTACCTGCAATTATTATTAAAAAATCACACTCTGCTGACAGTACCTGTGTCCGGTCTTGTGGAATAAATTCTCACTAATAAATTATGAATCACTTAAGGGAATCGACCATATATGAAGACCCTTCCACTTGTATTGGTATTTTGCAATAATAGTTTATAATCATGCCTTCCAATATATTGCAACGCATATATATTTATGTATAGGGATGTGAAGGAGGGTTCTACTAGATAATATTTTTTACAATATTTTAGATATAAGTAGTAGAATCATGTCTGGATGTGAGGTGCATTTTTTTGTAATTTTTTTCCAAGTAAATAATTAATTATGATTTTTTTGCTACAACTTTTGCATAATATAAAAACTCGTGTCTGACCACCTTAACTTAGTCTAAAATTCATCAAATTGAAAACTTTTTTTTCCCTGTAGCAAGTGAAGTCTAGAATGTGATACATGCTTCAGAATTCAAAAATGTTATACCATTTGAAAGTTATAGTTTTTTTTCAATCAGTCTATCAGTCAAGTCTTTAGAGGTAACTCAATTAAAAAATAAATAATAATTACTTATTCAACTCAAAATTTAATAGTAATTATATTATATTGTTGGAAAATTGAGAATCTCCTTATGAAAACCTTTTTGCTTCATCAAATTCTAGTGAAAAAAAAGTCATTAGTTACATGGTCGAAGTCTGAAGATCAGAGGAAATAAGAAAAACACATTTTTTGGGTTGACCATATAAGTTTGACATTCCAAATCCAAAACCCAAAGAAAATCCTTAGTTTTGTCAGAGGTATTGGGTACCCAATATGTATCAAGTATCTTAACAAATCGGGTAACCATTCTAAATCAGATATGTGTTTTGAAAAAAATAAAATAGACATTTTAGTCAAATGGGCATAACTTTTATGTTTCTTGTCAAAATTTTGATTTTTTACAGGCGTTGGCAAGGTGATTATGAGACCTACAATATGGATAAGGTAATTGTATTATATTATAGACCAAAATTTAATTATAATAATTTTAAGTGAATAATTAATTTGAAACTTGTAATAATCTTTTGCATACAAAATCATTCTTTTTTAGTTCAATTTTTCTCCCATAAGAATTGACATAGTTAAAAAGTAGTAAATAATGAAAAATTTGCATTTTATGTACTAATAAGATTAAAATTCTTCATAAAGGGTTTCCTTGTTATATTTGATCATTTGTATGCAATTGCCAAAAATGACATAAGAGAAAATCTCTCTCTCTCTCTCTCTCTCTCTCTCTCTCTCTCTCTCTCTTTATATATATATATATATATATATATATATATATATATATATATATATATATATATATATATATATATATATATATATATATATATATATATATATATATATATATATATATATATATATATATATATATATATACATACGCCCCTCCTTCTAATTCACACTACCCATGCCTATTTATTACTTGTCTCTATCGCCTCCTTTCTATCTCACTCTTTCCCCCTCTATCTCGATCTCCCTATAGATATATCTTTGTGTCTATCTACATCTCATTATCTCTAGCTCTCTCTTATTTCTTCATCTCTCCCTTCACCTATCATAATAAATCAATTATTTAGAGGGGGGAAGGGATGGGATGGTGGGGGTGCGGGGGGGGAAGAGGTGGGATGGTGACATGATAGAGGGATAAAAGAGAAGGGAAGAAGAGGAATGGGAGATATATGAGAGAGAGAGAGAGATGGTGATGGAGAGAGAAGGGGAGGGAGAGAGAGGGTGATGGCGGGGGGAACGGATGGGATGGTGAGATGAGGGAGGGGAGAGCGTGAAATATAGGGGGCAATTAGGGGGAGAGATATGAGATGGATATGTTCCTAGGTTGTCTTAAGGTGTCCTTGGTGCCTTAAGTGGTTCTAAGGGGTCATCATATGTATTAATGGGTCCTAAGATATATTAATGGGTCTTAGGATACATTAATAAGTCCTAGGGGATCCTAAAATACATTAATGGGTGTGAATGAGTCCTAGGACACATTAACGGGTCAAAAAGCATCCTAGTATATATTAAGGGGTATTAGGATGTCTTAAGTGGTCCTAGGAATCCTAAGGGGTCCTAAATGATCATAAGGGGTCCTAAGACACACTAATGTGTTCTATAACCCCTTATGATCTTGTATGACCCCTTAGGACCCATTACCATACACTGATATATGGTAAGGGATCCTAATAGGTCCTAGGACACATGAATGTGTCCTAGGACCCCTTAAAACCCCTTAGGACCCATAACCATACACTAATGTTTGGTAAGGAGTCCTAAGTGGTCTTAAGGGGTCCTAGGACCACTTAACAACTCTTATGACCCCTAGGATGTATGGTAAGGGGTAATAAAGAGTCTTGAGGGATCATAAGGGGTCCTAGGAAACATTAATATGTCCTATGACCACATAAGACCCCTTACTACCCCTTAAGACCCCTTACAAAACATTAGTGTATGGTAAGGGGTCCTAGGACACATTAATGTGTCCTAAGACCCTTATGACCCCTATGATCTCTTACGAACCCTTTAGGACACCTTAAGGCCTCTTAGGACCCCTTATCATACATTAGTCTATGGTAAGGGGTTCTAAGGGGTCTTAAGGGGTTCTAGGAGACATTAATGTGTCATAAGACCCCTTATGACCTCTTACAAACCCTTAGGACCCCTTACCATACAATAATGTATAGAAAGGGATCATAGTGGGTATTAGGACACATTAATGTCTACTATAACTCCTTAAGACCCCTTAGGACCCCTTAACATACATTAGTGTCTAGTAAGGGGTTCTAAGTGGTTGTAAGATATCATAATTGGTCGCAGGACCCATTATGATCTCTTACAACCACTTAGAACCCATTACCATATACTAATGTATGGTAAGGGGTCTTAATGGGTCCTAGGACACATTAATGTGTTGTAGGACCCCTTAAGACCCCTTAGGGCCCCTTACAATACATTAGTGTATGGTAATGGGTCCTAAGGGGTTTTAAGATCCATTAAGACCTCTTAAGCCTTAGGACCCATTGCCATATAGTAATGCATAGTAAGAACTCCCAAAGGGTCTTAAGGGGTCGTAGGACATATTAATGTTCCTAGGACCCCTTAAGATCCCTTACCATACATTAGAGTTTTGAAAGGGGTCATAAGTGGTCCTAAGAGATCATAAGGGATCCTAGGACGCATTAATGTAGCCTAGGACCCCTTATGATCTCCTATGACCATTTAGGATCCCTTACCACATCAGTAGTCCTAAGACCCCTTATGATCTCTTATGACCAGTTAGGATCCCTTACCACACACTAATAAAAGGTAATAGGTCCTAAGGGGTTCTAGGACACATTAATGTTTCCTAGGACCCCTAAGACCCCTTAGGATACCTTAGCATACACTAATGTATGGTAATGGATTGTAAGGGGTCTTAAGGGGTCCTAGGACACATAATTGTGTCCTAGGACCCCTCAAGACCCCTTACGACCTCTTACCATACATTAGTGTATGGTAAGAGGTCCTAAGTGGTTGTAATAGCTCATAAGGGGTTGTAGGACACATTAATGTGTCTTAGGACCCCTTATGACCCCTTAGGACCCTTTAGGACCACTTTTCATACATCTTAGGGGTCATAAGTGTTATGTCATATTAATTTGTCATAGAGCCCCTTATGACTACTTAGGACCCCTTGCCATACACTAATGTATGGTAAGGGGTCCTAGGATACATTAATGTGTCCTAGGACCCCTTAAGACCCATTACCACATAGTAGTGTATGGAAAAGGGTCCTAAGTGGTCTTAAGGGGTTCTAGGAGACAATAATGTGTCCTAGGACCCCTTAGCATAAATTAGTATATGCTAAGGGTTCCTAAGAGGTTGTAAGGAGTCTTAATGGGTCCTAGGACACACTAGGACCCCTTAATACCCCTTAGGACTCCTTACCATATACTAATTTATGGTAAGGGGTCCTAAGGGGTCTTAAGGGGTCCTAGGACACATTGAATTCATTTATTAGAATGCATAAATGCAAAGGCATTTATTGAAGATCTTAATTTCCATTATAGATGTGCAACTTACCAAATTTTTAGTAGATTTCTTATTGATGGTAAAATTTCATGTAAAATCAGAGAAAGCCCTAAGATTTGTTCAACCACATATTTTTTTGACTTTTGGTGGATTTGAAATTTTCTTTGATATTTGATTTTCATTTTTATATTCGAACCATTTTATGAAAATGTTGGCCACTTAAGTTGTTGTATTTAGAAAGCTAAATAGTGGGCCTCATATTTTTTTCAAGTTTGTCGACACCTAGGACCCCTTAAGACCCCTTAGGAACCCTTAGTGTATGGTAAAGGGTCATAACGGGACTTAAGGGGTCCTAGGACACATTAATGTGTCCTGAGACCCCTTATTATCTCTTATGACCACTTAGGACTCCTTAGGGATCCTAAGGTTTTCTAAGACACATTAATGTTTCCTAAGACCCCTTAAGACTCCTTAGGATCTCTTATAACCCCTTACCATACACTAGTATATGGTAAGGGGTCCTAAGGGTTTGTAAGGGGTCTTAATGGGTCCTCAAACTCAATGTCTTAAGGGGTTTTAATATGTCCTACAAACCCTTAAGACCCCTTACTATACACTAGTGTATGATAAGGGGTATGAAGGGGTTTTAAGGGGTGTTAATGGGTCCTATAATACATTAGTGTTTCCTAGGGACTGTTTAGACCTCTTAATATTTCCTAGGACTTGTTAAGACCCCTTAATGTGTCCTAGGACCTATTAAGACCCCTTACAACCCCTTCGAACCCCTTACCATACACTAGTGTATGGTAAGGGGTCCTAAGGGTTCCTAGAACAAATTAATGTGCCTTAGAACCCCTTAGTACCCCTTCCATACATTAATATATGGTAAGGGGTCCTAAGTGGTTGTAAGAGATCATAAGGGATCCTAGGACACATTAAAGTATCTTATGACCCCTTATGATCCCTTATGGACCTTTAAGATCACTTTCCATATATATTAGGGGTCTTAAGGGTTGTTAAGGTGTCCTAGGTCACATTAATGTGTTTGAGAACCCCTTACAACCCTTTACCATACACTAATGTATAGTAAGGGGTCTTAAAGTAGTTGTAAGGGGTCTTAAGGGGTCCTAGGACATATTAAGATCCCTCAAGACCCCTTACCAGACACTAATGTATGGTAAGGTGTCCTAAAGTGGTTTTAAGGGGTATTAATAGGTCCTAGGACACATTACCATACATTAGTGTATGGTAAGGTGTCTTAAGGGTTCATAAGAGATCATAAGGGGTCCTAGGACAAATTAGTGTGTCCACCCTTATTACCTTTTAGGACCCCTTAAGACATCATAGGACCCCTTAATGTATCCTAGGATTATTTTTGACCCATCAATGTGTTAAGGGACTCATTCTTACACATTAATGCATTTTAGGATCCCCTATGACCTATTACTGTATCCTAAGACCCATTAGTATATCACATGACCATTAATTCATATGATGAGCACTAATGACCACTTAAGTCACCAAGAACCCTTAAGACATGTTATGACCATCTCCATATAATCTCTCTCCCCCTAATTACCCCCTATATCTCACTCACTAGTACATTTGACCTTATTATTCCACCAAAAAATTTGACCAACAAATAAAAAGGTTTTGGTTGGTCGGATTATAGAAGGAAAACTTTGAATTTTTTTTAATCCATGCCTATGTTGGTCAAAAATTTGAGCAACACCATGGTGGTCAAAATTTTGACCAACACGAGCATAACTTAAAAAAAAGTTTCATTCTTCACTTCATTATTCCCCACGGCAAAGAAGGTCAGCGCGCGAAGGAGGATTATCTACATTTTCATTTGGACTGCCTGTAAGAATTTTCATTTGGACTGCCTGTAAGAATTTTCATTTATGTTTTCCTACATTTGCATTTGTATTTGAATTTTCATTTGGACCACTTGAACTCGTGCCTTTGGGATTTTGTTACTCTATTTATTGCATAATTTTGTGTATTCTTATTTCTACAATTGGTTGTAGTTCTTTCATGCATTATTATTGAACATTCTTAGTTGAAATTGAAACTAGTGCATTTTTATCTATGATTCATGTCATAGTAATTAAATAAATATATGAATGGCAGGAAGTGATCAAAAACTCTCATTTCTTTGGCTCTCTTGATCTATACAAGCCCATACAGATTCATCCTACAAATCTGACTTGATCGAAATGTTCCCCAATGAATTAGCCTTCTTTTGAAACAATTCTGAGGTTAAATGGTTGAATATTAAGTGAGAAAAGCTATCACAATCCTTTGGTGGTTGGGTTTTTACCTTCACCTAGGGTTTTTGGAGTTTTCTAATTCTTCCTCTCAAAGCCACCTTGGAAAAATTCTCATTCTTGGTGGGCTTGATCATTTCTCGAATGCTCTTTCATTTGAATATGGTCTTGAGGCAGGAGATTGCAGATGGAGAGAGAAATTAAGTTGATAGTGCTAGACATCTCAACATGGATGGCAGAGAACACTACTATTTTGGTTACCAGTCCCTATAATTTGAGATAGGCTTGGACTTAAGCCTCAAAAATTGTCTTCAATCTTCCAGTTTACTGCCTCTTTACTATTACCTTAGAACAATCCATTTTCCTTGGCGTATACATTCACCCCTAGCCAACAACCCATACACCCTAGGTTCCTCACACAATCCACACTTTGCTTTGGTACACCAAACACACAATACCTTACCTCTCAAACAAACTTCACTATGTACTATCCACTATTATAGTCACTAACCCACTCTCCTAGCCCTGTTCCTATAATATGAAACAAGGAAGTAGGTAGATTCAAATCTTATCCTAAATTGTTATTTTCTTTTTATATGATAAAAGGAATGTGCAATTGCATAATTAATTAGATAAGCATTTCTTGAAATAATTAGTGAAGGATGAAGGTTACAATAACAAATTTAATATGATTTAAATAATTCATGAATGGGAAGTACAAATAATTATTTATATGTATAATTATTTTGATTAACCATTAGAGTAAATTTAACCTGATTCATCAGTGAAGATGTGATGTAGGTTTAATAATGGGGATAGATAGAAGCATGAAAATGTTAGGTCAAAGTGAAGAAGTGGATACTTAATTGTCCATACTAGTAACTTGAAATGTAAAAATCATAGCTTCAAAGTTAAAACATTTTTTTTTAATACTCAACATGATTAAAATTATGAGTCTACTTATTTATTGATCCCCTTTTAATTATTGAAATAAATTTTGTAGACAAGAATAGGAAAATACTTTACAAAATTAACATTCAACTGTAATTTTTTATTATTTTAGGAAAAATGCTACCATTGGAAGTACCTCCCAATATTATATTATGATAAAATATGACATTACATATATAAGATATTTAACTAATAAATTAGAAATTAGATCGCTAATGGATCATAAAGATAATTCCACTATTGAGATCAATAACCTTTTCTAATTGAGCTACATAGAAGAGAACTTCATTCTTAGCTAAAAAGGTATTCATTCCCTCTATTTTGGGTTTGAAAACCCCTTTCTTGAAGAGAATCTGGGCTTTCTTCATCTTTCCTTTTTTTCTTTAGCTTCCAAGTTGAAGATAGAGAAAATTTGTTTTGCATATGACTTGACTTGTACATTTTGGAATTTCTCAAGATAATGGCTCCATTATTTATCTATGTTGTCAGTATTCTCCCAATACTCACCCCTTCCATGATATTTTCCACTACTTTTATAATAGGCGTGAGTAGCCTTGAGTATATTTCACCATCATGTATATCTATGTCCTTTGAGCCCACGCCTTGGATCCTGATACCTTGATTATAGTCTGAATAGCTAAAGGATCATTATGGGAAAATCAGGATTATGGTATGAACAAGTTATGAAATTATCTTTCTTCAAGTTAGAAAAAGATCCAATAATAAAGATTAGATTGGAGAATATAAGATGAGACTTCAATTGAATATAAACAATATATTATCAAGTGTTATTTATGTTTTCTTCTGCTTGAAAGCATAAACTATATTTATTGATGAATTGGAAGCCTCTTTTACAAATATTATGTATTCTTAATATCTTATTATGATCCACTTGTATCATCTTAAAATGGAAGCACTTTCATCTTGATAGGTTTAGCACCCTCTTTTAGTACATTTATCATGATAGACTTGCATTTAGGATGCATTCTACACTTGATTTCTTCATTCTAGGTGAAATTAGGATTAGGATCCTGAGGATTCTCCTTAATTTCCCTCTTCCATGGCTCCATTTTCTAGGTAGGACTTAGAAATAGGTCTTCCTAGCCTTCATCATGATCATCATAGGATTTTTTTCCTCTCCCTGGCACTCTTCCCTATTCTGACATCATTTCTAGGTCTCCAGGCATCCACAGGACCTCCTGTTTCAGATTGTAGCAGGACCTAGACCCCTGGGTCAAGGATGAGGTCATTCCTGACCTAGGTCAAGGTCGAGGTCATCCCTAACCTAGGTCAGAGATGAGGTCATCTTTGACCTCCTTTAGGATTTGGTTCCCCTTTTCAAATTTGGTCCCGGCGGGCCCGAAAATCAATGTCGGGCCTTCGAATCTAAATGCGGAAAGGTTTTAATTCAAAATTCATTTAATTATTTTCCCTCCTTAGTTTTTTATTGTAATTGGACCATAATTCAAGGTGAAATTTGAATTACGGGTCCTCACATTACTCTAGGAGCCTCACCTTGAAACCTCTATATAAAGACTCTCATTTGCATTCATTTTCACAAAGCAATTTCATGAACAAGTATCCATAAAGTGGAGACAACACAATTGAGTAAGAAATAAATGGTAGAGTGAAGATGCAAGATTGCAAGAGGATGATCTAGAGGATCAAGCCATTGTTGATATCAAGCATTTTTGTGAACACCTAAATTTGGAGCAAGAGAGATCCTTTCTTCCTTGATCGACCATTGCCAACATTCAAGCATTCAAAGATACAATCATGGGGTAGCAATTACGGATTATGAGTTTGGTAGGAGTACTTTAGCCTTGGGGGCTTGGTATGCTTTCTTATCTAATTCAAATCTTTGCATTGTTTCCTCATACATATTCATGCTAGGGTTTTAATCTAGAGGATTAGATTTTGGCATTACACTTTCAATACACACACACATTCTATTTCAATCGGCTATTCATGGAGGTGGAGATCACCAAAATGGGGGTTTGACTAAGGCAAAACCCTATATAACCACCCTAAAACACCATTTTCAAATATCTATAGTCGTTGTTTCAAGAATTGAAGTGCAAATTTGAGTACCCTTTTCGGCGAACTTCCAAGATCCGCGAACAAAGTCAAAGTTGACCTTCAAAATCTCAAGGTAATCTTTGACCTTTTATTGGAGTCAAAGACTACCTACTGCCAGAAAAACAAAAGTTTTTTGGGTTTTCTCTGTTTCAATTTTCTGGTCCCGGATCTAGTTGCAGAATCTTCTGAAACTGCACACAGGCTTCAGAAAATAGGTATTTCCATATCTGTTCCATTATGAGGTATGTATTTTATTTTATTTTATTTCAAGCATTTCCAAATTTAAATTACTTATGCAATTCCAATTCAAAACATTACAAATGAATAATAGGAGTGATAGATGCATTGTTAAAGCTCCATTTTACCATTATTCATTTGGTGAACCCGTTTACGAAAATTCTTTCTTTTTGGTGTTAGATTTAAATCTTGCATGCTTATAAGATTAGATTTCTTGCATTTATATTTCAAAAATACAAAAAATTGCAAAATCTCTTTAAAATACATAAACATTTACATTTTCATGCTTTTAGTATTTCTTTGTATTCAACATGTATGACTCCTATTTTGAGTACTTTGATGAGGGTTTTATTGTACAAGAGGATAGATTCCCTAATGAGGTACATGGTAGTGAGGATGAAAATGGCTCGGATAAGATCTCCACGAATCCTATTCCTATTTCACTCTCCTCCATAACTTATCCAATTGACCTTTACCATAGGGTGTGTGCATGGTTACCTTCATGTCCCACTATTTTCAACATTGATAAACCTAAAATGATATATCCTACACCTTTGATGATGATAAAAGGATATCCTCAGATAACAGTTAAGGGTAAACCTAGAGATCCTTTGGATTTCTTTGATAACACTGATTTCGTTTCACATGCTTATCACACATAGAATAACCCTCAGCCTATTGTTCTGGTTTCTTTACCGCCTTCTCAACCTATGCTTCCCCAAGCACCTAGGTTTCCATATACCTTTAAGGAGTATAACTTAGTTGACCAATTACATGTTACTCTTGCTAAGATATATTTATGGGAATTACTTCAAACTTCCCCAACATATCATGAGGCATTGCAAAAAGCTTTATCTACTCTTCCTGCTTCGCCTCCTAATCAAGAAAACATTCATTTTATTTTGGATTGTATGCATACTATGCCTTATGTACCTCCTATTGTGTTTTTTGATAATGATTTACCTTCTCTCGAGGTGCAAAATCAATATGATGCTCTTATGGTTGTTGTTTCTATTAACCAAAGTATTATTCGAAGAACCTTAATTGATAATGGCTCTAGGCTTAATGTTTGTATCATGGATATGCTTAAGGCAATTAAGGTTGATCTCACCACTATTCAACCTGATAATGTTCCTATACGTGGATTTAACAATATTGTGAAGAGAACTTTGGGAATTATTACTACCTATTAAAGTTGGTCTAGTTATTCTAAATACTCCTATTCATATTATGCCTGGACCTCTCAATTATAACCTTCTTTTAGGAAGACCATGGTTACATACTATGCATGCAGTTCCTTCTACTCTTCATTGCAAGGTTAGGTTCATCTATAAAAACTTAATGTATACATTACATGTAGATGATGCACTGAATCCTTGCCTAAATGATAAATATGCCAAAATCTCTGAGCCTCTTCAACCTAGTAAAGAGATTGAAAAATAACCTGAGATTCAACAACGGGAAGCTCCATCTTCTTCTTTGACTGAGGATGATTGGGGTACATTGAAATTTAATCCTAATTTTATTGGAGAATATAAGGTCTCTGATTTGGAATTCATGAAGCAACAAAATGAATTTGAGAAAAAAGTTTGTATTCCTTCTCCACTTTCTGAGGAACTAAAAAGTAATTTTATTGCCGCTTCGATTAATGAAACAATTGAAACTATAAATCCTAATTGTTATGATATTGTGACATATGCTGCTCCTTGGACTCCTTCT
Organism: Chamaecyparis obtusa; assembly: GCA_027943335.1. Classification (NCBI taxonomy): domain Eukaryota; kingdom Viridiplantae; phylum Streptophyta; class Pinopsida; order Cupressales; family Cupressaceae; genus Chamaecyparis; species Chamaecyparis obtusa. The sequence continues at coordinate 26,255 of BSBK01000233.1, forward strand.
GATATGATTGATTAATATGGTCCTAGTTATCATTTGCTTAAGAAATCAGGATTTAATGGGAAAGGATGTGATAAATATGAACAAGGTATACAAGTACCTTTGGATAATGAAGTTTATGATCATACATATGGATTGGGATTCAATCCTTATAGAAAACCATTCGCTTTTCCTCTTAATGTTAATCATATTTACAGGGGATAGTTGAAATTGGTTAACCCACTTCTCATTGACCTTAATCAAGAACCTTATTTGGATATTTTTCCTGAAGATGAAGCCTTAATGGATTTTTTAGGGGTTTATGAAGACTTGCCTAAGTTTCATCACAAATGATGGAAACCTTATTGTCTAAGTACCGATGCTTATTTTGGAGAACATGATAAATAGGATACTCTCCCTTTATTGAAGGATTCTCCGATATGAATTGATTTGTTAATAACTAAAACTATTGATATTCAAATGGATGAAAACAACTCTGAAAGGATGATAAAGATTGGGAAATGTTTGAATCGAGATGAATGTGATCAGTTGGTTTCCCTTTTGCTTGAATTTAAGGACATCTTTGCTTGGACATATTCAGATATGTCAGGTATATATTCTAAGATTCTTACTCATAACATTGTTTTAAAACTGAATATGAAACTTGTGAAGCAGAAAATTTGAAAGATGAATCCAAGAATTGCTTTATTAGTCAAAGGAGAAATTGAAAAATTATTGGACTCTGGATTTATCCATTCTATTGATTACTCAGATTGAATTTTAAACATTATGCCTATTTCAAAAGGATAAAATAAGATAAGGATGTGTACTAATTTCAAAGATTTAAATAAGGCATCCTTAAAAGATGATTTCTCATTACCTAACATCGATATGATTGTGGATTCAACAACAGGACATGCCTTGTTATCTTTTATGCATGGTTTTTCAGGATATAATCAAATTTTTATCCCTCCTGAAGATCAATTTAAGACTATATTTATAACACCTTGGAAAACATTTTGTTCGGTCATGATGCCTTCTGGATTAAAAAATGCAGGAGCAACTTATCAATGAGCTATGACTTTGATTTTTCATGATTACATTCATAAGATCCTTGAAGATCATGTGGATGATATTTTAGAAAAATCTATACAAAGAGAAGATCACGTTACTATTTTACGACAGATATTTGAAAGGATTAGAAGTTACAACATGAGATTGAATCCTAAGAAATGTGTCTTTGGAGTTGATTCTGATAAATTACTAGGATTTATAATCTCTAAGCGAGGCATAGAAGTAGATATTGAAAAGATTGAAGCTATTGTGATTATGCCTCCTCCTAAGAATATTTCTCAATTATGAAGTTTACAAGGAAAAATACAAGCTATTCATCGCTTTATTTCTAATTTAGTGGACCATACTATCCCTTTTACTTCCTTGCTTAGAAATGATACCACTTTCTCTTGGAATGATGAGTGTAAACAAACTTTTGAGCAATTTAAGGAGTATCTTGCAAATCCTCCTATCTTGCAGCCAATTAAATTTGATAAACCATTCCATTTATATACTTTAGCGACTCCAAAGGTCCTGAGTGCATTGTTAGCTCAAAATGATAATGATGGTAGGGAAAGACCTCTGTATTACATTAGTCAGACTTTACTTGATTATGGAACAAGATACACAGATTTGAAAAGATAATGTCTAGCTGTAGTTTATGCATGTCAGAAACTCAAGCGTTATCTTATAAATGTTGAAGTTAATGTGATTGTTAAATTTGATCCTTTGAAACATCTTTTCTTACAAACTGATCTCTCTAGCCGGTTGGCAAAGTGGGTGATGTTGCTTGCAGAATTTGATCTTAATTTCATTTCTCATAAGTCTATTAAGGGAAAGGCTTTGACAAATTATTTAGCTGAAGCTCCTTGTCCTCATCCCAATACATGTTCTCCTTCAATAAAATTCCCTAATGATAATATTCTAGTTATTCAACAGGATGATATTTGGGAATTATATTTTGATGGGTCTAAATGTAAGACAGGTTCTGGTGTGGGTATTATCTTGATTCCCCCTATGAAAAAACTCATCCCTTTATCATAAAAATTAACTTTTCCTTGTACTAATAACATTGCGGAGTATGAAGCTCTTATAGCTGGCCTACGAGAAACTTCATCTCTTAGTATCAAACATTTATAGATATATGGAGATTCACAATTAATTATGGAATAGATTAAAGGAGGATATCAGACTAAGAATGATAAAATGAGACAATACAGAGATTTATCTCTTAATGTACTTTCACAATTCTCCTCTTATATGATTCATACTTTACCTAGGAAGGATAATCGACATGCAGACACCATGGCAAGCACATCTTCTTTGGTTTGTCTTGAGAATAATGCTAAGAACTTTCAATTTACTATACAAACTCTTAAAAGCCCTACAATTTCTAAAAATATTACCTCTGATTTCAATTTGCATTTGGATGAATGGTATTCACATATTTTTCATTTTTTGAAGGATGGTACTTTTCCTGAATTAGCAATAAGGAACACACGTAATCGTATTAGGAAGCTTGCAGCACATTACATCATTTTAGGAGATACGCTTTACAAATTCTATTATGAAGGATTATTATTAAGATGTCTCAATAGAATTGAAATCCCCATAGCTTTGGTAGAAGCTCACTCTAGTTCTTGTGGGGGACATTTTGGGGGAAAATCCCTGGTTAATAAATTGCTCAAAATGGGATATTATTGGAAAACAATGGAACAAGATTCTTTCATGTTTGTTAAGAAATGTTCTCAATGTCAACAATATAGTAATTTGATTCATGCTCATGCTCGCAAGCTTCTTAATCAAGTTTCTCCATGGCCTTTTAGTGTTTGGGTTTTTGACCTTATTGGAAAAATCTCACCAGCTTCTTCTCAAGGACATACTTACATTCTAACTGCTACAGATTATTTCACAAAGTGGGTAGAAGTTGTCCCTCTTTGTTCAACAATGGTGGATGTTATTTGTGATTTCATCCTTAATAATATCATAACAAGATTTGGTATTCCTTTGGCGATAATTTTGGATAATAGTACCTCTTTTTAAAAAAAAGAAGTCACGAAACTCTTGGAGAAATATAGAATTCAATACAAATTTTCAACTCCTTATTATCCTCAATATAATGGACAAGTTGGAGCATCAAATAAAATCATTGAACAACTTTTGAGAAAAATAGTTAGTAAGCATGCGAAAGATTGGCATACTCAACTGACTTATGCTACTTATGCTTTATGGGCTTATAGGACTAGTGTTCATACTACCACGAGTACTTCTCCTTACAACCTTATCTATGGTACTAATGTTATTATGCATTTGGAACTGGAAATACCTTCTCTACATGTTTCATTTCATGGGATAATTGATAAGGATACTTTTCGTGAACAATGTTTACAAGAGCTGGAAATGTTGGATGAACAAGGAGTACATGCATTAGAACATATAAAAGCTTATCATAAATCTCTTCAGAAATAATACAATCATAAGGTAACTAAACAAACATTTGTGGTTGGTGATTTAGTCCTTTATGAGAATCAACGAAAAGTGAATGCTTTACCAGGTGAAAAAGGAAAATTTAGCCCTAATTGGCTTGGACCTTTTGTTATTTTTGAAGACTTTGGTTCAAGTGCTTATAAACTTGCTGATATGGATGGTGTTTCTTTCAAGGAACCCATTTATATTATGCATCTCAAACGTTATTATCCTTAATTTCATTCATTCTTTCCTTGTGCATTTATGCATTCCTTATAAAGTTTGTTTTATAGGTCATGTAGTTCTAAAAAGATTACATATTGAATATATTTATACACTTTTCTTTCTTTCTATTAAGTTTTATATTGATGAAAGCATAGTAATAAAACATAGAACTAATTAGGAGAGAAATTTTTTCATTCATCAAAAGAGTTTTTCAAGTTCTGATACATATGTGGCCAATGGCCCTATTTATCACTACGTCTATCACTACGCTCTGATGGTCGATGGCTCCCAGATCTCTCTACCCTATGATAGGAAGATGAAGATTTGTGTATCCATGTGTAGCTCCTCAATATTCTCATACCCTATGGATGCTCTCGAGCACTCTATAGCTCAGCTATCAGCTTCTCCTCCCTTTCTCTACACAGCCTCAACTCTCGCTGGATACATGCTTGTCGAGATCTCTAAGACCAATGGAAGAATCTTACTCATCAGTTGGTATTCGATAGGATATAATTGTATCCTTGAGAATCTCAGATATAAAACTCCTCCACTCTACTACACTAGTTGTAGAATGAAAATACATTTATCAGTCTAGTGTCTTTTTATCTCCAATCAAATCACATATTTAATCAAATTTCATATTTCATACCTGGCTCTCCCTCCTGGATGTCACTTAAGTGTCTAGATGGTGGGGGCATGGAGTGACTACTCTCTCCACACTCATCATGTATAGGTCTCGGTGGTGGTGTCTCTATGTGGGGCTGTGGGGGCCGTCATGACATCAGTGGTGATGCATGAATAATGTGTACATATGCACTAGTATCACTACCTAGGGGCATCTCCTCTACTCTCTCCTCTACTCTCCCCTCTACTCTCTCCTCCTCTGTGGGATCTCCCTCAGAGATGTGCTCCTCCTCATCTCTGACATCCTCATCCTCCTCTATTGTACCACTATCCCAGTGTGTCCTCTCTAAAAAACTTGGATCACCTATAGGATAACCCTCAGGAAAGATGGGGTAGGTCCCCTGTAGACTCCAATACCTAATGTAATCTTGGCTCATGCCTAAATAGGTCACATATGATGGTACCTCTATGTCCTCTATCTCATCTACATCCCTGTCCTCTATGTTTTCTATTGATGTTCGACACATGGTGTCAGGTCTCTGATAGTACCTTGATAGATGTACATAGAAAGGTACTACTCTAGGGACTCCCTATAATAGGCCGAACTACCTCATCACCTAATCATAATAGTATGACATCACTATATGACTCTGATGACCCTCTAGCAGCTTCTTCCACTATGAATATCTCATTTGGAGTCATGTATCAGGCCACTCTTTCATCTGGCAATAGGGTCTCCATATCACATTAGTGCTTAGAATGTGGTCTAGATGTACCCTCCAATAGAGGATAACTCCAAACTGCCAAGCATCTCTCAAAGGATATGCAAAGACTCTCAATGTACTCACATCTACCATCACTAGAACTCCATGTAGAAGTGTACATGTGAAATGCTCAAATAGCCAAATCTGCAAGAGCGTGCATATCGACAAACTCTCCCTCTGATACCTCACTAGCTAACCTAGCTCATGGTATAGCTGGGCTAACATGTTGTGACCCCATGAGAACATGGTCCTCTCCCTCTCCATCCTCTGTATAAGATGTGTAAGAAGTGTACAAAATATGGTACCCTTTGAGTCGGGTAACACAACCAAGGATACTATGCAAAGCATCACCCTCTGTACTAAAGGTGTAGGGTCTAACAATATGGATGATAATAGGACCTGATCTGACCAGGTCCACATCTATGGAACCCATCCTGTACAATACTCTACATCTATAAGAATCTCCTCACAAGCACGTTGTGCTCTAGGTCTAACGGTCTCACCTCGGACTGGTAGCTGCATGATCCTGTAGACATCCTCTAAGGTCATTGTGATCTCTCCAAAGGGAAGATGGAAGGAGCATGTATCCTCGTCCCACCTCTCTATTAGAGTTGATAGCATGGCTCGGTGTAGTCTGATCTATGGAAGGATTGATACCCAATATAGTCCCACATATCTTAGTAACTGCATCTCATCATCAAGCTCAGACAATCTTGCTTTGACCATGACTAGCAACTCTCCAAAGGGATGCTCTCGGAGATGGACCAAGTCCTGCAAGCACAAACAGACATCATATCATTAATCTACATCATCAAATCTGCAAATATAACTTCACTAGGTCAAATTAAACTTTAGTTAGGTCAAGGATGACCTTACTGGGTCAAAGTCAACTTTCCTGGGTCAAGGATGACCTTGTTGGGTCAAGGTCGACCTCATCCCAGATTAGGTGAAAACCTTCCAGCCAATGTCGACTTTGTTGGGTCAAAGTCGACATAGATGGGTCAGGGTCGACCTAGAGGGGAAAAAGTTGACCTTGCCTATGAAAAATAGGAATTTGGAAAGTACAAAAGCATACAACAGCAAACTCACCTCAGGAAGTGATCGTCATGTAGTTAGGCTATGTCTCAGAAGCTCCATGTGTGTCGCTTGAAGTTCCTCTCTCCTCGGCATCTTGCTTTCTCTTTTTCAATCTGCAAATGGCAAGAATGAGTAAGTATATCTTCCTTTTCCTTATTTATAGTTCAAATTAGGGTTTTATTAGGGTTTCTTTTAGATTTTTCTCATGGTAAACTCATATTTCCCTTATTATGCATTTTAGATAGACATCCACTCTTTTCATCATAACTTGAGTTCAGTAACTCCTTTTTTAGTTTTGTTAGCGATGTTGGAATTGTGATTTAGATACCTAACTCTTTGAACCAGTTTAGGAAGGATAGGAATCCTTATAATTGGTTTAGCAAAGGACTTTTCAACAAACTACATATCTAGTGTGGGTATGTGCAAGATCATGAGGGGCCAAAAAGTGGCGATGTAAAAAAATCCACTTTTCACTCATCCAAAAGTGCATGAAAATGTCTGTTGACTTTTTAGTAGGCCTGAGTGTCAGTACACCTAGGCAAATCTGACACCAAAGCACAAGCCTAATTGGGTACCCGATATTTTCAAGTTGAAAAAATGGCGGGAGTAAATGAAAAAATTGAACTTTTATATATAATGTTTAAATATGTATTATATATATAATTATATATTAATTTATATATTTTATATTATAATATCTTAGGGGTTTTAAATTTTGTCATATATTTTATATTATAATATTTTATAAATTAATATATTTTTATATATTAATATGTATTATATATAATTATATGTAACGTTTATATTATATAAATATATGTACAAATTATATATATATTATATATATATAACATTTAAAGGGTATTAAGGGGTATTATGTAAATATTTTAATATATTTTTCAATATATATTATATATATAATTATATATTAATATATATTTTATATTAGAATATATTAGAATATTTAAATTGTATGTCATATATATTTTATATTATAATATTTTATATTAATATATTTTTTATATATTAATCTGTATTGTATATAAATATATTTAACAAATTTTATTTTTTTGCTTGGTAATAATAGTATTTTATTAATAAAAAATAGGAAATATACAATATCTGGATGTCATTCCAGTTCCAACCTTCCAAACAACTACCATAATCAATATATTGATCGATATTTATAGACCTATACATTGCATTGTTATCTCTAACAACTAACACACCTATAGACCTTCAGCATTAACAAAAGGGGGCATGGTAGTTACAGGTCATTACACTTAATATACAAAAAACAAAACCAGACCCTATCAAAATTTGCGAAGAGCACCGGCAATAAATCCTGCTATGCCCGGACCAGTCGCACCACTCGACCTCTGCGACGCAGGATAGCCGAGTGGCACTTGCGAGGATGACCCAAAAAAAAACCATACGCCTTGCGTCAACCTGATTGCTCAAAACATCTAATCTCCTCCTTTAATAGCACCCATTCTACTGAAATTTGTCATTTATACTCTTCCTTATCCACCCCTCCAGGCCACCACAGGAAAGAGAAAACCCCATTCGCCCATCCTTCCATAGGGTCCACAAAGCATTCGCTATAGTTAAACCCAAACCCAATAAAAGCCCATTCCAGCAGAGAATCCAAACCGACAATCAATTCTTTTGGAAATAATGATGACATTACCCATTTCACCGAGTCCTCCTCACTATCCAATTCCATTCCCCATGCCAGGATCATTGCCGCTATGTCAGCATTTATTTTCCAACGGTGCTGAGCTTCCTGAAAGAGTGGCTCCAAGGTGCATTGAACTGCCTTTATCACACCATTCGACGGGCATTTGAGCAAATGTTTCAACCTCAAATCCGCCACAGGGCCATATAGCACCTTTTGTTGCAAGCTTGTTTTGAAGGTGAAGGTAGGCTCCATTACCTCACCTGTCGCCTTCAAACTAAATAAGAAAGTTGAAGCCTGCATCTCATCTTTTTAAAAAACCACACATGTTCCAACTACACCCGTACTCTACAAAGCTATCCTCACTTACATCTACCACGCCGTCAATCATAAAACCATCACCTTCAAAGAATCCATCGCTATGCATCATATATTTCCCACGTCATCCCTAGCTCTACCCGCCCACGTCATCCACGCTGATGGTAAAATATATTTAACGAACTTATATATATATATATATATATATATATATATATATATATATATATATATATATATATATATATATATATATATATATATATATATATATATATATATATATATATATATATATATATATATATATATATATATATATATATATATATATATATATATATATATATATTTATATATATATATATATATATATTTATATATATATATATATTTATATATATATATATATATATTTATATATATATATAATGTTTAAGGGGTATTAAGTAAATATTTTATATATATTTTAATATGTATTATAGATATAATTATATATTAATATATAAACTTTATAGATCATAATATTTAAATTGTATCTTGAAAGGGGTTATCGAGACTTCCTAGGGGTCCTAGTATGCCTTATCACGCGTTAGGACCCCTAGGAAGTCCCCATGACCCCTTTTCAAAACATTGGAATGCTTGAGTGTGTTTGAAGAGGTCCTATGACCCCTTCAAACACACTCGAGCATTCCAATGTGTCAAAAGGGGTCATGGGGACTTCCTAGGGGTCCTAACACATTATAAGACATACTAGGACCACTAGTAAGTCCCCATGACCCCTTTTGACACATTGGAACCCTCAAGTGTGTCCGAAGGGGTCATAGGACACCTTCAGACACACTTAAGGGTTCAAATGTGTTAAAATGGATCATGGGGACTTTGTAGGGGTCCTAGTATGTCTTGTCATGCGTTAGGACCCCTAGGAAGTCCCCATGACTCCTTTGGACACATTAGAACCCTCAAGTGTGTCCTAAAATGTCGTAGGACCCCTTTGGACACACTTGAGGGTTCAAATATGTCAAAATGGTTCATGGGGACTTCCTAGGGGTCCTAGTATACCTTATCACGCGTTAGGACCCCTAGGAAATCCCCATGACCCCTTTTGACACATTGGAATGCTCAAGTGTGTCTGAAGGGGTGGTAGCACTCAAGCATTCCAATGTGTCAAAAGGGGTCATGGGGACTTCCTAGGGGTCCTAACGCATGATAAGGTGTACTAGGACCCCTACGAAGTCCCCATGGCCCCTTTTGATGCATCTGAACCCTCAAGTGTGTTTGAAGGGGTCCTACGACACCTTAGGACACACTTGAGGGTACTAATGTGTCAAAAGGGGTCATGGGGACTTCCTAGGGGTCCTAATGTGTGATAAAGTGTACTAGGACCCCTAGGAAGTCCCCATGACCCCTTTTGACACATTAGAACCCTTAAGTGTCTCCTAAGGGGTGGACCCCTAGAAAGTCCCCATGACCCCTTTTGACACATTTGAACCCTCAAGTGTGTCTGAAGGGGTCCTACGACCCCTTGGAACACACTTGATGGTTCTAATGTGTCAAACGGAGTCATGAAAACTTCCTAGGGGCCCTAACGCGTGATAAGGCGTACTAGGACCCCTAGGAAGTCCCCATGACCCCTTTTGAGACATTTCAACACTCAAGTGTGCCCCAAGGGGTCGTATGACACCTTAGGACACACTTGAATGTTCTAATGTGTCGAAAGGGGTCATGGGCACTTCCTAGAGGTCCTACTATGTCTTATCACACGTTAGGACCCCTAGGAAGTCCCGATGACCCCTTTTGACACATTTCAACACTCAAGTGTGTCCCAAGGGGTCGTATGACCCCTTCGGACACACTTGAGAGTTCTAATGTGTTGAAAGGGGTCATGGTGACCTCCTAGGGGTCCTAATGCATGATAAGGCATACTAGGACCCCTAGGAAGTCCCCATGACCTCTTTTGACACACATTTCAACACTCTCGTGTGTCCCAAGGGGTCATAGGGACTTTCTAGGGGTCCTAGTATGCCTTATCATGTGTTAGGACCCCTAGGATGTACTGATGACCCCTTTTGACACATTTCAACATTCAAGTGTGTCCCAAGGGGTTGTATGACACCTTAGGACACACTTGAGTGTTGAAATGTGTCAAAAGGGGTCATGGGGACTTCCTAAGGGTCCTAGTATGCCTTATCACATGTTAGTACCCCTAAGAAGTCCCCATGACTCCTTTCAACACATTAAAACTCTCAAGTGTGTCCTGAGGTGTCATACAACCCCTTGGGACACACTTGAGTGTTGAAATGTGTTAAAAAGGGTCATCAGTACTTCCTAGGAGTCCTAACATGTGATAAGGCATACTAGGACACCTAGGAAGTCCCCAAAACCCCTTTTGACACATGAGAACACTCAAGTGTGTCCTAAGGGATTATACGACCCCTTAGGACACACTTGAGTGTTGAAATGTGTCAAAAGAGGTCATGGGGATTTCCTAGGGGTCCTAGCACACCTTATCACATGTTAGGACCCCTAGGAAGTCCCCATGACCCCTTTTAACACATTAGAACTCTCAAGTGTGTCCGAAAGGGTCATATAACCCCTTGTTACACACTTGAGTGTTGAAATGTGTCAAAAGGGGTCATCGAGACTTCCTACGGGTCCTAACATTTGATAAGATGTACTAGGACCCCTAGCAAGTACCCATGACCCCTTTTGACACATTAGAACACTCAAGTGTGTCTTAAGGTGTCATATGAACCCTTGGGACACACTTGAGTGTTGAAATGTGTCAAAAGGGGTCATGGGGAGTTCCTAGGGGTCCTAGTATGTCTTATCATGCGTTAGGACCCCTACAAAGTCCCTATGACCCCTTTCGACACATTTCAACACTCGAGTGTGTTCCAAGGGGTCATATGAACCCTTAGGATAGACTTGAGTGTTTTCATGTGTCAAAAGGGGTCATGTGGACTTCCTAGGGGTCCTAGTATGCCTTATCTCACGTTAGGACCCCTAGGAAGTACTGATGATCCCTTTTGACACATTTCAACACTCAAGTGTGTCCCAAGGAGTCATATGACCCCTTAGGACACACTTGAGAGTTCTAATGTGTCGAAAGGGGTCATGGGGACTTCCTAGGGGTCCTAGTATGCCTTATCACATGATAGGACCCCTAAGAAGTCTTCATGACCACTTTTGACACATTTCAACACTCAAGTGTATCCCAAGGGATCGTATGACCCCTTATGACACACTTGAGAGTTCTAATATGTCAAAAAGGGGCATGGGGACTTCCTAGGCATCCTAACACATAATAAAGCATACTAGGACCTCTAGGAAGTCCCCATGACCCCTTTTGACACATTTCAACACTCAAGTGTGTTCCAAGGGGTCGTATGACCCCTTAGGACACACTTGAGTGTTCTAATATGTCAAAAGGGCTCATGGGCACTTCCTAGGGGTCTTAGTACACATTATCACATGTTAGGACCCCTAGGAAGTCCTGATGACCCCTTTTGACACATTTCAACACTCAACTATGTAATAAGGGGTTGTATGACCCCTTCAGACACACTTGAGAGTTCTAATGTGTCGAAAGGGGTCATGGGGACTTCCTAGGGGTCCTAACATATGATAAGGCATACTAGGACCCCTAGGAAATCCCCATGACCTCTTTTGACACATTTCAATGCTTAAGTGTGTCCCAAGGGGTCGTATAATCCCTTAGGATAGACTTGAGTGTTCTCATGTGTCAAAAGAGGTCATGGGGACTTCTCAAATGTCCTAGTACACCTTATCACATGTTAGGACTCCTAGGAAGTACCAATGACCCCGTTTGACACATTTCAACACTCAAGTGTGTCCCAAGGGGTCGTATGACACCTTAGGACAAACTTGAGAGTTCTAATAAGTCGAAAGGGGTCATGAGGACTTGCTAGGGGTCCTATCGCTTGATAAGGCATACTAGGACCCCTAGGAAGTCCCCATGACCCCTTTTGACACATTTCAACACTAAAAGTGTGTCTTAAGGTGTCATACAACCCCTTGGGACACACTTGAGTATTGAAATGTGTCAAAAGGGGTCATCGGTACTTCTTAGGGGTCCTAACACATGATAAGGCGTACTAGGACCCCTAGGAAGTCCCCATGACCCCTTTTGACATATGAGAACACTCAAGTGTATCCTAAGAGATTATATGACCCCTTGAGACACACTTGAATGTTTAAATGTGTCAAAAGAGGTCATGGAGACTTCCTAGGGGTCCTAGTACGCCATATCACACATTAGGACACCTAGCAAGTCCCCATGACTACTTTCGACACATTAGAACTCTCAATTGTGTCCTAATGGGTCATACGACCCCTTGAGACACACTTGACTATTGCAATATGTCAAAAGGGGTCATGGGAACTTCCTAGGGGTCCTAGTATGCCTTATCACGTGTTAGGACCCCTAGGAAGTCCCCATGACCCCTTTTGATGCATTATAACTCTCAACTATGTCCTAAGGTGTCATACAACCCCTTAGGACACACTTGAGTGTTTAAATGTGTCAAAAGGAGTCATCGGTACTTCCTAAGAGTCCTAACATGTGATAAGGCATACTAGGATGCTTAGGAAGTCCCCATGACCCCTTTTGACACATGAGAACACTCATGTGTGTCCTAATAGATTATACGACCCCTTGGAACACACTTGAGTGTTGAAATGTATCAAAATGAGGTCATGGGGACTTCCTAGGGGTCCTAGTACATCGTATCACATGTTACGACCCCTAGGAAGTCCTCATGACCCCTTTCAACACATTAGAACTCTCAAGTGTGTTTGAAGGGGTCATACAACCCCTTGTTACACACTTGAGTGTTGAAATGTGTCAAAAGGGGTCATCGGAACTTCCTAGGGGTCCTAACATGTGATAAGGCATACTAGCACCCTTAGGAAGTGCCCATGACCCCCTTTTGACACATGAAAACACTCAAGTGTGTCCTAAGGGGTCATATGATCCCTTGGGACACACTTGAGTGTTGAAATATGTAGAAATGGGTCATGGGAACTTCGTAGGGGTCCTAACACATGATAAGGCATACTAGGACCCCTAGGAAGTCCCCATGACCCCTTTTGACACATTTCAACACTCAAGTGTGTCCCAAGGGATCGTTTGACACCTTAGGACACACTTGAGTGTTCTAATGTGTCAAAAGGGGTCATGGGGACTTCCTAGGGGTCCTAGTACACCTTATCACATGTTAGGACCCCTAGGAAGTCCCGATGACCCCTTTTGACACATTTCAACACTCAAGTGTGTCCCAAGTGGTTGTATGACCACTTAGGACACACTTGAGAGTTATAATGTGTTGAAAGGGGTCATGGGGACTTCCTAGGAGTCCTAAAGTGTGATAAGGCATACTAGCACCCCTACGAAGTCCCCATGACCTATTTTGACACATTTCAACACTAAAGTGTGTTCTAAGGGGTCATATAATCCCTTAGGACACACTTGAGTGTTCTCATGTGTCAAAAGGGGTCATGGGGACTTCCTAGGGGTCCTAGTACACATTATCACATGTTAGGAGTCCTAGGAAGTACCGATGACCCTGTTTGACACATTTCAACACTCAAGTGTGTCCCAAGGGGTCATATGACACCTTAGGACACACTTGAGAGTTCTAATGTGTCAAAAGGGGTCGTGGGGACTTCCTAGGGGTCCTAATGCATGATAAGGCGTACTAGGACCCCTAAGAAGTCCCCATGACCCCCTTTGACACATTTTAACACTCAAGTGTGTCCTAAGGTGTCATACGACCCCTTGGGACACACTTGAGTGTTGAAATGTGTCAAAAGGGGTCATCGGTACTTCCCAGGGGTCCTAACACATGATAAGGTGTACTAGGACCCCTAGGAAGTCCCCATGACCCCTTTTGACACACAAGAACACTAAAGTATGTCCTAAGAGATTATACAACCCCTTGGGATATTTTTGAGTATTTAAATATGTCAAAAGAGGTCATGAGGACTTCCTAGGGGTCCTAGTATGCCTTTTAATGTGTTAGGACCCCTAGGAAGTCCTCATAACCCCTTTTGACACATTAAAACTCTCAATTGTGTCCTAAGAGGTCATACAACCCCTTGGGACACACTTGACTATTGAAATATGTCAAAAGGGGTCATCCAAACTTCCTAGGGGTCCTAACATGTGATAAGGTGTACTAGGACCCCTAGGAAGTGCCCATGACCCCATTCAACACATTAGAACACTCAAGTGTGTCCTAAGGGGTCATACGACCCCTTGAGACACACTTGAGTGTTTTCATGTGTCAAAAGGGGTCATGGGGACTTCCTAGAGGTTCTAGTATGCCTTATCACCTGTTAGGACCCCTAAGAAGTTCCCATGACCCCTTTTGACATATTATAACTCTCAAGTGTGTCATAAGGGGTCATACGACCCCTTGGGAAAAACTTGAGTGTTGAAATGTGTTAAAAGGGGTCATGAAGACTTCCTAGGGGTCCAAACACGTGATAAGGTGTACTAGGACCCCTAGGAAGTCCCCATGATCCCTTTCGGCACATTAGAACTCTCGAGTGTGTCCTAAGGGGTCATACAACTCCTTGGGACACACTTGAGTGTTGAAATGTGTCAAAAGGGATCATCGGTACTTCCTAGGGGTCTTAACGCATGATAAGGCATACTAGGACCCCTAGGAAGTCCACATGACCCCTTTTGACACATGAAAACACTCAAGTGATTCCTAAGGGGTCATATGACCCCTTGGGACACACTTGAGTGTTGAAATGTGTTGAAAGGGGTCATGGGGACTTCATAGAGGTCCTAACGTGTGATAAGGCATACTAGGACCCCTATGAAGTCCCTATGACCCCTTTTGACACATAAGAACACTCAAGTGTGTCTGAAGGGGTCATACAACTCCTTGGGACACACTTGAGTGTTGAAATGTGTTAAAAGGGGTCATGGGGACTTCTGAGGGGTCCTAGTATGCCTTATCATGAGTTAGGATCCCTAGGAAGTCCCCATGACCCTTTTCAACACAATATAACTCTCAAGTTTTTCCTAAGGATTCATTGACCCCTTGGGACACACTTGAGTGTTGAAATGTGTCAAAAGGGGTCATCGGGACTTCCTAGGGGTCCTAACATGTGATAATACATACTAGGACCCCTAGGAAGTTCCCATGACCCCTTTCGACACATTAGAACACTCAAGTGTGTCCAAAGGGGTCATACGACCCCTTGGGACACACTTGAGTGTTGAAATGTGTCAAAAGGGGTCATGGGGACTTCCTAGGGGTCCTAGATACCTTATCACATGTTAGGACCCCTAGGAAGTCCCCATGACCCCTTTTGACACATTAGAACTCTCAAGTGTGTCATAAGGGGTCATACGACCCCTTGGGACACACTTGAGAGTTGAAATGTGTCAAAAGGAGTCATCGGGACTTCCTAGGGGTCCTAATGCATGATATGGCATACTAGGACACGTAGGAAGTCTCGCTGACCCCTTTCAACACAAGAGAACACTGAAGTGTGTCCTAAGGGGTGATACGGCCCCTTGGGACAAACTTAAGCATTGAGATGTGTTGAAAGGGGTCATGGGGACTTCCTAGGGGTCCTAACATGTGATAAGGCATACTAGGACCCCTATGAAGTCCCCATGACCCATTATGACACATTTCAACACTAAAGTGTGTCCCAAGGGGTCATACAACCCCTTGGGACACAATTGAGTGCTCTAAATTGTTGTCGGAGGTTACACCAGGACCTAAGGGGTCCTAGTACACTTTCTTAAGCCTTAGGACCCTTAGGAACCCTCTATGACCCATTTGGAAACCTTTTGGATGCCTTATATTGGTGTAATTAACCTATGTATTAATATGTCCTATATAATATATAGATTATATATATATTATACTTGATTTTATTATATATAAAATAATATTTTATAAATAATATATAATATATATATATTTATTTATTTATTTATTTATTTATTTATTTATTTATTTATTTATTTATTTATTTATTTATTTATTTATTTATTTATTTATTTATTTATTTTTATTTATATTTATATTATAATATAAAATATATATTACATACATTTAAATATGAAGATATCATGTGATATATTGTAAAATACATATTAATATATAATACATATAAAATAATATATAATATATGATGTATAATGTAACATTTAATATTAATATATATTATATAATATTTAATGTAAAATATATAGTATATAATATTTAATATATAATAGATATTATGTAATATTTAATATATATAATATATAATCTAATATATAATTTTTTATATATAATATATTGAAGGATGGAGAAATTGGAGGGAGAAAGGGGTTGGAAATAAATTAAGAGGGAGAAAGTGGAGGGAAAATTTAAAATCCAAAATTTTGTCAGGATTTTTGGGTACCCGATTAGGCTCGGTATTGCTTTGTGCACCAAACCTACCTGGTCAACTCTTCAAATGTCACAAAAATGTGTTTTTCCCCTGTTTCTTTGAGTTCCAGACTTCGACTATGTAGCTGACAATTTTATTTTCACCTAAATTTGATGAAATGAAAAGGGTATTTTAAGGAGATTATCAGCTTTCTATCGATATAATTGCTGTCAAATTTTAAATTTGGTAACTAATTATTAGTTATTTTCTAATTGAGTTACCTCTAAAGTGTTGATTTATATACTGATTGAAAAATGACTATAACTTTCAGACGGAATAACATTTTTGAAATCCAAAAAATGCGTCACATTTTATGCTTTGCCTACTATAAGGATAAATAAATAAAATTAAATTTTGTAAATTTTTGAATGAGTTAAGGTGGTCAGACATGAGAGTTTTTTTATTTTGAAAATGTTGTAGCAGAAAATTCATAATTAAATATTTTTTTGGAATAAAATTATAAAAAAATATGCATCACATCTGAGCATGAGTCTACTACTTATATATAAAATTTTATAAAAAATATTATCATTTGATCATGATTAAGGTGGTCAGACATACACCTACTTCTTATTTTTTCCTAAAATTTTTGTACTACTGCATTTTGAAATAAAGGAGGGGTGAAAATTTATTCAAACTGAAAGAGAAACAAGAACAAACAGAGAAAGGGCATCAAACAACCCTATCAAGATCAACCAAGTGATCAAATTGATGGGACAAGCCCATCGGAAGTTGAGTCTTATCAACAATGTTCCAATTACATATATGGGCAGAAGCCCACTTCGCTAGACAATCAGCAACACTATTCCATTCTCTGGGAATATGAGTGAAAGTAATAGACTCCAAAGAAGTACACAAATTATGAATCTGGTCCGCAATCAAAGCTAACTTCCAACTAAAAACTTCAGAATGTTTCTGATTTGATAGACGTATCACCACTTGAGAGTCAGATTCACATATAAGCCTTCTCCAACCAAGGTCACAAGCATTCTTCATAGTATACAAAATAGCTATGGCCTCCATCAGGTTGTTAGTGTGATGACCTTTATAAATTGAAAATAGAAATTGAACATCCCCCGTACTATCTCTGCCAACACCACCAATACTAGCAGCGCCTGGATTGCCCTTGGAAGACCCATCCATGTTGATTTTAAGAACACCTTGCGAAGGGGCACTCCACTTCCCCACCCTATTTATCTTTCACAAGGGATGTCTACACATCTTTATTAGCAATTTTCCATGTGAGGGGGGAATATTCAAGTGATTATTGAAAATATCCTCCCCTGGTTCCATGGCCTCAGAAGTGTCACATTTTCCAGAAATAATTTCCCCCAAAGAATAGAGAATTTTCCACCATAAGTGAGGAACCTCCAAAAACTCATCCTTAAAGATACGATGGTTCCTCTCCAACCAGATATGCCAAATAATAAAGGAGGGTCCAAGAGTCTAGGAAAATTGAAGAAATGAAGTCTTCATAGGAGCCTTATCCCAGCAAGCAAAGAATTATGCCAGTGAGGAAACATGCCAACAGGATTGGTTCCACACATTCCACCAAGAGTGCCAAATATGTCTAGTGAAAGAGCATTGGAAAAAGAGATGAGAGACATTTTCTTTACTAGCCCAGCATAGAACACACATTGAGGGTCCTTGGAAGCCACCCTTGCATAAATTATCCCATGTAAGGCACCGACTATGGACCACCAACCACAAAAAAATTGCATTTGGGCCAAGAAAACTTGTACCAAACTTGCTTCCACCAAGGCACCTAGATGTCCCCTAATGTTTGTCGGAGAAGCTCAGCATATCCTCCAGACACTAAAAATTTTCAAAACAAATCCTCGTTGTCCCAAGCAAGAACATCATTACCAACCAAAGTAGTACACTCATAAGACTAAAAAATCTAAAACAGCTCCTTCCTATTCTCCTCATATCCTCCTGGAGGCCATTCAAAAGGGTGTTTCCAATGAAAGGAAGGAGCCAAACCTCTAACACACCCTATCTTATAAAAATCAACTATGTCCCAACCAGCAGCACTAAAATTTTGATAGAGGGCATGGAGCTGTGGATGAGTGGAAAGGATAGGAGGGTGCCCATCCCAAGAGTCAACCCAAAATAAAGCTTGTGATCCCGAATGACAAATCCAAAAGAGACCATCTTTAACCAACTAAGCTCCAAACTTTAGCGTATTCCAAATCATGGATCCTCTCCCTTCCAGAGGAAAGCAATGAACTTCAACCACATCAATATCAAGAAAATACTTATGGGTGAGAATACAAGCCCAAAGTTGATGTTGGTTAGTACACCAACGCTAGTAAAGCTTTGTAGCAAGAACCTGTCCATTGAAAATAGCTGATCCTAGGCCAAGGCCACCCTCCTTTTGAGGTCTACACACTGTTTCCCATTTAACCAAACTCCATTTAGAAGTTGAAAGGTTCCCACTCCAAAGAAATTGACGGGACAGAGCATCAAATTCCTGAAGAAAATACATAGGAGCAGCCTGAACAAAACACCTGTAAATAGGAAGGGCTTGAATAATCAACTTTAAAAGAGTCAAGTGAGCAGCAATTGATAGCCATCAATGATTCCAATGGTTAACCTTTTGTCGTAGCTTATCAAGCAAAACTTGCCAAGAAGATCTAGGATGTCTACCAATAGTAAGAGGAATACCCAAATAAACAAAGGGAAGAGACCCAATCTGAAACCTCAAAATAGAAACAATACACCACTAAATAGCCTCGAGAGTATTGAAGAAAAAAATGGAGGATTTGTTCTCATTAACTTTCTGACCTGACGCTGCAAGATACACATCCAAAGCATGCCTAAAAGTAGTAGCTTCATGAAGACGGGCATGTCCCATAAATGAAGTATCATCCACAAAATGAAGATGTGAAAGAGGAGGCAAGCCAACACCCCATTTCCACCCATGAATCAAACCCTGGTGAGCACAAAGCTTAAGAAAGCAGGCCAAACCCTCAGCCAGAATGATAAAGAGGAAAGGTGAAATAGGGTCCCCTTGGAAAAGTCCTCTAGAGGCACCAAAGGGCTCCAAAGAAACACCATTCATAAGAATAGAAAAAGAAGCTAAAGAAACACAACTCATAATCCAGTTCACCCACTATTGGCAGAAACCAAAGGCCAAGATGATCTTTTGGAGAAAACTCCATTTGACTCGGTCATAAGCCTTAGCCATATCCAACTTAATGAACATAGCTCTCTCTTTTGATGTATGCATAGAGTGAATAACTTTAGAAGCAATAAAAATCCCATCAAGAATTTTCTTATCAACCACAAAACCACCTTTTTCCTCTAAAATCACAACTGGAAGGCATATCTTGAGTCTTTCAGCAATTTGGTGATAATTTTGTACACAACATTACAAAGAGAAATGAGACGAAAGGAGTCAAGATTGTCAGCACCTTCTTTCTTGGCGATAAGAGTCAGTAAAGTGGATTTTAATGAATGAAGCATTTTCTTATTCTAAAGGGATTCCTTAACCACCTCCAAGAGATCCATATTAATAATTTCCCAAAATTCATGAAAGAATTCCATAGGGAATCCATCTAGGCCTGGAGCTTTACCTTTATTCATCTGAAATGCAACCTTTTCAAGTTATGACATCAAAATTGGATGGATAAGAGAATCATTCATTGCATTAGTGATAAGAGAGGGAATGCAAGAAAGTATCAAGTTCTCCTCCTCAGCTGCAAGCTGAGAATCTTCAACAAAAAGGGTAGAATAAAATTGAAGGGCTTCCTTGGTCATTGCAGATCGAGAGGAAATATATAGTCCTTCTGCTATAACAAGAGAAGAAATATACCCATTGTTATGACGAGCCTGAATAGAATGATGAAAATAAGCAATATTTCTATCTCCTTCCTGTAGCCAATCAATGTGAGCCTCTTGTTTCTAGTAAATCTCTTCCTGAAGTTCCCATTCTTCCACATCTTGCATAGCTTGGGATTCTGCCCTGCCAAGATCCTCTGTAAGCCCAGAGTCCCTGATTTGGCAAGTAATCATTGTAAGATGATCTAAAGCATTCCTCTTTCTAAACTGAAGGTTTCCAAAGCAAGAGGTATTCCATCTCTTAAGATGATATTTGACATATTTAAGTTTCTTCTCAAAGACAAACATAGTCATGCCATAAGCTGGGCCACCCTCTCTCCACCACTTAGCCACCAAATCATAAAGGGATGAGTCTTAGAGCCACATAAGCTGGAATCTAAAAGAAGGGTTCTTATGGAGTGCAATAGGAGAAGAAGAGAATTTAATTGACCAATGATCAGAACCTCTCCAATTAAGGATTTCAGAACTTGTAATCAATCCACCTCCAACCCAATCACAAGAAACAAGAAACCTATCCAAATGTTCTGAGATAGCTTCCTGACCACTCTGTCTATTATTCTAAGTGAAAATGCCATTTGAAGGCTTAACATCAATAATAGAAAGAACATCCACCTAGGCTTGAAAAAGATTAGAAGCAAGGCCAAGCCTAGGCCAACCTCCTCTTTTCTCCTCCAAACTTAAGATAGAATTAAAATCACCTCCTAAAATCCAAAGAAAATAAGGAGCACAAGAATGCACATACCTAATGTGATCACAGAGATGAATCTTCCCATGAATGTCAATAGGGGCATAAACATTTGTCACAAGAATAGTCTCACCAGAGTCCAAGGCAGTAGCCACCATAGAGATTGAGTAATGACTAGAAATCCACCAATGGGGAGAAATCTTCTGAGGGTCCTAGAACAAAGCCAAACCTCCAGAATTCCCTTGCAAACCAATACTTTGACAATGACCAGCAAACCAAATGCATGGAGCATACTAATGCGTAACCTCAATAGAAACCTTAGTCTCTTGAACACAAAAGACATCTAGAGAATGAATTGCAATCAAATCATGAATAGCTTTTTGACAATAGGTGCTATTCAAACCCCTCACATTCCAAGAGAGAATGATCATGGAGGGGTTTGAGAAAAGTGAGCATCAATAGGTTTAACAAACCCAAATTCCACCAACAGATCTCCAGTCATTTTTTATCTTCTCAAGGTCCATCTTCCACCCTTTTGAGGAGCTATCAGCAGGACCTTTCTTAAGGGGTCATTGCTGCACTCCCAGTCTATGAGATGAACCCTTATTTTGATATGAAACTAAAACATCTTTAGCTAAATCCACCAAAATAATGTCATCCTCTATGTAATTATTTAAAGTCACCTAAGCCACTTGTTGTCCCTGAATAGCCTGAACTGGTTCTTGTTCAAGAATTGGTACAACCTCCATACTGACCCCAACACTATTAGAAGTAACCACATGTGGGACTCCTTCTTCCAAAGCTAAATTCTCCAACACCTCAAACTTGTTAAAGCCTCCATCTGTTTGTCTATCCTTGAATGTCCTCTTCAGACCTCATCCTTTAGCCTTAGTTTTAACTAGTACAAATCCTTCCTTGTCCTTTCCCTGAGGTTCAACCATCATGGGAGCTTTCCCTTTGTCCTCTTTACCTACAGGAGGAGGTTCTGAAGAGGGGGAATGAGCTTCCTTATGAACTTTAGGGCATTGTCGCAGGAGATGGCCATACTCATGACAAAATCGACATCAAAAAGGTAGAGATTCATAATCTAACTATTGAATCCATGATGAAGATCCCAAACAAATTTCCATGGAATTTGGTAGAGGATTATTCAGATCTATCTCAACACAAATTCAGGCAAAAGAAACCACCTTTTTATCAAGGGTTTGTGTAGAAACTGTCGCAGGCTTTCCCAAGAGACTAGCAATTTTATGTAAGATATCTTCTCGCCAAAACTCCAGGGGGAGGTGAGGAAGATGAACCCAAACAAGAACTCGAGAAGGCATCTCTTCAGCTGAATTAAAACCTGCATGCCATGGTTTAATAAATAATCCAGCCTGATTATAAAAATATGGGCCACCTTCAAAAACTCTATTGTGATCTGCCATATTCAAGAAAATAACCATAAAATAGCTATTTTCTACAAGCATAATGTCCATATCTCCTTCAATCTGCCAAGAACGTCGGATCCAAGCTTCTAGAGTGGACAAAGGAATCTGAATGCCAAGAAACTTATAGATTAGAGCATGTCTTCTCCAATATGAGACATCTTCTTACACCAAATCAGGAGAAATGACCAAAACTGGGCAATCTTGGGTTCTAGGAAGACACCCATTAACCTTCTTCATTTTAGGGTCAGCACTCGTATAAAACCTATCTACTTGTTGTGCATGCATGCTTGAAGAGGACCCATTATAAGCCTTGTCCATGTGAGAAAGCTCCACAACTGATGCCATAGAAATATCTGCCATGCAAAGATTGAAGCCAAGAAAAAAAACAAAAACCAAAACAACTGCCAGCAAACAGAAAAAATCTTTGCAAACACCAATCAGAAACAAAACCCACTGCAAAAAATAAAAAAAACTAAACTACCCCGCTGCTAAAACACTTCCACAAATCCCACGCATGCAGACCTACGACCAAGCTAGGGCACCTCCATCTCTGCATCTTTTAATGTTTTTCCTTTTGTACTGCTGCATTGAAATCTATACTTTTCACCAATTATATTAATTTTTTTTAGAAAAGGCCTAGTATTTTAGAAACTACATTCAATTTCCTACAGATTCTATTCTTACAACTTTTTAGTATTAGGTTGATAGCTAGTTCAAATGTTCACATCAAGTTGACTAACCCTGATTTGCTGATTTTTCATTGCCACTTAAGGGCATAGTTTGGCCCCTCATGATCTTGCACATACCCGTGTATAAAGTTTTTCTTATCACCCTGTTTCACCATTCAAAAATAGAAAGCCAAAACAGGGGGGCATAAGGGGCTTTATGCACTTCTCAATTTTCATATAGTAAGCTCTAGGTGATTTATGGATTTTCATTAACCTTGTGTGTTGCAGGTTCTAACATTTTTCTATAGGATCTCTCCTTTGAGGACTTGGCTATATCATTTTTATTTACTATGATGTTTTCTTACTTTAGCTTCCATACTCACGTAGTGTCATATCTGAGCTAAAGTGGGGGCTAAATTTATCATCTTAAAATGGAAGCACTTCCATCTTGATAGGTTTAGCACCCTCTTTTAGTACATTTATCATGATAGACTTGCATTTAGGATGCATTCTGCACTTGATTTCTTCATTCTAGATGAAATTAGGGTTAGGATCCTGAGGATTCTCCTTAATTTCCCTCTTCCATGGCTCTATTTTCTAGGTAAGACTTATAAATAGGTCCTCCTAGCCTTCATCATGATCATCATAGGATTTTGTGCCTCTCCCTGGCACTCTACCCTATTCTGACATCATTTCTAGGTCTCCGGGCATCCCCGGGACCTCCTGTTTCAGATTCTAGCAGGACCTGGACCCTTGGGTCAAGGATGCAGTCATCCCTGACCTAGGTCAAGGTTGAGATCATCCCTAACCTAGGTCAGAGATGAGGTCATCTTTGACCTCCTTTAGGATTTGGTTCCCCTTTTCAAATTTGGTCCCTATGGGCCCCAAAATCAATGTCAGGTCTTCGAATCCAAGTGCAGAAAGGTTTTAATTTAAAATTCATTTAATTATTTTCCCTCCTTAGTTTTTTATTGTGATTGGACCATAATTTGAGGTGAAATTTGAATTATGGGTCCTCACATTACTCTAGGACACTCACCTTGAAACCTCTATATAAAGACTCTCATTTGCATTCATTTTCACAAAGCAATTTCATGAGCAAGTATCCATCAAGTGGAGACAACACAATTGAGAAAGAAATCAATGGTGGGGTGAAGATGCAATATTGCAAGAGGATGATATAAAGGATCAAGCCATTGTTGATATCAAGCATTTTTGTGAACACACCATTGTGAACACCTATTTGGAGCAAGAGAGATCCTTTCTTCCTTGATCCACCATTGCCAACATTCAACCATTTGAAGATACAATCATGGGGTAGCAATTATAGATTATGAGTTTGGTAGGAGTACTTTATCCTTTGGGGCTTGGTATGCTTTCTTATTTAATTCAAATCTATGCATTATTTCCTCATACATATTCATGCTAGGGCTTTAATCTAGAGGATTAGATCTTGGCATTACACTTTCAATACACACACACATTCTATTTCAATTAGCTATTCAAGGAGGTGGAGATCACCAAAATGGGGGTTAGACTAAGGCAAAACCCTATATAACCACCCCAAAACACTATTTTCAGATATCTACAATCGTTGTTTCGAGAATTGAAGTGCAGATCTGAGTAGCTTTTTCGGTGAAACTTCTGAGATCCACGAACAAAGTCAAAGTTGACCTTCAAAATCTTGAGGTAGTCTTTGACCTTTTATCAGGGTCAAAGACTACTTGTTGCCAAAAAGACAACTTTTATGGGTTTTCTCTGTTTCAGTTTTCTAGTTCTAGATCTGGTTGCAAAATCTTCCAAAATTGGGCACAGGCTTCAGAAAATAGGTATTTCTAGATATGTTCCATTATGAGGTATGTATTTTATTTTATTTTATTTCAAGAATTTCTAGATTTACATTACTTATGCAATTCCAATTCAAAACATTACAAATGAATAATAGGTTAATGATAGATGCATTGTTAAAGCGCCAATTTACCATTATTCACCACTATCCATCAAAAGTAGTTAATCTTAGCAAACAATGAAAGTTCTAGATCAAGTTACAATTAAATTACTAATTTGATCAATATGATCCTAAGAATATCTTATAAAGAATGTCCTTGAAGAATTATGGGTCTATATGCATACATCCTTCTTATAAATAGAACAAGAGAGAATGTATCGAAGTTGTCACTACAGTAAAAGACTATGATTGAGAAGATGTTAAAGTCTATCAACTCTTCTCCCCTTATTTCCTTCATTTGATTTAAAAGATGGGGTGAGAATAGGGTCATAATGTTATCAAAATAAGATCAAAGGATTCAAGAGAGTATTGATGTTCAATGATATTTGTAGCTATGGTTGTAGAAGTCTAAAGATATTGCAAAATATTAGTTTACAAAAAATAAAAATAAGGTATGATAACAGATTACCAAAGAAACTTATCAAAGTCTAGCCATTGCAAAGGAGTTGGAAGCTATCAAAAGTGAGACAAAATCAATGTTAGTGAATTGTATCTTGCAAATAGAAGAACACGTTAAGAGATAGTATAGGTTGTCCAAGTGTAATATAGATTTACAGTTTAAGAGGGAACCATTATAGAAGGAGATGAAGATTTTGTATGGAGTCAAGAAAAATAAAAAGAGATCGTAGATCTTAAAGGGTTGGCATCGCTCAAGTCCATGTCATATTATTTGAATCTATCTACTTCCTAATCCTTATTTCCACACACTCTCCTAGTCCTGACCCTATCTGACTAGTCCACTACACCTTCCTATCTTCCTAGGAACATCCCTTCCTCTCAACTAGACACCACATATTTTGTCCTCTGTGACAATCCTTACAACTCTCTCCAAAATGAACTTACATAAACCTTGTCTTTTTTTTTTTTGACTTAAACCACCACTAGGTACCTTCACACCTTTTCTCTAGGCCATATCCCCCTTTCTAGACTCTCACATGGTCTATAAAAGCTTTCACATAAACATAAACACAAAACAACTATTTACTGTCCTAGCTAGATAGTCACTATTCTAACTCACAAATACATCCTACAAACCATCATCTTAGATCTACTAGCCTCCACCTTCACCATGGAGCATAAGGACACCCTTGTCAACACCCCTACACAAACAAACCCTCCAAAGGTGAACAAAACCTCAACCAACCTCTGCTATGCATGTTTGACACCCCTTTATAACTGTACAGTCACTGTTATCTCCTCATGCACGTGCTAGAACTTAGCACGGCCCATCTACAACACTTGGATATGTAATATAAAATGCCTCCCACATCCCTACCAAACATGGGGGTTTTTTGAGTGTGGAAATACAAGGAAATCACATCAGAACAGTGACAGAGAACCTAAATCAAGTTTTGGATTAGTCACTACAGAAAACCTGATAACTCAATAAATACTTAATGAAATATTATGTGACCACAAACATTTGAAAGGATATTCAATATTCTATCATTCTCTTATGAAAGATTACTTTAATGAAGAATCTAAAATGCCAAGAAATTGTTTGTTACAAAATAAAATAACTAACTACCATGAACAGGGAAATGCAAAATGACCATTTCTATTAATTCAAATCTTCATACATTGACTATCTCTTGCATTTTGAGATTCCCAAAACATTAAATAGACTCTAAAACTCTAAAGAGCCTGACTACTTCCTTCAAACTGCCATCTAACTACTTCATGGAACTGATCGTCCTTAGTTTATGAACTACAATATAAGTTGTTCATGTTGTCAAGTTATGAGCTTGACAACTTATGAACTACAATACAAGTTGTTTAGGTTGTTTATGAACTACAATACAAATTTTTTATGTTGTTTATGAACTTGAAAACTTATCACCCAAAGAGCTCTCTTACATTAACTATGACCTTTTCAAGACCTTAAACATCCCAAAACACCAACTTATTTCATAATACTAGCCATGATCCCATATACAATGACAATGACATACTATACAACATTAGACTCCTCCTACAAGACACATTAACCACAGAAGGTGGGAGAGTCTAAGAATCCATGAAGACTTCAAAATAACAAAATGTTGATTGCTTGCAAAGTCTAGGAATAGTCAAGACTAAACTGACTTCATATGCCTTAAATGTCAATGATACAATACAATAATGACATGGAGAAAATAAAAAATAAAAATAAAATCATTTTAATCCATTTTCAAATCAATAATACATCTTATCAATATTTTAATTGCCCAAACTATAAACAAAGGTGCTTATAATACGTGTAAGCAACTTTGGAGGACCTAGGGCACAATGTTAAGCCACACACACACACACACACAACATATACAACATATACAACCTTCACCTATATATAAGAGTTGAATAGAGAAGGTATATGCACAGGTGATGAACATGCAGATTGTTAGGAATGAAAGTTGATATTGTCATATGGGGGATTATTCAAAGTCATTATGTAGCAATTGTATGTTTCACTCATGACTCTATTTGTCATTGATGTCAACACATTGATCTACTAGAGAATAGTAGAGAAGCAAACAGTGTTTGTATTAGTGTACGTGGAGAATTACATATCAAGCTATGTGAAGTTGAGGACTTGTTCTATATTGTGTCATGAGATTATGGTTTAGAGCACATATAGAAATTTAATTATTCATGACAGTTATGTGTAATTTAGAAAATAGTATTCGGACAATGTTCCTGAGAAACAGCTTGTGATAACTAGATTATATCTCCTAATCGAGATAGAATTTGGACATGCAAAGTTTTATAGAGGTTGATGATATTTCAGAGATGACCTAGATGAGACAACATAGTCAGAGGTACCATGTGTGAAGAATTATTTAGTTTGGAAGCTAATAGTTTTATGTGATTATGAAATATTATGTAACGTATAATGATTTATATTTTGTATTGGTTAAGCCTAGTTGGCCAACTCTATTGTAAATCATTTGACTGAGGTATAAAGGAAGGATTGTCTTCCTTGATTTGATGTAGAAGTGTGGAATGAGAAATGATATGATATTGTAAGAGGATATGCAAATTAAGCAGATCTAGTACTGAGATTTGGTGAAGCAATTGGTGCAATTTTTTGCACAAACAGAGGAGTTGCTGAGACCAGTAATTATTGATATTATTTTGTTCATATAATATAGAGATTAGTTGGACAGTGAGTTCAGTGATCTTTCCCTTGAAGTTGTTTGGACGGTGGGTCCTTCTACCTTCCATAACTCTTAACTAGGTTAGAATCTTTTAACAGGGATTCAAAGTCTCCTAATAGGGACTGATATGTACTGAATGTATTTCATAAGACTCCTAATAGAGTCCATCCTCTTACAAGGAATTTTCATATTAGTAGATCTTTTTTGGGTACCATCCCCAGCGGGGTTTACTCTCTGATCAAGAGGTTCCCTAGTCAACATATCTTGTGTTATTGTGTATGTTTATCTTTCTATGGTTGTTGCTTGTATTGGTTACATGGTTGAAATATGATAATGGTATTATAAGTTGTTTTAATCTGATAATTGATTCACCCCCCCTTGCTCTCAGTTATCTTGGTGGACTTTACTTTCTAACAATTTGTATCGAAGCGATGGGTCCTTGAAAGAAAAGTTTAACAACTTAAGGATATCTATGGCGAATCATTTTAGGAAAGAAAGCCCTAAGTTTAATGGAGTTTAACTATGACAGTTGGAAAGAAAATATGAAGACACATTTGCTATGTTTAGGACCAGGATATTAGTTGATTACAAAGAATGATCTTAGACTATCATTGAATAAGATAAACTTGAAGATTGCACTGATAAGGAAAGAGATCTATTCATTTATAACATACTTGCCAGAGAAGCACTTTTGTCAACTCTTCCGAAGAATGAATATAGTCTAGTAAAAATTCTAAGGACATCCTATGAAATTTTGTTAGCTTTACAATCTACTTTTGAAGGTGATGTACATGCAAAGAGAGTCAAATTATAGAATTGGATATGTTTATTTGAAGATGTAAGAATGATGGAAGATGAATCTGTTAGAAGTTATATTGGTAGGATATAAGAGATTGTTGCAGGTACCAAAGCTTGTGAAGGAAACAAAACTGAAGATGAAGTCATATGGAAAATCTTAAAGATACTTACCCCTATATTTAAGCAGATAGTGCAGATGATTGAACAAGTTATACCTTGTACTGAAAAATTTACCATAGAAACTCTTCTTGGAAGATTAGAAGCAGCAAAGACAGGCTTGAGATAGTTTGGAGATTTACCTAGAATTGAGACAACATTCAGCGTACTTAGTGTTTGCCCTACTTTGTCAAGAAGTACAAGTGTCAGTGGAGATTATGCCATTTGTAGCAGATCTAAGACTGAAGAAGACAAAAAGATTGAGGAAGGAATTGCCTTGCTTGTGAAAAGAGAACCTAAAGGTAAGAAATTTTTTTAATTTGGACATGTCAAGAATATGGTCATTTTGTATCTAAATGCCCTAAGAGAGTGAATAAATATAAGAATAACTTTAAACCTAGAAGATTCAAAGAATGTTATTATGTTAATGATAAATAATTTGAGGGTAGCATTGAGAAAATCTTAAGTGAAAGTGATAATGAAAGTGATGACATAGGATTTTTAGCAATACAAGAAGAAATCTCTAAAACTAAAGTAAGAGAATAAAAATTTGTAGTTTCTCAAGTAGAAAGAAAAACTGACTGGATTATAGATAATGGTTGTTCACATCATAAGATTGGAGATATGAAGAAATTTATAAAGTTTAACAACTATGATGGAGGAATTGTTAGAGTTGGAAACAATGCACCTTGCTTAATAAAGGGAATAGGATCTATTACTCTTGATGGAAAGACTAACATTGATGATGTTTATTTTGTGGATGGATTGAAACATAACCTTTTAAGTAGCATTGGATAGTTAGTTGATAAGGGATATCAAGTTTGGTTTACTGAGAAGACTTTTTTTTATCAAAGATAAGAATGGTAATATGATTGGAACTAGATTGAGAACCAACAGAGGTAATGTATTTCAGTTGAACTCTACTAAGAAGACATGTTTGATTACTAAAATTGATGACAATTGGTTATGGCACAAAAGGTTTTGTCACACAAACTTTGATAACATTGTGAAAGTAAGCACTACATTTGCAGTAAGAGATTTACCTAAGATTATGAAACCTACTAACATGATATGCAAAGAATGTGTTATGGCTAAGTAGAAAAGAAGTTCTTTTCCCAGTAAGAAGTTCACCACAACAGCAAAATTGGAAATTGTTCATACAAATCTGAGCGGTCCCACAAGGACTAGAGGATTCTATGGTGAAAGGTATTTTATGATTTTTGTTGATGACTTTACTATAATGATGTGGATAGCATTTCTTAAAGAAAATTCTAAAGCATTTGACAAGTTTAGATTGATTAAGAACAAAGCTGAGAATGAATCTGGAATGAAGATTAAATGTTTAAGGTCTGATAGAGGTGGAGAATTTACTTCTAAGGAATTTAATACTTTTTGTCAAGTGAATGGTATTAAGAGACATTTTTCAACCCCTAGAACACCTGAACAAAATGGTATTGTAGAAAGAAGGAACAAATCAGTTAACTGAAGTAGCAAGAGCTATGTTATTTGAGAATGATTTGGCGAAGACATTTTTGAGAGAAGCAGTGAATATAGTAATATATATAATGAATAAAGTACAAATCAGAGAAAACATAGAAAAGACACCTTATGAATTATGGTTTGGACATGCACCATCAGTTAAGTATTTCAAAAAATTTGGAAGAAAATGTTATATTAAGAGAGATGATGACATTGGTAAGTTTGATCTCAGAAGTGATGAAGGTATATTTCTTGGTTATTCATTGAAAATAAAAGCTTATAGATGTTTTAATAAAAGAAATAAGACTATTGTTGAGAGTGCAAATGTTAAAGTTGATGAGAAGTTCAAAATTCAGGAAAGAATACTTGATTATGAATCATATGAAGAAGTTCATCCTAGAATTGATCAAGAAAATGTTGAATTATTTTATGAAACTGACAGTGATTCATAGAATGAGAACTACATTGAGGAAATAAGAGAAGAACCAAGATCATAACAAAGAGTTGAAGCAAGAACTAAGACAGTGACATCTAATAAGCATCTGGTGATGAATCATCCTACTGATCAGATCATTGGGAGCATAGAAAAAGGAGTACTGACAAGAAATAAGGTACAAGAAGAACTATGTTTGATTTATCAAATTGAACCTAAAACTACTGAGGAAGCTTGTAAAGATGATAATTAGATTCAAGCAATGAAGGAAGAACTAGATCAAATTGAGAAGAACAAAACTTGGGAGTTGGTCCCTAGACCTAAAGATAAAAATGTTATAGGAACTAAATGGGTATTTAGAAACAAGATGAATGAACAAGGTGAAGTTGTAATAAACAAAGCAAGATTGGTATGTAAGGTATACTCACAGCAAGAAGGAATTACTTATGAAGAAACTTTTTCACCTATTGCAAGAATTGAAGTGGTAAGAATATTTTTGGCTTATGCAGCTTATAAGATATTCAAAGTATATCAGATGGATGTGAAGTCAGTATTTCTAAATGGAGAATTGGAAGAAGAAGTCTACATTGAGAAGCCTGAAGGTTTTCCTTTAACTCAAGAAGGAGACATGGTATGTAAATTGAACAAATCTCTATATGGATTAAAGCAAGCACCTAGAACATGGTATGCAAGACTAGATAAATAGTTGATAAAATTGGGATTTACTAAAGGCACTGCATATAGTAATTTGTATCTGAAAGAGATTGAGAATGGTTTATTGATTGTAGTTATTTTTGTTGATGATATTATCTTTGGAGGAGAAGATGAAGCTATTGATAAATTTGCTGATGAAATGAAGACAGAATTTGAAATGAGCATGATTGGTGAGATGAAATATTTTTTAGGATTACAGATAGCACAAAATACTGATGGTATTTTCTTATCTCAAGCAAAATATCTAAAAGACTTATTACAGAGATTTGGAATGAAAGATTGTAAGCATTTTGGCACACCTATGGTAACTAGCCATAAGTTATCTAGCACAGATGAAACACCTACAGTTGAACAAAAGAAGTACATATTCATGATTGGAGGATTGTAGTATTTAACTCATACAAGACCAGATATATCACATGCAGTTGGTATTGTTGCAAGATTTCAAGTTGATCCTAAAGAATTACATTATGTGGCAATAAAAAGAATATTTTGGTATTTAAAAGGCACAATTAACTATAGGATATGGTATGATAAATCAGATGAATTTACCCTATGGGAATATACAAACGCATATTGGGGAGGTAGTGTTGATGAAAAAAGAGTACAAGTGGTGGAGCATTTTTTCTTGGAGGAAGATAGGTTTCTTGGCAAAGAAAGAAACAAAATTGTATTTCACAAAGCACAATAGAAGCAGAATATGTAGCAGCAGCAAATAATTGTAATCAAATAATATGAATGAAACAAATGTTGAAGGCTATTGGAATCAAGTTCAATGAGCCTGTTATCATACACTTTGATAACACCAGTACAGTAAGTATGTATAAAAACCATGTTTTGCATTCTAAAACAAAACATATAGAAATCATGAAGTATCATGTTGTAAGAGAAAAAGTTGTAGAAAAAGAAGTCAAACTTGAGTATATCAGTACAAAAGAGTAGATTGCAGATATATTTACAAAGCATTTACCTAAAGATACATCTGATTATTTGAGAGGTATTATTGGGGTTATGCCCCAACCTACTTTTGAGTAGTGATGCAAAAAGTTGCATCAATCCAGTGGTATGTGAGCTCTATCCATTTTGGACTATATGTTGATACTTCCTCTATGGGGGAGTATGTGTGTTTTTGAGCTAAGTCATGAAGGACTCTTGTGAAAGAATTTTTTGAATAGTGTCTTTTGACATTTCGAGCTTGTGGATTGACATATTGATGTTTACTTTGTCATTAATGTCAATGGGGGAGAAGGATACATGAAAAACACTTGGTGACTAATTGATTTGATTGATGAAGAGGAATTGAAAAAGAAAAGTACTAAGGAGAAGGATACATTTGATGATTGATTTATTTGATTGATGAAGAGGATTTGAAAAGATAATGTAGAACAATAGTATTGCAGTTTGATATCCATGGAACTTGGATGTTTTTTCATCTATGTTGCCATCAATGCCAATGGTGGAGATTGTTAGGAATGAATATTGAATCTGTCCTATGGGGGAGTATTTGGAGTCATTCTATAGTAGGTGTATGTTGCATTCATGACTATGTTTGTCATTGATGTCAACACATTGCTCTACTAGAGAATAGCAGAGAATAAGACAATGTTTGTACTAGCTCATGTGGAGAATCGCAGATCAAGCTATGCAGAGTTGAGGACTTGTTCTATATTGTGTCCTGAGATTATGGTTAAGAGTGTGTCTGGAAATTCAATTATTCATGATAGTTATGTGTAATTTAGTGGAAATAGTATTCAGACAGTGTTCCTAAAAAATGGCTTGTGATAACTGGATTATATCTCCTCATCGGGATAGAATCTAGACACACAAAGTTTTACAGAGGTTGATGATATTTTAGAGATGGCCTGGATGAGATAGCATAGTCAGAGGTCGCACATGTGAAGAATTATTTAGTTTGGAAGCTGACAGTTTTATGTGATTATGAAATATTATGTAACGTATAATGATTCATATTTTGTATTGGTTAATCCTAGTTGACCGACTCTATTGTAAATCATTTGAATGAGGTATAAAGGAAGGATTTTTTTCCTTTATTTGATGTAGAAGTGTGGAATGAGAAATGATATGATATTGTAAGAGGATATGCAAATTAAGTAGATCTGGTAATGAAATCTGGTGAAGCAGTTGGTGTAGTTTTTGGCACAAACTGAGGAGTTGTTGAGATCATTAATTATTGGTATTATTTTTTTTGGATAATACATAGATCAGTTGGACAGTGAGTTTGGTGATCTTTCCCTTGAAGCTGTTTGGACAGTGGCTCCTTCTGCCTTCCATAACTCTTAACCGGGTTAGAATCTTTTAACAGGGATTCAAATTCTCCTAACAGGGAGTGATATGTATTGAATGTATTTCATAAGACTCCTAAAAAAGTGTTGGATACAATTGTCTGAAGGAGATTGTTGGAATGATTATGTGTTATCTTTGATGTCACACAGATGTCATATCAATTGTCAGCTCAGTCAGTCAACAAAGTAGTTACCAGTGTCTACCGAGCTCAGTCGGTCAGCAAAGCAGTTACCAATGTCTACCAAGACCTCTCGGGTGTCAAAAGAAAAGTATGGTAGAAAATAGTGTTAACTGAGCTTCCTCGATTATCGAAGGAAAGTTAGTGTCTACCAAGTTCACTCGGTCTCCAAAGGATGTTGAAGAATTCACAGTACTTATCGAGTTCTCTCGGTCGCCAAAGGAAATCTTCTTCGGATTAATGTTTACTGAGCAAGGTCGGCCAAGTAAAGGATTTTGTCAATTTGAGAAATAAAGTTAGTTTATTCCAGCTGACTCTTGAAATGATTAGTAATGTTTGTAATAATTATTAGTGTCGACTTGACAATCTGAATGGTATATATATAGAAGGTCAAGTTGTGAATTAGGAGAAAGCAGAAAGAAGAAAGAGAAGAATAGTATGAGTGAATTTTGAAGGATGGTTAGATATCCTTGAAGAGCAGCAGAGATATATTTGATCAGGAAGGATCTAGTGAAGCAGAACAGAGATCTATAATCAGCAATTCAGTTGCATCACTATTCAGGTCACTTCATTGTTACTTTCTTACCATTGTAGCAGTGATTTCAAAATCTCCTAACCGAGTTGGTTTAACAGCCATTTTGTAAATCCTCTAACAAGGTGACAGTTCTATTGAATTGTTTGAAGACCTCTTACAAGGCCACTCCTAGCAAGGTGATTAAATCCTCTAACAAGGTCACGCCTAATAATATGTTTTGTAACCTTTTACCACATTGGCTCCTAACAGGGCATCACTTCAGAAGAGTGAAAATTAGTAACTAGTTACATTGGTGGTTTTTCCCATATTGGGTTTCCACGTTAAATCTGGTGTCTCTTGTGTTCATGGTATTTTCTTTATTCATGCATGTTAATCACTGATGAATGCTTAAGAATAGTTATAATTAACACTCTCTACAATTACCGAGTTTCAGCATTTCTCTATATATCAACAGTAAATAATTTAATAGGACATCTAAGGGATCAATGGTAATATTTTGTGGTTAACTGATTCACCCCCCCCCCCCTCTCAATTACTACATCTATATTTCCAACAATTGGTATCAGAGCTTTTGGTGCTTGCAAGAAGGGTTTTAAAGACCTAAGCTAAAGATCAGGATGTCTTACAAGAGAGAAATCCCAAGGCTTAACAGAGATAACTTTTCAGCATGGCAAGGTCTCATGAGACTTCATCTGGCTTCCATTGGTGATTCAGGATGCAAATATATTGATCAAGAATATACTATTCCTACTGGTGCATTAACTGTTGAGGACATTGTAGAGAAAAAGAACCATAACACCATGATGATAGATATTTCATCATCCCTTAGCTATGAAAAATTTGATGAGATCAAAGACTACACAACTACCTATGAAATGTGGAACAAGCTGAAGAAAATTTATGGCAGTGATGACAATGTGAAAAGAGCCAAAGCAGAAAGCCTAAGAGGACAATTTGATCAAATGAAGATGAAAGAAGATGAAAATATTGCAAAATATGTTGAAAGAATCAAGGTGAGTGTTAGTGCAATCAGAGCTTCTGGAGGAAAAATTGATGATGAAACTGTTATAAGTAAAGTTCTTAGAACATTACTTCCTATCTATGCAATAAGAGTATCTGCTATTCAAGAAAGAAGATGTGAACAAAATCACAATATAACTTTGGATGCCTTAGTTGGAAGATTGATAGCTTTTGAATTGGACAACTATGATAACTATGTTCCAACTTCTAAAAATATTGAATCAGCATTTGAGGCCAAACTCTCACTTAAGAAGGGCAAGAAAATCCAGTCAGAAAGTGAAGAAGAATCAGAGGAAAGTTTAGACAGTGATCTTGAAATTATTGAAGCATTACTTGCAAAGAAATATACTAGAGGCAGAGGTAAATACAAAGGTAAAACTCCCTTAATCTATTTTTCATGTGAAGAAATTGGTCATATTGCAGCTAGGTGCCCAAACAAACAAAGCAAAGATGAGAAGAAAGGTCACAAGTACAATGGCAAGAAAAATTTCAAGTCATTCAAGGATAAAGGTAAGAAAACATGTTTTTTGGCTAAGGATTCTAATAGTGAAGAAGAAATTGTCTTCATTGCTGTAAAAGATGAATCTGATGATGATGAAGATGAGATGGCACTTA
This sequence comes from Chamaecyparis obtusa, assembly GCA_027943335.1. Lineage (NCBI taxonomy): Eukaryota > Viridiplantae > Streptophyta > Pinopsida > Cupressales > Cupressaceae > Chamaecyparis > Chamaecyparis obtusa. The sequence goes on from BSBK01000233.1 coordinate 62,908, forward strand.
TCTCTCATATAAGCAAAAATGATACATGGATTATAGACAGTGGATGCTCACATCATATGACTGGTGACAAAACTAAGTTTGAACATTTTGAAGACTATGATGGTGGTAGTGTAAGGTTTGGAAACAATGAACCTTGTTGTATAAAAGGAAGAGGATGAATTTCATTAAACAAAGAACTTATATTTGATAATGCATATTGGGTTGAAGGACTAAAACATAATCTTCTAAGTGTAGCACAGCTAATCAACAGTGGACTCAAGGTTGAATTCATGAATGGCAAAGCAAGACTGCTGAATGACAAAGGAAAACTGATTGGTTCAAGCAAACAAACCAAAGGTAACCTATTTTATCTTGATCTTGGTGAATGCTCATGTTTTATTGCTCAAATTGAAGAAAGTTGGTTATGGCACAAAAGGTTATGTCATGTAAATTTTGATAATATGGTGAAAATAAGCAAATTCAAGAAAGTAAGAGGTATTCCTACTTTGAAGAAACCTGATATTGGTCTATGCAAGAATTGTCAAATTGGTAAAATGGGAAAGACTAGCTTTAAAAGTAAAAACTATCAGTCTGAACATATTTTGGATATTGTGCATACTGACTTATGTGGACCTATTGGAATTGAAAGCTATACTGGAGAAAAATTCTTTATTCTCTTTGTTGATGATTACTCTAGAATGATGACTATTATGTATTTAAGAGAAAAGTCAGAAGCATTTGAGAAATTCAAATGGTATTTGGCAAGAGTAGAAAAGGAAACAGGAAAAAGAATGAAGTGCTTGAGATCAGACAGAGGTGGTGAATTCATCTCCATGAATTCAATAATTTCTGCATTGAAAGAGGAATCAAAAGATAGGTATCAACTCCAAGAACTCCTAAGCAGAATGGAATAGCTGAAAGGAGGAACAGATCTATCATGGATTGTGCAAGGACTCTAATGATTGAAAAGAACATTGCTATGAAATACTAGAAGGAAGCTATTAGCACTGCAGTTCATACCTTGAACCGAGTACAGTTGAGGAAAGACACATTCAAAACTCCTTATGAGTTATGGTATGGCTATAAACCCAATGTAAGTTACCTAAAAGTATTTGGTAGTAAATGTTACATCTTGAAAGAATCTAGAAAAGGCAAACTTGATGTAAAAGGTGATGAAGGAATATTTTTGGGATATTCTTGCAAAAGCAAGGCATATAAATGTCTAAATTTGTCTACTCATAAAATCATAGAAAGTGCACATGTGAAAGTAGATGAGTTTGCAAAAAAGACTGAAGAAGAAAGCAAAAGGGAACCAGAGGATTATAGAAGATTTGTTTACATTGAACCTGATACATTGCCAGACACATCTGTCAATGAGGAGACTACATCTACCGAGCCCAGTACAGTAACCAAGTCACAAGAAGAAGTCCAGACCGAGTCACAAGAAACCGAGTCTCAGCCTGAAGTTACCGAGCAAATATCTACTGAGCCCAAGCAAACTGAACCTGAAGATGAAATTCAAGAAGATGACAATGTAACTCATTCAAGAAGAAAGGAACCTGTATTGGCCAAATATGTCAGGAAGCATCATACACCATATTAGATTATTGGAAACAAATCAGATGGCACTATGACAAGGAATAAACTAAAAGGTACATGTTTACTTGTTGATTTTGAACCTAAAAATGTCAAAGATGCATTAGAAAATGAAAGTTGGATTGAGGCTATGAATGAAGAAATAGAGCAAATAGAGAAAAATAAGACATGGACTCTTGTACCTAGGCCTAAAGATAAAAATGTAATTGGGACAAAATGGGTATTCAGAATAAGTTGAATGAAGATGGTCAAGTATCAAGAAACAAAGCAAGATTGGTATGTAAAGGATATTCTCAAGAAGAAGGTATAGATTATGGAGAGACTTTTTCTCCTGTTGCAAGATTAGAAGGTGTAAGGACTCTACTTGCATATGCAACACATAAAGGATTTAAGGTATATCAGATGGATATAAAATCTGCATTTCTCAATGGTATTTTTGATGAAGAAGTCTACATTGAGCAACCTGAAGGTTTTATGGATCCAGACAAAAGGGATATGGTCTGCAAGTTACACAAAGCACTGTATGGTCTAAAAAAAGCCCCTAGAGCATGGTATGAAAGATTACATAACTATCTAACTCAGATTAATTTCAAAAGAGCCAATGACAACAGTAATTTATACATCAAAGAAGGACCAGGTAACAAAATTTTTTTGGTAGAAATATTTGTGGATGATACTGTGTTTACAGGGAATGATGATCAGTGCAAAGAATTTTCAGAGCAAATGAACAAAGAATTTGAAATGTCTATGTTTGGTCAGATAAAATTCTTTGTTGGACTTCAAATTCAGCAGAGCAAGAACGATATCTACATTACTCAGTCTAAATACATCAAGGAAATACTTAAGAAGTTTGGTATGGAAGATTCAAAACCAGTTGGTACACCCATGTGTATTGGACTAAAGCTTACCAAAGATGATGATTCAAAAGAAGTAGATCAGACCTTATACAGATCAATGATTGGAAAATTACAGTATGTAGTACATACAAGGCCTGATATTGCCTTAGCAGTTGGTATAGTAGCAAGATTCTCAGCAAAACCTAGAGAAAATCACATGATGGCAATCAAAAGAATCTTGAGGTACTTGAAAGGAACTGAAGATTATGGCTTGTGGTATAAATTTGGAGGCAATCTGGACTTAAAAGTGTTTACTAATGCTAATTGGGCAGGAAACATTGATGATAGAAAGAGTACAAGTGGTGGAGCATTTTTCTTGGCAAAAGGTTAGTATCTTGGACCAATAAAAAGAAAAATTGCACATCCCAATCCACAGCTGAAGCAGAATACATTGCTGCAGCAGTAAACTACTCTAATATTGTTTGGTTCAAATAGTTATTGGAAGGCATGAAAGTTGAGATCAAAGAACCAGTTGTTATGTTCTATGATAATACAAGTGTAATAAATATTTCAAAGAATCCAGTAATGCATTCCAAAACCAAACACATTGCTATAAAATATCACTTTGTTAGAGAATTGGTGCAGGACAAGGAAATCAGATTGGAATATATTCATACAAAAGAACAAATTGTAGATATCTTCACCAAGCCACTACCTAAGGATGCATTCTTGTATCTAAGAGGTAAGTTAGGGGTCATTCCCCTATCCGAGGCTCACTAAATTGATTTTTGGTAATGCATCAACCAGAGCATGTTGAAGATCAATCAGTTGATGCAGCATAGTAAAGGAATCATTGCATATGAATCAGTACTTAAGGTACATTGGTATTCAATGGAAGTGTGTTATCTTTGGCATGTGTTGTCAAAGAGGGAGAGTTTTCAGTCAAAGAGAGAAGTTTGCTGACAGAGGGAGATGTGAATCAGAATGAAGCTAAGGATATGTTCCTTATTCTATGTTTGCTGTGAAATTTCATTGTGCTATGACATATTGTGTTGCCATCAATGCCAAAGAGGGAGATTGTTGGATACAATTATCTTAAGGATATTGTTGGAATGATTATGTGTTGTCTTTGATGTCACATAGATGTCATATCAATTGTTAGCTTAGTCGGTCAGCAAATCAGTTACTAGTGTCTACCGAGACCTCTCGGGTGTCAAAAGAAAAGTATGGTAGAAAATAGTGTTAACCGAGCTTCCTCAGTTATCGAAGGAAAGTTAGTGTCTACCAAGTTCACTCGGTCTCCAAAGGATGTTGAAGAATTCACAGTACTTACCGAGTTCTCTCGGTCACCAAAGGAAATCTTCTTCGGATTAATGTTTACTGAGCAAGGTCGGCCCAGTAAAGGATTTTGTCAGTTTGAGAAATAAAGTTGGTTTATTCCAGCCGACTGTTGAAATGATTAGTAATGTTTGTAATAATTATTAGTGTCGACTTGACAATCTGAATGGTATATATATAGAAGGTCAAGTTGTGAATTAGGAGAAATTTGAAAGAAGAAAGAGAAGAATAGTATGAGCGAATTTTGAAGGATGGTTAGATATCCTTGAAGAGTAGCAGAGATATATTTGATCAGGAAGGATCTAGTGAAGCAGAACAGAGATCTATAATTAGCAATTCAGTTGCATCACTATTCAGGTCACTTCATTGTTACTTTCTTACCATTGTAGCAGTGATTTCAAAATCTCCTAACCGAGTTGGTTTAACAGCCATTTTGTAAATCCTCTAACAAGGTGACAGTTCTATTGAATTGTTTGAAGACCCCTTACAAGGCCACTCCTAGCAGGGTGATTAAATCCTCTAACAAGGTCACACCTAACAGTGTGTTTTGTAACCTTTTACCGGGTTGGCTCCTAATAGGGCATCACTTTAGAAGAGTGAAAATCAGTAACTAGTTACATTGGTGGTTTTTCCCATATTGGGTTTCCACGTTAAATTTGGTGTCTCTTGTGTTCATGGTATTTTCTTTATTCATGCATGTTAATCACTGATGAATGCTTAAGAATAGTTATAATTAACACTCTCTGTAATTACCGAGTTTCAGCATTTCTCTGTATATCAGTAGTAAATAATTTAATAGGACATCTGAGCGATCAGTGGTAATATTTTGTGGTTAACTGATTCACCCCCCCCTTTCAGTTACTACATCTATATTTCCAACAAAAAGTCCATCGTCACATAAAGAATTTTCATATTAGTACATCTTTTGTGGGTACCATGCCCAATGGGGTTTACTCTCTAATCAAGAGATTCCCTAGTCAACATATCTTGTGTTATTGTGTATGTTTATCTTTCTATGGTTGCTGCTTGTATTGGTTACATGGTTGAAATCTGATCATGGTATTATAAGTTGTTTTTATCTGATAACTTATTCACCCCCCCCCCCCCTCTTATTTATCTTGGTGGACTTTACTTTCTAACACAGATTTTCCTAAGCACTACTGGGAGCTTACCTTGCAACAAATTTACTATTGTGAAAATCATCACAAGTCCATTTGTTGTTAGGTCTAGCTCCTAGTATTGCTTGGTCAAATTTGCATGTTTTTCACCTATGTATATACCCTCTAATCAACTCTTATATGCACAAGTGAAGGTTGTATATGCACAGGTGAAGGATGATCAACTCCAATCTCCTATTTGTATCTATATATTATCAAAGCAGTTCCATTGATAATCTTATCTACTTGAGACATTTGAATTGTTAAAGAAATTGGCATTTAAAATTTTATTCATTGGTTGTGTGATTAGAGAAGGTGTATGTACAAGTGGTGAACATGCATATTTTCCTAAGCACTACTGGGAGCTTTCCCTACAATACATGTACTATTGTGAAAATCATCACAAGTCCATTTTTTGCAGGGTCTAGCTCCTAGTAATGCTTGGTCAAATATGCATGTTTGTCACCTATGCATATACCTTCTCTGATCAACTCTTATATGCACAGGTGAAGGCTGATCAACTCCAATCTCCTATTTGTATCTATATGTTATCAAACCAATTCCATTGAGAATCTTGTCTACTTGAGACATTTGAATTGTTAAAGAAATTGGCATTTGAAATTTTATTTATTGGTTGGGTGATTAAAGAAGGTATATGCACAGGTGATGAACATGCAGATTTCATAATAATAATTGAAACTGAATACTTGAGAAATAATCTATTTGATGTTAATTTTGAACATAAATAGACTATTTTTTTAAAAAGAAAACAATGATAACAGTGCACATTTTTTTATGTATATTTTAGAGCATACAGAATGTCAAGTTGAACGAGTGGAGGATGTTTAGAGTGATCACCATGTTGACTTTGAGGATGACAAAAATGTTATTATAGATGATGTGGCACTGTCAGGTAAAGAAAATCTTTATTTTATTCTTTTAATTTTATTTTTTTTATAGTTCTTTTAATTAATGAAATACTTGTAACACCAATTTAAAATGTTGTGAATTTAACCCATGTAGTTGTTATTGCAGCAGACCCCCCTTTGGCGCAGCAACCTCATGTTCCTCAACACATGAGGAGGAGACATGTGTTGAGATTAGAAGCAGTAGCGGAGGGGAATGACATAGATATTGATGCTCTGCTTAGCCATTACCTTAAAAAATGAACAAGAAACAAAAAAAGAAATGATTGTAATTAACCCTTTTTTTCTAATGAAAGAACATTGTCTTAATGAATGTAATTTTTTACTAGTAAATGTTGATGAATGATGTGTTAATGAATTATTCATGAATGTTGTGTTAACAAATTTTATGTGTTAATGAATATTGTGTGATCATAATGATTGAATGTTATATTTCAAAAATGGATGAATGAATGTTATTAGATGTTAATGGGGAATTTAAAGTGATTTTAGGGGGGGGGAGGGGCCAAATGAGCTTCCACCTTCATGTGGTTGGCCTTATTAAGTAGAGAATATTAAAATATTCTCAAAACCAAGTGAATCTCAAACCAAACCAATGATGTAGATTCAATGGTCAAAAAAACCTACTAGTCCTATTCCACATGGATCACTACCCCTTCTGATGTAGAGGCATCCCTCAACCTCACTCTAATAAGTCAATATGTTTTTGTACTAGTTCTTTTCCCAATGTCTTCACTAAATTCCCTTACCTTCAATGCAGATCCAATGGCCATACACTCTCATAATTCCTATTCCTCAAGGACAAGTACCCCTCCCTAGGTACACTCAAGTCCTATTTTCTTTGCATACAATTCTTATCATTCCTTCAATAGGATAGTATCATTTTGATTCTTGAATTTTCATCATTAACTAATGGGTTATTGTCGATTACTCTTTGCTATCATTGTAGATCACTATTTTTTGATCTCATAGTTTATCTTTGATTTTTCTTACTTCCCAAATAGTGGATAACTTTAATCTTACCTTGACTATCCAAAATTTGTAACCTTGATTGTTTTCATTGTTCGCAACATTCTCTATTCACTTCCCCCATTATTGTCCATTGTCCCCATGCATTATTTATCAATAGTTTCTTCACATTTTTCATGTCATCTTGTATCTTTGTGTTTGGCTTTGCAGTTAATGTTCCTTCATAACATATGAATGTTTTGTTATAGAGGATACACCACTTCAAACATTGGATCTATATTGAATTATCTATTCATTATTCATGTGCTATCATCTATGTCACTCATTATTGAAACTATTGTCCTCTCTTTGTCTCTATTTTGAACCCTTCTTTTAATACCATTCCTTGCATGTAGTCCCTTCATACTTTATATTACTCTTTTCATGGATACTCATTGTCTTATAAGAATGTTTCTTACTCTGTATTTTGATATGAATGTTTCTCTTTCTTGGAAAGATGTAAGATTAGGTTGGGAGTGATGCAGAGACTAGTGGACAAACAAGAATCTTTGTAGGAGAATGATAGATGTCTCCTTTGTTTTGTAACAGCACTCTTAGATTCCTCTTCAACCTAATGACTTCAAGACCCAACCCACTTAATAACTCTTCTTAGAGAGAAAATACAATCATTGTGTACTTGTACCAAGTACTCCTCCTTTCACCATTTATACCAATGTCTTCCTCTTGGTCATCTAGAGGATCATCCATAGAATATTCCTACTAGCATGCAATAAAAGGATTAGAAATAAAAAGTATCATTTGTTTATGTATCCATAGATACATTGGATTCAACCTCTTCCCTTCCACTTGTTCATCAACATCCTTGGAGACAATTCTATCCTTCTAGCCATGTCATGACTAGTATCTCCTACAACTTCATGCCTGGTCTCTTCATCTGAGACTCCTACTACCTTCTCAATTCCTTCATACTTCATTTCTTCATGTTCTTTTGGCATTCCTCCCTTATCTTTCCATTATGTTACTATGGCTTCAAACCTTGCCCATAAGTCTTCTTCTCCATCAAGCCCTTGTGGACTTAGCCTCTCCTTAACTTGAGAAACTTGTTGAGTCTGCTCATAATCCATTCCTTGACATTTTTTAGCAAGTCTCCCATCCATCAACTTCCTCTTTGCAACTAGCCTCCTCATAGGCCACACAACCTTCTTCTCAACTCATATATGCCAACTTGTGGCCCCCTTAGATCTAACCGGATTTTATAGATCTAAAGGGATTTTAGACTTACTCCATTAGGATGTGCGTGGACCAATGTCAATAGGATCAATTTCTTGAAGCATGTATTATGTTTCCTTCATTGATGATTTCTCTTACAACACATGGATCTATTTATCAAAGACCATGGATGTGATCTTTAGTAAGTTTCAAGAGTTTAAAGCTCTAGTTAAGAACCAGACAAGGAAGAAGATCAAGCTCTTGATATTGGAGAATGGGGGAGAGTTTACCTCTAAGGATTTTGAAGGTTTCTGTAAGGAATCAAGGATAAAGGGGTAATGGAATATTCTGATCAATCACTATTTTTGCATTGTTTGACACTAACCAGAAATATTCTAGTAGCAAAATTACCTTAATTTTTTTGTAGAGATGATCTCCTAGAATGATGATGACATTACACAACCTTGAAATGTAAGGTTTTCCATGAACATAAAAAACTTCCAAGGGATCCTAATTCAACCAGCTAATAGTATGCGGTGAGGCAAAGATTCATCATTTTGTGTCATTGACAACATCTATCAGAACTAGACACTCCTAACTATTGCTACCCATGATAAAGTGCAGAGATGTCCCCTTATCCCATAACTATGAGTGGCATAGGCACTCTTCTTCCTCTTGGTCTGAGATAGAAACTTGTACCTTTATAATGATAGATTAAGAATCTACCTCAATTCTTTTCTTTTATTTGTCCACAACCAGCAATAAAATAGTTTTCAGTGCTTGTACTGATAGTTGTACCTCAAGCCATCAATGCTTCTTGGGTGCAATACTCATTTGAGTTAAATTTACCTTTGCAGGCTTGACAACATGACAACATTTTCAAGTCTCCTTTTTTGTGTAGGGCCAAATTTATTTAGAAAAAGCTTTTGTTAATGATTTTGACACTGAGATTCCTTCTTGTGCCACTTGCCAAAGTTGATTCCACCCTTTTCATCCTTTAGATTCTTCTTGTTTTCCAAAAAAAAATTCCTCCTTGTCTTTATGTATGATTATTTATTCAATCTTCTCTACAAGACTAGCATCTTCCAATGTAATGAACTCCATTGCTTAGTGTAAGCCCACAAGCCACCACAATATTTAAGGATCATGTGTCATTTTTTATCACATTTACCAACTATTTCTAATGATGCACAAATTATTTTAAAATATTTCACATTGTCTAGTCTTGTCCATTGAACATGAAAGAATTCATGCAACATTTGGAGGTGATCGTTCTAGTTCTTACTAGGTAGCAGTCAGCATCCTCAAACTCTACCAATAGTTTCCTTTGGGTCCATTGATATCTCATCCTTTTTTATGTTTTGTAGAATATGTGATTCCCACCATTTTTTGACAATATAGGCAGCTTTCAAGAGTGCATTTGTTACACTTTATGTATTGAAGAACATTATTTACAGAGTAAATATAATTTCGATTGATAAACCTATTTGTCTGCATCTTTATTAATTTTTCCTTCAAAAAGAGGAGTTTCAAAATGTACTTGAACTCAAAGTTTGTCTTATCCCTAAAGGGCCTATTTAATGAAGAGGGGGATGCAACTAGTGACAAGGCATCAATAAATAGCTCGATCATCATGCTCTTCTTCTCATCAAAGGCTTATTTAAGCAATAGTTTGAGTGCAAAGCCCACTCCATCTTTATTTGTCATCTGAGATCATATGAACTGGAAAACAAGAGAATTTGAAGAGTCACAAGTCTTAAGATTGTACTTCATATAGCCAAAAATCATTCAATGGTACATTCAAACATGAAACAAACCATTCTTAAACCACTGATCTAGATTAAAATAGTAAACCAAAGGAAAAAATACTGAATTGCATTAACTGGATGTGTTGTGAAAAGAAATGAACCATAAATAAATGCAGTAAGTGCAGCTAATATGCTCCTTTTCAAATATTTTTAAGATTCACTATCATGCTTTATGGTAGTGGAAGCACACAAAAATAGTTTTTGAGATATGTGATATGTGTATCATTTATGTTCTGCTAACTAACAATATGGAATTGCAACACATTTATCTTCATATTTTTCCATATAAGACTAACTACTATTTGTTCTATCTCCTGGTAAGATATTAATTGTAGTTTTTCTTTTCCTAGTGTATCGATAATAGTGTTCTTTGTTTAATTTGAATTTTTTGATTAAAAAACACTCTGCAATGTTTTCTTCTCTTGGAGATTTTGGAACAAGAAGATATTTATAATGCTCATATCTTGTATCTACTGAACAATTTTTGGTATAAATTTACAGTTGGTTTTGGCCATTTATTTCTTCGATCTATTTAGAGAAGGCATGTTAGATTGAGGCCTTTACAGTTTTTACCTATATTTAGTGTATTAATGTTAGTCTTCCTTGTTAACACACATATAACTCTTCATTAAAAGCGATAGTTTGATTGTACAGTGAATTTTGTGGGGTTGGACTAATATTTTTTGAAATTGGTGATGCTTGCCCCTATTAATATTGAAACGTAATTAATTTTTTTCTTGTATCCTCAACATTTATAGGATATATACTTATACGAGGATTTTACTGTGCTTAGATGGTAGAGGCAACACCTGCTTGTGTGAATTCTTGTGACTTCCATGTAATATCAAAGACTCTTTAACTTCTCTTAAAGCATTAGGTCACTATAAAAGTTGCATATGAAGCTTTCATCCACTACAATATTATCTTCCTCACTGACTACATGATTTTTCTCCATTATATTAACCATTGTATCTAAAATATATTAATGTTAATTATATGATCTTCCTTTTGTATGCACCCTACAATGGTCACCTAGACTTTGGGCCCCATTTCTGCAATTTATCAAATCCCTGAATCAATATTTTCAAATATCAACATTTTTCAATTATATCAATTTCCTTGATCAAATCATAATCAATTCAATATTTCCTAAGGTTTGAGCCTTATTTAATTTAAAAGAGAAAAGAAATAAAAATAAAAATCTTATTTAATTAAGAGAACATGCTCTCTTTTAATTAATTAAAAATCTCTTTTAATTAAATAATAAAATCATTTTATCCTAAGCCTTTATTTAATTAAAAGGAATTTCCTCCCCTTTTATTTAAATAAAAAATCTCCACTTTTCTTCTTATCCTTGTTGCACAAATAAAGCATTTAATTTTTATTATAAAGGAAAATAAAATAAAAAATAAAAGAAAAGTACTTTTTGTCTCACATGGACATAAATTAAATGCTCAACATAAAGTAAATGCTTCTAATTTTCTTATTGGAGGATATTTGTGCACAAGGATCAAGCTTCTTTTTTTCTCCATCGTTGATTAAGTCTTTTGCCTCTTAATCTCCATGGTCTATTGTTTTTCACTTCCTATAAAAGAAGAGCTCTCTTCCTCATTTGCACACACCATACATACTTGAATTATTATGCGACAAGTTTTCTAAGTCATTGAAGCTTTTGGAGATATTCTTGCATCAAGTTTTGAAGATTTGGAGCATCATTGGCATTCATCTTGCATCTACATCACATCCTAGCTTGCATCATAGTTTCATCATCATGGTATCATTTCCTTTCATGTTTTAGATTAATCTCACATAGTTTAATTAGCGGGTTTGTAACTCTTTCATTTCCATTTTCAAATCTTAATTGCATCTTCATTCTCATAAGATTAATTTGCATTCTCATATAGATTTGCATAGCATTGCATTCATTTGGAATCTCTCATTGTGTGGTTGACTAGCAAGGTCATGAGTTTATAGCTCTAGCTGAGAGCAATTTTACAAATCTTGCAACTTCATGCATAGAGAGCTATGGATCGATTTGTGAGGGCTCATTCTTGAGTTTTCTTGCATGTAAGGATTCATAGAAGTGTGACAACATTTTAGCACACACCTTTAACTTGCTTACACTTATATCAAATGCTATTGACGATTGGGTGAGAAAATTCTCACAGATGTTCTTTTAAACTTTTTATTTTTAGACTTCTACCTTTAGTGTGACCTAACAAAATCCTCTTCTACCCTGTATATGTACTGATGGACTACATGTATTGATTAGAAAAGTTGATTAAAAGAATTTCTATAGAGTTTTTTCCCAAAACACTATTCTAACTCTAATTGTAGTAATGGGTGAAAGCCTAAACTCTCTTGAGGATGTGGTTCATTTATGTTTCTTGTGCATATTGCTATCTAACTGAAGTTGTACACCCCAAAGTAAGATTTGAAATCCTAAATAGGCCAGTACAAACATGTACCTTTTTATATGAGATTTATATGGAATTGGTAGACTTAGTTGCAAACAATTGAAACAACTAATATTTTATTGGGAAATGCTAATGAGAAATACCACCCTTTGAGGTACACGCAAGATGGCCTAACATAATCGATGGAAAATACAAGAATTAATAACACTCCATTTGACAACATCATTGCTTTGGAGGAATGCATGATTGTTTGACATAATAACTCACAAAAAATGTATTTTCATATTCTCTTCTCCATATTTTTACATTTATTTTGATATCCTATGTTGTGTACAGTTTCTAAACCTCTTTATTTATATTTTGTAAATAATAGGTATTTTTCAAGCTTAGAATTGTTACCTTACATCAGGCATTAAGGCTAACAACAATTCTATCCTGACAATGGAAACCTCTCCTAGCTATGGGTAGACTATGAAATGAAGAGGAATCTCTAGATTCTAGGCCGGTTCCTATAAAATATGGAATATCACTTTCCTGAACTACAAATTTTTGGGAAAATGGAAAAGAATACTATAACTAAAAGATTAGGGTGATACACCAATGAATAATTTAGACTTTGCAAAAAAAATGAAAACTCAATCCTGACTCACAAATGAAGATCTTAACAGTCTGAATCTCTGCTCAACATATATGTTAATAAATTCATGCTATCAAGATTCTACCACAAACAGCTTGGATAATTAACAAACATATGTTTCTCATACAAGGCCTAGGGGCAATTGATTATCTTGAGAAGGAATAGAATTTCATTCACTTCCTTTAGATAATAAATGATTTGACACTTGTTAGAAAAGATGAAAATAGGATTCAATATCGAAATCAATACATAAATAGGAGTCAAAAAATCTGGTTCATTCCTTCAAAAATCTGACAAAATGATTACAAAAATGGCCTTCAAAGCACTTAGGAATGATATGTTCACTATATGCCCTCTCTTCAAAATCTGCAACCCCCAATTGATCATAAAAAATCAATTTTATATCCTCTCTCTACCTCAAATCTAAAAATCTAAGCTCATAAAAAATGCCCAATTTTAGCCTAAAAATGTACCCAAAAATGTGCCACTAATTGAGCTTATAAGAACTCAGTGTAAATGTCCCTAAATTTTAGCTAATATTAAGGAATTAAATCCTTTTACAAAAATAATTGCCAAAATTATTATTAATTTAAAAAAAAACTAATATTAAAATATGCCCCTCATTCCTAACTTAGATAAAAAAATATAAGTGTGAACTACATACAATGTGGAGAACTCGACAACTTTCAATCCACTTGCAATAATACACAAAAAATCGAGGAGATGAAGATGCAAGGTGGCACTATGAGCATTTTTTGAGGCTCTGCTGGAATTGCATATGCATTAAAGGCATTTGCTTGGAAGATTCCAATTTTTGTTATCTTTATTTGATCTTGGCATTTGATTTTATGTTATTCTTCAAAGAAATTTAGGGGAAATGAAACCCTAACATACAGGGGAAACTACGAAAACCTCTGAAGGAACTTGGCATTTGATTGTGAATGAACTAAACTGCTAGATTCGAGCCCTCTATTGCACTGGAGATCACTGTGACTTCTATTGACTAATGTGTATCTCATACTGGGAACTCAGTATTGAAAACAAACTCAAGTTTGATCAAACTGTAAGTTTATTTTTTTGAACTCTTTGTTTATCTTCTTACAATGAATACCATGAAATTTCGACCATGCATAAGTCGTGGGCTCTCTTTGTGTAATTGTTGCTTCAATGTTGCTGTAAAATATGACTATTTCTTTTGAAAATGCAGTCACGATTATGAATCTCAGTTATATCTTTATATTAATAGTCAAATGACTAGTGTATTAACTTGTTCATGGCAACATGTCTTTGGATCCGTTGTTTATATTTGTTGAACTGTCATTTGTTTGCACTTTCAAACTGTGACTTAACCGTGGCTCCATGGCTTTGATTCATTTGTTCATGCTATAGATCTAGGTTTTATTTGATACGAGCTCCACATATTTCCATCTGGGCTCAACTGTTAGTTTATCTTTTGCATACCATATATGGGTTCGAAAGTATTGAACCCAAAACTGTTCACAACACTTTTTGTTTGCAATTGTGAATACATCTTTATGATGTATAACACTCATGACTAGCATAGAATACAAACTTTCATTTATAAATTAGTAACAGTCACGGGTTTTCACTGTTGTTATTTCATTTGGCACATAAAGTCGTGACTGTTACTAATTATCAGAGTTCTTCAATTCACTAAAGGAAAATAATCCTTGACACTTTTTAATAACTAGAAGACCTGAAAGTGACTGTCACACTTTTTCCTTGAAAGCTCAAATTCACTGAATGAGAATGAACTTGGTTTAGTGAACTTACTGATATATCAAAAATTGATTGTTGTAAACAATTTCTTATTTCGACCTTGCTCAAGCTTTTACTGGTGAACATTTTACCTTTCACTATTGTAACATGAAGATGATTATTTATTAAGCTCAGATATCCACAGTTGTGTGGTCATTTGAATTCATAGAACTTGATTTAACAGATTTATCACAGTTTGTACACAAACTATGATTATAGCATAGAGCATCCAAATTGTTTCACTCTGCTGACATGAATAGAACTTTGTGTAATCAACAGCTATAAACTTGATGAATTGGTGAACTTGTTTCTTTGCAAACCATATATGATGAGCTTGGCAATGATGGACAGTTGCTCTAGGAAACCATAAAAACACCTCTTAATGACTTACTAAAGTTGCAAGGTTATGAGTGAAAAATGTTAAAGATATAATATGTTATAAATAAAACCATTACATCTTTCACTCATAACCTTCGCAAACCTTAGAAGGTGATTATGACCGAGAGATGCTCAACACAACTATTATTATTTCCACAGTAGATAAGTGACTCTCTCCTTTATGACATTCCATTGTTAGTTGCACATACTCTGTTCCAGTTTATACATATTTTCAACTTTATGTTCAGCTTGCAAACCATATATAATTGTAGCTTTGTCCACTGTATATAATTCACATTGATGTTGAATCTGCACTTAATATGATAAGTACAACAATATGAAAATGTTTGTTCACTTGTTAATGAAGTTCAAGCACGGGCTCATGACATTCAAAAACATCAAAATGTTTAACTAATGAGGTTCGAACACGGGTTCATGACACTCAATAAAAACAAACTGTAAACACTATGATTTTATAGCTTAATCTTGAAGCACTCTTTTGTATTCAACAAAAAATATGTTTATGATTTGAAAATGTACTTAGGAATAGTAAGGACATATTTGTACCAATATTTATGCAGCACCATTTATATCTTGAACTAGAAAGTTGGCAATTATTGGCATTTCTTGTAGCATTCTTATCATAGAAACCAGCTTGATCTACATCTTTGACAATGACTAAATATGAACACTAGTCAGCTGTTATCTGCAAGATAATCTATTAAGCTCTCAAATAACATCATTATGAAATACATTATCTGAAAAAGGTTTCTCAGTTTGAAACATACTAAGTCCCTTTAATTTAGACACCTAGTTAATAAAAAGGACAACATACACCACAATAATCATTAGTAGTAAAAGGTTTCATGTCAGAAAAAAGTCCCTTTAACACTACCTTGCAGTGAGTGTCAGTGTACATTTCCTTATTTCATTTAATTTTCTAGATTTATGCAGTATTGAAAACTTGATTGCTACAGTATGTTATTTATTTCTCATGTATTGCTTAGATCCACCAAGATCTAACCATATTTTCCTTTCTCATGCAGATGGAAACCTTAAAGACCTAGATGTAGATGGAGACTCAGACTTATGAAGACCTAAATGCAGAGACCTAGCAGACAACCAACTGACACAACCAATACAAAAGGCAATGCATGGGACCCCTATTCCATACTTCAGTCTTTCTTTTAATTCTGCAATGTACTCTATTTATTGATGAAACATGGAAAAAGAAAGGACGTTTGTATATCACATTCAGTTTGAAAGCACAATGTAATGATTATTTATGAATTTTGGAAATTTTTTGGAATGATAATCAATACTTAGAGTACAATAATGACATCTAGAATGAATGCAATAAGGACATGTAAACTAACAAAACCTGCAGGGAAATGTTAATTAGACCAACAAAATGCAACCTTTTCCTATTAACGCTTATTGTATTGTATGCTGGATTTTTAAGTAATAATTTTGGTGACTTCTGCTGGATGTCTGCCTGCTAGACATGACCTATAGGCTTATCATAGGGCAACAAAATTTAGGAAAACTGAACCATAAATGCAACCTTTATTGAAATGAAAATGCATCTAAACTAGACTCAATGCAACCTAAGGACCTAGTGCGTGGACAACACTCATTGAATTTGAAAAATTGAAACAAACCTAACCCTCAAAGCAAAGCTTGAGGTGTATTCCATTAACTGGAATCTGCAATTCTTCCCCCTTAGTTGTAGACAACTGAAAAGCATTGTTGTCCTTACAGGGTGTTATAACAAAAGGGCCTGACCAAAAATTATCAAATTTATCATGTTGCCCTAGCCTGCTCTTTAGCACATCCCACTTGAGTACTAAATCTTCTTCTTTAAATTCTTTGAACTTAGCTTTCTTATCAAAAGATCTTTTAGTTTGTGCTTGCTTAAGTTCCATTGTATCCAATGCTTTTCTCCTTTCCTCGTCAAGCTGTAAGAAATCAACATACCTCAGTTTAAGGGGATCTTCTTCTCCAAATAATAACATCTAATCAACTAGCTACAAGGCTGGAAATTTAGTAGAAACTAGCAATCTGGCCTCTTTACCATAAAATAGGACATAAGGGGAATTCCCAATTACCTGTTTAGGTGTAATCCTATCCAGCCACAAGGCTGCCTTCAATTTAGAATGCCAATCCCTCTTATTTTCCTGCAAAGTCTTTTTAATAATTCTAATTGGATTTTTGTTTGTAGATTCTGCAAGACCATTACCCTGAGGATAATAGTTAGAAGAAGTGTTTAAATAAATCTCGTTCTTCACAGCCCATTCTGTAATAGCTAAACCAATGAAAGCCATAGCATTGTCAGAAATAATTTATTGAGGAACTCCAAACCTGGTTGTAATATCTTCATAGAACTTTAACACAGTAGGTCTAGAAGCCTCCTTTAGTGCAATATCCTCGGTCCATCTTGTAAAATAATCAGTAGCAGTTAAAATCCATTTATGACCTGCACTAGAATTAGGATTGATAGGACCAATAAAGTCCATTCCCCACTTAGCAAATGGCTGATCAACCACAGTTGGTTTGAATGGCAGTGCTGCTAGCCTTTGTTTTCCTACAAAAAGTGCACATTTTTTACATTTTCTGGCCCAAACATGAGCATCCTTAAATAAATCAGGCCAATAATAGCCCACCCTTAGTATTTTCTAGGCTATAGTTTTAGGACTGAAATGTCCTCCACAAGATCCATCACGAAACTCTGATAAAATTCTACCTTGATCTAATGAATCAATACATTTAAGAAACATTCCAGAATAATCTTTTCTATATATAACACCATCAATAAGAACATAGGGAATAGATTGTAACCTGTAGTACCTCCTTTTTGCCTTATCAAGATTATTTGGGTATTGGCTAGTTTGCAAGAATCTGGTCATATCTGACAACCAAGTCATAGGATCATTAAACAATACAATATCACCTTTTAAGTTTTTAAATTCTTTAGAAGCTTCAACCTGTTCTTCTTCTTCTACCATTTGAGCACAAAGGCCCTTGCCTCTAATTAGCTTAGTTACATGAATCTGTACATCATAATCCATAACCCTTGTTATCCAACCAAATCTCTTTTCATTAACATCCTTGTTCAACAAAAACTCTTTGATGCTAGGATGAGCAACCATTAAGTGTACTTTATTTCTAGCAATTAAATGCTTAAACTTCTTCAAAGCTTTAATAATAGTGAGTACATGTTTTTCAATAAAAGTGTACCTTCTCTCACAGTCATCCATACCTTTGCTGAAAAAAGAAATTGGTTGCTCTTGTTTTTCATCATTCTTTTGAACCAGCATAGCTGAAATAGTATTAGAACCACCATAGGCATACAAAATAAAATCTTTAGTAAAATCGGGATTAACAAGAGTAGGGGCTGAAGACAAAGCCTATTTTATCAATTCAAAATTCTTCTTTCCTTCATCAGTCCAACTGAAATGAATATCCTTTTTAAGCATTGTGGTCAATGGTTTTAGTAGATTTGCAATATCAGGAATAAACCTCCTTACAAAGTTAATTCTCCCAATAAAACTCTGCAATCCTTTCTTATGTTTAGGCAATGAAAGCTCAAGAATTGCATGAATTCTTTCAGGATCAATTGTTGTTCCCTCCTTAGACACCTAGTATCCTAAGAGTTTTCCCTCATGAACTGCAAACATAGATTTCTTAGGATTTAAAGAAATTTTGAATTCCCTACATCTGTACAAAATCTATCTCAAATGATCAATGTACTGATTTGCAACCTTGTTGTAAATTGTCACATCATCTAGGTATACTAGAAAAAATTTATACATTAAATTCTTGAAAGCCATGTCCATTGCTTTTTGAAAAGTAGCTCCAACATTTGATAACCCAAATGGCATTCTTCTGTAATCCATGGTATCCCATTTAGTTGTAAAAGCTATTTTAAACTGATCAGATTCTTTGACTAAAATCTGGTTATAACCAGAATACCCATCTAAGAGTGAGAATCTCTCAAAACCTGAAACATATTGTAAAATATGTTCCATGGAAGGAAGAGGGTGTCTATCTTTCAGAGATGCCCTATTAAGGTCTCTAAAGTCTACACAAAGTCTTATCTCTTACTGGAAGTAAGTTAGAAACCCAAGATGTGTGCTTAATAGGAAATATAATACCACCATCTAAGAGTTTTCTTAGCTCTTTTAACATTAATGGCTCTAATTTGGGGTTTATAGGTCTTTGCTTTTGTCTAATTGGCCTAGCATTAGGCTCCAATTCTATAGTATGTTGGGTTAATTGTGGATCAAAACCCTTTAGATCAGAGTAATCCCATGCAAAAACATCATTATATTCTCTAAAAAGATCAATAAACAGTTCTTTTTCTTCAGGAGAATTTATTTTACCAGCCTTCAACCGCTTGTCTCTAAAAAATTCTACTTCTTCATAATGATCTTCTTCAATCAACAAGCTCGTTTTACTCTTCCTAAACTGATCATCAGAATTAAAAGTTGATTCCAAGCTAACTAATCCCTTTGGTAGCTTATTGGTTTTCAATTAAATAATATGGTCTTCCATTTGCTGAATGTTTTTGTTATCTCTTGAGGTTGAAAAACCATCTGTTTCCATCAAAAAACTTAGGATATGTTCATTAGTATTGAAAACTTGCCAATAAGTGTAATTATCTGAAATGGATGGCCTAACAATAATCTTAATGTGTGACTGGTCTGAAATTATTCCTTTATTTTATGTTATTGCAATATGAGCACTAATACCAGCCAGCCTATCAGCATGTATATTTTCCCTTCTAGGAATTGAAATCAGGTTGAAAGCATCAAATTCATCTAGAATATCAGAAACTCTAGATTTATACATCTTAAGCAGATCATTTTTAACAGTATTGATGCCTCTTACCTGCTTAACAATAAGCTCACTATCACCAAATGCTCTGAGACACTTGATACCTCTCAATCTAGCCCACTCTAATCCTTGGATCAAACTTTCATATTCAGCCACATTGTTAGAACAAGGAAAGGACAACTTAAAAGTAGCATAAAATTTATCACCATTAGGTGATACCAACATAACCCCTGCACCAACTCCATCCTTATTCCTTGACCCATCAAAATACAAATCCCAAAGTTGGTTAGACACATTAGATTTAGATTCCAGATCTTTAATCAAATTAGGAACTACTAAATCAGATTCTAAAATCACGTAGTTTCCAAAACCAGCATCAAACATGTCATCATTTTGTTCATTCCTAGTAGCCCATTCATCTTTGAGTATTATACGCTGTATAACTAGGAATTTCATCTTGATCCATGATCACACAACTTGCATTAATAGGACTTGGATTATAAGGCTCTAGGTGATTTTTTGCCAATAATTCTAATTTTATGGTTACCTTAGTACCATATCTAGTTCTAAAGTAAAAATGTGACCAATCTGATGAAAAATAGCCATCTATTTTGGCTATGAAATCTCTAGACAAACACATAGAAAAATATGTCGGTAAATCAATAACATATATGTCCTGTGGAATTGAAAATTTTGGGCAGGAGTGTAGGGTCAAACTTGCATTTTTAATAACTCCTAAATTTTTAATAGAAGTTATGTCCAGCTGGACCACACCCTTCTCAAGAGGCTCATATTTTAAGTTCAGCAAATCTGCCACCTTTTTAGGCATAACAGTACTGGTTGCACCACTATCAACCATATAATTATGAACTAATTTATTTCCGATGATCAAGGAAACATAAAAAGGAGGAGGCTTTTCATTTGCAAATTTATTACCTTCCTTTTCTGATGTTTTTTGTGCACTTGGCAGTTTCTTATTAGTAGTTATTGTTGTTTTCTCAATATTTACAGCCTTCTTGAATTCTGGTGTTACTGGCTGCTAAACTTTAGCAGGCTTTTTATCTTCTTTTAATGGCTTTTCCTGAACCTTAGGAGGCTCAGAATTAGTCATGACCACACTTGGTGACTGTTGTACTATTTGTTGAGAATTAATTGCCAACTTGGACAACTCTTCTTTCAAAATTTTGATCTGTCCTGGAATAGACAGAGTTTCCCATGCAGACAAAGTAACATTCATTTTTTTCATTGTATCAACAATATTGAATGGAACAGTAAATTGTACCTTATGTGATGATCTAGGAGAACTCTGATCAGCATTCCTTTGAGTTTGATCTTTATTAATGGAAACTGATAGATTCTTTAAAATTGAAACTAGTGGAGAAGAAACATTCCCAGCAGATTGATCAGCTTCAAGATCTCTCCTTTTTGCTCTTTTATTTTCTACAATTGATGAATCTTCATTAAGTCCACAAAATTCTTCTTCTTTCTAGTTTAAAAATCTAGTATCTGTAGCACTTTGGTCTGACTGATTTTGGACCTCTTCAACAGACACATTATGCTGTGAATTCATTGAATTTTGTACCATAGGAGCTTGATTAAGAATTCCATTAGAACATGTAGATTGATCATGTGGCTCATTGCACGAAAAACACCAGTCAGTAGCAATATTATTTTGAGTAGGCACAATATCCCTAACAGTATTAAGAGGTGTTAGATTATACTATCTATTTGGTCTCATATTCCAATTATGTATGTTTGCATTAGTATTTCCTTGAAATTGCTGCCTATTAGCTTGAAAATTAGGTTGCCTAGGATATTGTGTAGAAGAACCAACAAACTGATTTTGAATAGCAGGGTTTGCCTAAGCTTGATTCCTCTTTAGGGCCACTAAATCATTACCAAAAGATTGTAGCAAACTTTCAATTTTTTGCTGACTATCCTAATAGTCTGTAATTCATTTAGAGGGGCTGTAGGAGCTATTTCTAATGGTTTATAAGATGGGATAGCAGATAATGGTGGAACTACCAATGGCATATTAGACTGTATATTAGGAAAGAAAGGCATAGGAGGCCTAGGAGCTATCTTTCATGCCTGGATAAGACTATTCTCTGCCCTAATAGCAGTATCAAAAGCTTGAGGTAAAGTATTACCTCCCATAGATTGAATCATTATAGAGATATCACTATTCAGACTCTTCAAATTTAAGAGCAGCTAATGGAACATTATTGTGATTTGCAATCCTCAAAGGAATGCCTTGATCGAATGTGACAAATGAAAAATTCCTAGCCATTGCTTGATGTGGAGGAGCTTGTTGCTGAATAGCTGGTGTAACAAATGGTTGAGCAGACTGAACTACCTTCCTTTGATAAGTCTTTAAATTCTGAGGAGTTGCAGTACCACTTACAGATGCTCCGAGAAAGGAATTATCTATAGATAAATTTTCAATACTTGGAAATTCTGATCCAAAATGATTAGGAACCTCTAGATCCTTAGGAAGATTGAGCTCCTTAATGATAACCTCAAGTTCTTCTGAATTTGCAGCTTGTCTTTTGAAAATAGGATTATCAAATGATGAGAAATCTGAATTCAAAGAAGTACCTCTTGGGTCATGCAATGTTCTTCCACCTCTAGATGATCTTCCTCCCCTTCTGTTTGGTTGTAACTCTTGATACACAAAACCTTCCTTATTTGATCTCATTGGAGTTCCACTCATTAAAATCCACACTTAGAGCTACAATTGAAACTTGGAATAACCATAAATCTAACAGCTCAGAACTGAGAAGCAGTTCATTGTCCCACCGGGCGTGCCAAAAATTGTTCAGGCTTAGAATTGTTACCTTACATCAGGCATTAAGGCTAACAACAATTATATCCTGACAATGGAAACCTCTCCTAGCTGTGGGTAGACTATGAATGAAGAGGAATCTCCAGATTCTAGGCTGGTTACTATAAAATATGGAATATCACTTTCCTGATCTACAAATTGTTGGGAAAAGGGAAAAGAATACTATAACTAAAAGATTAGGGTGATACACCAATGAATAATTTAGACTTTGCAAAAAAAAATGAAAACTCAATCCTGACTCACAAATGAAGATCTTAACACTCTGAATCTCTGCTCAACATATATTTTAATAAATTCATGCTATCAGGGTTCTACCACAAACAGCTTAGATAATTAACAAACATATGTTTCTCATACAAGGCCTAGGGGCAATTGATTATCTTGAGAAGGAACATAATTTCATTCACTTCCTTTAGATAATAAATGATTTGACACTTGTTAGAAAAGATGAAAACATGATTCAATATCGAAACCAATACACAAATAGGAGTCAAAATATATGGTTCATTCCTTCAAAAATCTAACAAAATGATTACAAAAATGGCCTTCAAAGCACTTAGGAATGATATGTTCACTATATGCCCTCTCTCCAAAATCTGCAACCCCCAATTGATCATAAAAAATCAATTTTATATCCTCTCTCTACCTCAAATTCGAAAATCTAAGGTCATCAAAAATACCCAATTTTAGCCTAAAAATGTACCCAAATACGTGCCACTAATCGAGCTTATAAGAACTCAGTGTAAATGCCCCTAAATTTTAGCTAATATTAAGGAATTAAATCCTTTTACAAAAACAATTGCCAAAATTATTATTAATTTTAAAAAAACTAATATTAAAATATGCCCCTCATTCCTAACTTAGATAAAAAAATCTAAGTGTGAACTACATACAATGTGGAGAACTCGACAACTTTCAATCCACTTGCAATAATACACAAAAAACCAAGGAGATGAAGATGCAAGGTGGCACTATGAGTAGCTTTCGAGGCTCTGTTGGAACTGCATACACATTAAAGGCATTTGCTTAGCGGATTCCAATTTTTGTTATCTTTATTTGATCTTGGCATTTGAGTTTATGTTATTCTTCAAAGAAATTTAGGGGAAATGAAACCCTAACATACAGGAGAAACTACAAAAACCTCTGAAGGAACTCAGCATTTGATTGTGAATGAACTAAACTGCTGGATTCGAGCCCTCTGTTGCACTGGAGATCACTGTGACTTCTATTGACTGATGTGTATCTCATACTAGGAACTCGGTATTGAAAACAAACTCAAGTTTGATCAAACTATAAGTTTAATTTTTTGAACTCTCTATTTATCTTCTTGCAATGAATACCATGAAATTTTGACCATGCATAAGTCATGGGCTCTCCTTGTGTAACTATTGCTTCAATGTTGCTGTAAAATATGAGTGTTTCTTTTGAAAATGCAGTCATGATTATGAATCTTAGTTATATCTTTGTATTAACAGTCAAATGACTAGTGTATTAACTTGTTCATGGCAACATGTCTTTGGATCCATTGTTTATATTTGTTGAACTGTCATTTGTTTGCACTTTCGAACTATGACTTAATCGTGGCTCCATGGCTTTGATTCATTTGTTCATGCTATAGATCTAGGTTTTATTTGATACGGGCTCCATATATTTCCATCTAGGCTCAACTGTTGGTTTATCTTTTGCATACCATATATGGGTTTGAAAGTATTGAACCCAAAACTGTTCACAACACTTTTTGTTTGCAATTGTGAATACATCTTTACGATGTATAACACTCATGAATGGCATAGAATACAAACTTTCATTTATAAATTAGTAATAGTCACAAGTTTTCACTATTGTTATTTCATTTGGCACATAAAGCCATGACTATTACTAATTATCAGAGTTCTTCAATTCACTAAAGGAAAATAATCCTTGACACTTTTTAATAACTAGAAGACCTGAAAGTGACTGTCACACTTTTTCCTTGAAAGCTCAAATTCACTGAATGAGAATGAACTTGGTTTAGTGAACTTATTGATATATCAAAAATTGATTGTTGTAAACATTTGCTTATTTCCACCTTGCTCAGGCTTTTACTGGTGAACATTTTACCTTTCACTATTGTAACATGAAGCTGATTATTTATTAAGCTCGGATATCCATAGTTGTGTGGTCATTTGAATTCATAGAACTTGATTTAACAGATTCATCATAGTTTGTACACAAACTGTGATTATAGCATAGAACATCCAAATTGTTTTACTTTGCTGACATGAATAGAACTTTGTGTAATCAATAGCTACAAACTTGATGAACTGGTGAACTCATTTCTTTGCAAACCATTTATGATGAGCTTGGCAATGATGGACAGTTTCTCTAGGAAACCATAAAAACACCTCTTAATGACTTACTAAAGTTGCAAGGTTATGAGTGAAAAATGTTAAAGATATAATCTGTTATAAATAAAACCATTACATCTTTCACTCATAACCTTCGCAAACCTTAGAAGGTGATTATGACTGAGAGATGCTCAACACAACTATTATTATTTCCACAACAGATAAGTGACTCTCTCCTTTATGACATTCCATTGTTAGTTGCACATACTCTGTTCCAGTTTATACATATTTTCAACTTTATGTTCAGCTTGCAAACCATATATAATTGTAGCTTTGTCCACTGTATATAATTCACATTGATGTTGAATCTGCACTTAATATGATAAGTACAACAAGATGAAAATGTTTTTTCACTTGTTAATGAATTTCAAGCATGGGTTCGTGACATTCAAAAACATCAAAAATTTTAACTAATGAGGTTCGAACACGGGTTCGTGACACTCAATAAAAACAAACTATAAACACTTTATGATTTTATAGCTTAATCTTGAAGCACTCTTTTGTATTCAACAACAAATATGTTTATGATTTGAAAATGTACTTAGGAATAGTAAGGACATATTTGTACCAGTATTTATGCAGCACCATTTATATCTTGAACTGGAAAGTTGGCAATTATTGGCATTTCTTGTAGCATTCTTATCATAGAAACCAGCTTGATCTACATCTTTGACAATGACTGAATATGAACACTAGTCAGTTGTTATCTGCAAGATAATCTGTTAAGCTCTCAAATAACATCATTATGAAATACATTATCTGAAAAAGGTTTCTCAGTTTGAAACATACTAAGTCCCTTTAATTCAGACACCTGGTTAATAAAAAGGACAACATACACCACAATAATCATTAGTAGTAAAAGGTTTCATGTCAGAAACAAGTCCCTTTAACACTACCTTGCAGTGAGTGTCAGTGTACATTTCCTTATTTCATTTAATTTTCCAGATTGATGCAGTATTGAAAAATTGATTGCTACAGTATGTTATTTATTTCTCATGTATTGCTTAGATCCATCAGGATCTAACCATATTTTCCTTTCTCATGCAGATGGAAACCTTAAAGACCTAGATGCAGATGGAGACTTTGACTTATGAAGACCTAAATGCAGAGACCTAGCAGACAACCAGCTGACACAACCAATACAAAAGGCAATGCATGGGACACCTATTCCATACTTCAATCTTTCTTTTAATTCTACAATGTACTCTATTTATTGATGAAACGTGGAACAAGAAAGGACGTTTGTATATCACATTCAGTTTGAAAGCACAATGTAATGATTATTTATGAATTTTGGAAATTTTTTGGAATGATAATCAATACTTAGAGTACAATAATGACATCTAGAATGAATGCAATAAGGACATATAAACTAACAAAACCTGCAAGGTAATGTTAATTAGACCAACAAAATGCTACCTTTTCCTATTAATGCCTATTGTATTGTATGCTAGATTTTTAAGTAATAGGTATCATTAGTGTGCAATTTATTTATGGATTAATGACTTCGTATATTTCATTTGGTTAATCATCTGCTTTTGGTTTTATTTGATTTACAGTATTTTTTTCTTGGTTTCAACAATGCATTCTAGAGGAGGTTGAATTACTAGCTTCTTTAGCTCCTTTTCAAACTTGAGGTTGTCTTTGGATGCTAGGGACTTAGGAGAGACTCATCTTAACATTGAGAGACAGATTGGTTTTTTTTTATCAGAGAGGATGGCCTAAACACCATATATTTTTCTTTATAAAATCACAACATTTTTTTATTGCTAATTCTTTATAAAAGAATCTTATTTTATGCAACATTTTTATCGATTATTAGCATTTATGGATTATTAGAGGACCTTAACGTGAATAAACCATGATTTCATTTCTTGTAGGTTGCTTGTGCTGTATTAATGGCAGAGGAAAATCTTGATAACTTCTTAGATGCTAAGAACATTTTAATATAGATCAAAACCTATTTTTAAGTACAAGTGAGTAATCCCGAGTCTTGACTATTATTTGTTCTTTTATTCTTATGAAAGCCTCCACTGTCGGGCCTCCTTTATTATTATTATTATTCTCTATAACAAATACTTTTTTATGTTCTTCGTAGGATGATTATCTTGATTTCTTTGGTGATCCAGAGACTATTGGAAAGGTGAGGCCATTCTCTAATCTACATTCTAAATCTATCTCAAATACAGTTTCTTAAGTTGCTAATGACACATTTTCCTAGACCACAAACTTTTCATGTAGGTTAAGTTGCTAGAGTGTCCTATGGGGATGTGTCTTGTCCTTGGGGTCCATCTTGAGTGACCCAAACTTTTTGTCCTTTGTTTGAACCTTTTTTTTACATCCTAGAGACTTTCAGGATTTGTTTGGCATCCTTGGGACCTTTCTCTTTTTTATTTTATGAGGGTGGGGTAGGCATCATTTGGGATGTCTAGACTCTAGATAGTTTTGAGAAATTGAGGGACTTTTCCCATCTGCTAGGTATGTATAAGGGAATGTGAGATGTTGTTTAAAAGAGAGGTTAAAAACATATTTATTTTTGTAAAACTAAAAATGACTCAGAGAGTGGTTGTTTTCAAATATTTATTTCAATTATCATTGCTAACATGACAATCAAATGTTCATATGCACAATTTAATACTTGTATTTCAATGTTTCTCTTATTTTTGGATTTCACTTTTCAATGGTCAATGTAAATGCTCATTGTTTAATATTCAATAACATAGATGGTATTGCTACTTGAAATTTAGTGATTTAGAATATCTGATGCTGTTTAGCAGTTTAATTTGGGTTTTTTTGGTCATCCCATAAACATATTCCCATGTCCCCTTATCCTTGAAGCTCAAAGAAACATTGGGTGGATATTACTTATTCATTTCTAAATCAATTATCCCTTGGTTTCTAGTGTGTTTGGAGGTGGTTTTAAGAATGTTAAATATTAATGCCTTCCAATGATCTCTTATGTCAATAATATATTTATATTTATATCAAAACTAATTATATGTTGGTGTTTGTGTTTCTTGTGCATTTATTTATTGGTTGTTTGGAAGGTCGGGGAAGAAAAATTAAGTCAAATATTATGATCTGAGATACATGTCACTAGGAAGTTTCTTGGAAATTTTGAATTATTGCTCTTGCGCCCTTTCACTAAATAAACAAAGCATTTCTTAACATTGTATTTGTATCCACCATAAAAAAATATCATTTGAGTTGAAAATAATTAAGTTAGCTAGTTAGGTCAAACATGACATTTGTAGGTGTCATAATTTTAGAGAGCTATTGTGTAAAAGTTTAGATTTTTTGGTATATGGAATTTTATGAGAATTTATTGGTCCAATGTAGCTTTAAATAATTGAGATTATTGGTCACAAAAAAATATGTCTCCACTAGTAATGATCTACTCAATCAAATGTGTTAGCATTATTAATTTAGCATCATGAGTTGCATAATGCAAAATCTTAGTCCTAGCACCCTTCTCTATATAAAATTGGATCATCTTACATCATTGCATGCATCACCACCATGTAAAATAGATGTCTTTAAAATAATTAAGATAGGTATCAGTAGTTGGACTAATCATTCATCCATAGGTTCAAATGGGATTGTTAAAGATGTCATTGTTTAAGAGAAGGCTCATACAAAATATTTGCATTGTATTGGTCTTGGGATCTTAAGAAATTTTGTTGGTCTAATCTAGTTTAAAAGGATCAAGATCCTTGGGTGCCAAAATGAGACTACTGATAGTAGTAATCCACACACGTAAATTTTGCATTGTTAGTTTGGCTCCACGAGATGCACAATGCATATTATTACTCGTGTCAATCTTTTAATAAATAAAGCTGAAGCATTTTATAACATTTAATTCATTGCCACCATAGGAAAATAGATTTGAGTTGATGAAAAATGAGACAAGTATGTGGCCACCAATCCCTAAATAGAATAAACAAAATTGAAGCATTTTGTAATATTTAATTTATTGCAACCACAAGAAAATGAATTTGAGTTGATGAAAAATGAGATAGGTGTGTGTAGTTTCTCCTGTCACCAATATATAAATAGGACACACACCTTATATGCTAGTTAAACAATATTTAGTTTCAACCTATCATGCTAAATTAGATTTACTTTACTACAATCCTACATACATTGATTAACTTCAACTTTTCTCCACTATCATACAAAACCATGAAATTTATACAATACTCATTATCATGCCATTTGTAACCATAATAGTCATGAAATAACTATGAAGGAAGGTTGACAAGTTGGCTTAATGATTGTAGGAGATCACAAAAATAGACAATGATGGATATTTTGATGAAAACAAGATTTTTCAAGAGTTTATGGCTTTCCTAATCCACAAAATAGTCCATTGTCACACTATGATAGTCATAACTATGTATTCCAAAATTATGAGACATCATGGGTGTGAAAAAATCATCCCTTAGTGTTTTCTCACTTGCCTCGATGTATTCACATAGTTGATTTAGTGTAGTTCCCCTCTTTTTTGCAACATTTTGATGTGTTTATGTTGGTTCTAGTTTTGGCTTTATATCCTTACGATGTTTTATCTGTTGTTGTCATTGGATGTTTATTTTATGTTTCACTTTTATATGTGTTGTGTGATCATGTTGGCCTAGTGATGAGTATGGATTGCTCCTTGGTGATTCATATTGTGTTATGGATTTTTTATGTGTGTATCTTTCCTTGTGCTTGGTTGTGAGAACATAGGTGTTGTGATTGATTGCTCTCTTGAGATTGATGAGATATGATTTTATACTTGATTAGATGCTAAATCTATTGATATTGGGTAAATATGGATTAATTGTACATATTGAGATAAATCAATAAGGTGAGATTGTATTGTCATAATTTGAGATGTAAATGCTACTTTTGAAATACTAATGTTAATATGGAATTTTATTGTGAATCCATCTAATTATTAGATGAAGCAAAGTTGTGTCTAATGACATTAATGTTAACCAATGTAGTTAGAGATATATGTTAGTTTCAGTAGATTATTATGGTTATCACAATGTTATTATGTTGACCCATTCAGGGAATATATACATATATATGCTCATTGTTGTAGTGAAATAATATATATGTCATTGTTTGAGCTATTTTAAAATAGATGATTACTATATATATATATATATATATATATATATATATATATATATATATATATATATATATATATATATATATATATATATATATATATATATATATATATATATATATATATATATATATATATATATATATATATATATATATATATATATATATATATATATATATATATATATATAAACTCTATATGTCATCGATTTTTTGACCAAAAAGATTATTTTAATTGAGCCCAGGTTATACTCGTGACGTATATAGTAGTCAAATATTTGACCACATTTGGTCGAAAGTCCTCAAGGATAGGTTGACCATTCTTGACCTCCCAGTTGGCTATTTCAATGTTGAATTGGTCAAACTTTTGACCACTCTATTAGTCGACACCCAAGATATACTCACAACGTATATAGTAGTCGACTATTTGACCAAGTTTGGTCAAAATTCCTCAAGGATAGGTCAGCCATTCTTGACCATCAAGTTGGCTATTTTGACATTGAATTTTTTGAAAATTTGACCACAATGTTAGTCGAATGTTCGACAATAAATAAACTTGTGGAAGATCGACAAAGAAAGTTCAACAACAATAATGGTCGTTTGGTCAACCAATTTGCATCAAAAAATAGACTAATGTGCATAAAAAATTAGGCTAAAATTTATTAGTGACTCTCTATGATCCCTCATCTTACCATCCCATCCCTTTCCCCCACCATCTCTCCCTTTCCCCCACCATCTCTCTCTCTCTCTCTCTCTCTCTCTCTCTCTCTCTCTCTCTCTCTCTCTCTCTCTCTCACACACACACACACACACACACACATTCTCCTTCTCCCTTTCTCCTTTCTCCCTCTTTCATCTCATCATCCCACCTCTTTCTCCAACAATCCCTTCCCTTTCCCCTCTAACTAATTGATTTATTATGATAGGTGAAGACATAGATGAAGAAAATAAGAGAGATCTAGAGATAATGAGATATAGATAGATGTGAAGATATATCTATAAGGAGATAGAGATAGAGGGGGAAAGAGTGAGATGGAAAGGAGGTGATAGAGATAAGTAAGAAATAGGTATGGGTAGAGGGAGTTAGAGGGAGGGACATAAATAGAGAGAAGAGAAATTAGTAGAGAGACGGATACGGAGACAGAGACAAAGAAAGAGAGAAAATGAGAGATATATAGAAAGGAAAAAATATAGAGATGGATTTAAAGGGATATAAAATGAAAGGGAAAGAGAGAAATATACAAATAAGTAAATCGAGATAGGGGAAGAGAGGTATAGAGAGATATTTTCTCTTAGGTAATCTTGGGCAATTGCATACAAAGGATCAAAGACAAAAAAGGAAACCCTATATGATGATTTATGAAAAAATTTAATCACATTAGTACATAAAATGTAATTTTTTCATTATTTAATGCTTTTGAACTATGTCAATTCTTATGGGAGAAAATTTAAACTAAAAAAGAATGATTTTGCATGCAAAAATTATGATTATTACAAGTTTCAAAATTAAGTATTCACTTCAAATTATTATAATTAAGTTCTGGTCTATAATACAATTAAATTACCTTATCCATATTGTAGGTCTCCTAATCACCTTTCCAACACCTATAAAAAATCAAAATTTTGATAAGAAACACAAAATTTATGCCCATTTTACTAAAATGTGTTTTTTAATTTTTTCAAAATAGGTATCCGATTTGGATCAGGTACTAGATTTGGAATGGGTATCCAACTTTAATGAGTATTTGATTTGGTTTGGTATTACCAAACTAGATTCAAATTTTGTCTGACCCATACAAAAAGTCAAAGTGAATTTTGACATGTTTGGTAAGATAAAAAAATACATTTTTTTTCCATTACCACTTTTTGGCATACCATGATCCTGCACATATCCAAGACATTAATTCAAAAAATATCCTAACCACAAACACACAAACAAAAATGAATACAATGGGCTAACAAATGGACACTTTAAAATGGTGCCTAATTATACACCTAATCATTCAATAGGTGCTCATTTAGGCATCAAAGTGGATGCCAATTCCAGAGCAAATGTTAATAATACATAATGCCTAAGTTTGCATCGGTCTCTTTTTCTTGGTGCAAGTTACACCATACTTAGCGTTGGCCTGATAAATAGCACTAACATTTCATAAAAATAGACAAGAAATGCATTAAAATGATGGGTGGAAGAAAAACATGGAGAAAAAAAGGAAGCTACTCATAGGGATTATTGGCATAATTGATGCAATGATGTTAAGTGATTTCTGGTGTTGTCATGATAAAGGTTTGATTGCATGATGATCAATTATTGAGTTGTCATTGATGTCAAGTATTGACCTAGTTTTCCTAATATGTTGCTAAGTATAAGTATGATGATCAAGGTGTTGCGATGAGTTTCAGTTGTAGCGATCCTTATGAGAGACTTGGGGATGTCTCTAAATTTTAAATATATGACCACTACTGTTGATGTAGACCGATAAGCAAGTTATGATTAGATGAAGGTTATCAATGCAACTACTAGAACTATCAGTGATAATCGATAGGTGATTTGATTGGTTTGTCAAATCTATGATGAGTTATGTAGCATGGTCATAAGTGAAGGTTGTTGATAGTATGTAGAACCTATGGTTGCGGCCACAACTAATTTGAATGACTAGTGTCTAGGATAGGTGATTAGTGAGCAGAGTCATAATTGATAACTATTTAAAGTGTTTGTATTATTGAGGGATAGTTGATAAATATTTGATCGATGATCAGTGTTGAGGCTACTGTGGAATCGGTTGAGTCACTCATGATTTGGTATCATGTCTTCATTATTGGAGGTGACGATATAGCATCACATTGCTCTATGCTAGCATGTGGAGAAGATTCTAGAGGAAGCATGTGTTTGGTCAAAATGTGTTTAACCCCTTGACATAAAATTCTGTATAATTCATTATATTGGTCGACACGGTTTTGGAAAATTGTTTTGTACATTGAATTTTGTTTTTTAGTGCATTGGATCTAAGAAGAATATTTATAATTCAAATCTATTTCAGATTTAGGGCTTGATTAAGGTGGTGAACTTAATGGCTCAGTATATAATGGATGAAGTTGGAAGTTAAGTGTGTTGATCATGTGTTAGGCAAGTACAGTTGTAAAGTGGAAGTTGTAATCAAGCTAGGACATATTTAAGTGTGTGTGAAGATATTGTGTGCTTTAGTAGATCTAATCAACTAGAGGTAGTGTTCTTCTATAGATCATTCTTTTTGTTTTTCCTTAACAATTGTATAAGTCAAAATCCCTTAACCGGGTGGATCCTAATAGGTCCTTATTGTAAATCCTTTAACAGGGTGGAACATTATCTTGTGCCTAAAGTCCTCTAACAAGGCTACTCTTAAAAGGTTCTAATAGGCATAAGGTAAATCCTTGAATTGGGTAGCGCCTAACAGTGTTGTTGTAAACTCCAAACATGGTTAAGCTTCTCACAGGGTGTACTTCAGAATAGTACATCATTTAGTGGGTACTAATTCCCACCATGGTTTTCTCCCACATTGGGTTTCCAAGAGATAAATCTCTTTGTCAAATTCTTCATTATTATGTGGATGTTCTTATGCTTATGATTTTAATTTACTGCTATTAAGTTAATCTTGTGAATGTTGTTACAAAGTTTAAGAGGTTAAAAATTTTAATAATTGGTGATTACTAATTCACCCCCCTATCATTAATATAATTTTAGGACTAATAATTGGTATAAAAGATTTGGTCCTTTATTGTGGTGAAGCTTAACATCTTGACGTAAAGATCCAAAGATGATGAGAAAGGAAGGTCCTAAATTCACAAGAGAGAACTACTTAGTTTCGTGTAGCCAGATGAAGCTCTATCTTAAAGGTATGGGTGATTAGTATTGGGATCGTGTGGTTACTAAGTATAATGTCCCTTCAAGGACCCTAATTTCAAATCAATTGAAGATCAAGAAAGAACATATTTCTACTATGGAAGCTATTGATAGTACTCTTTCAGATGCAAAATTTATTGATGTCAAAGACTTGGATACTACTTATGAGATGTGGGAGAAATTGAAGACCCTCTATGGTAGATATCTACATGTGCAGAAGGAAAAGGTTGATAGTTTGAAAGGAAAATATGATGACATAAGGATGCAAGAAAATGAAAACATTGAATAGTATAGTCAAAGAATCAAAGAAGTTATTGTTTCTATCTGTGGTGTCGGTGGAAATATTCCTAAGGAGGATGTGGTAAGAAAAGTATTGAGAACTTTATCACCTCAGTGTGCTATTAGGGTTTTAGCCATACAAGATCTCATATCTTTAGGATATTTTACTATTACTCTTGATGCATTGATAGGGAAATTAACTGCATTTGAGTTAAGTAATTATGATAATAGTATGCCAAAAGTTGAAGCTTCTTTCAAGTCATCATTGACTCTTGCAACATTTAGGAAAGGAAAGGAGATATCTAATGTAGTTCTTCAACATATTAGTCTAATGATTATGAGTCTATCATGTCTGAAGAAAGAGAACATAAGGAATTGAAAGCTTTATTTTCTAAAAGGCTGCCCAGAGCGAAAGGTAAATATGAGGGTAAGTTTCCTTTGAAGTGCTTTGCATGTAATAAGATTGGTCAAATTTCCTCTAGATGCCTTGATAATGACAGGAAGGAGAAGCCAATGAGATTCAAGGATAAGAAAAAGAAAGCATGCTACCTAGCTGAGGAAGGTGTTACTAATGAAGAATATAATAGAAAGGATGGAGAAGAAATTATGTTTTTTGTAGTAAAGGAAGAACCCTCAAAAGAAGGTGAGAAAGTTTTAATTTATAGCATGAATCATAGTGGTGATTGGATTATTGACAGTGGGTGCACTAATCATATGATCAGTGATAAAAGAAAATTCATCAAGATGGAAGAATATGATGGTGGCTCAATAAATTTTGAAATGATGCTCCCTATTTGGTAAAAGGTAAAGGATATATTGCTTTGAATGATAAAAAAAAATTGATGATGTCTATTGGGTTGAAGGTTTGAAGTACAACTTGTTCAGTGTTTCTTGGTTGAATAACAAAGGATATAGATTAGATTGCAATGAAGGTATATGTACGATTATTGGGAAATCAGGAGAATTGATTAGTATCAGTGGACAAACTAAAGGTAACTTTCTCCATCTAAGTTCTACTATTAAGAGTTGTTTGATTGCTAGGGTAGAAGATTGTTGGTTATGGCATAAGAGATTTTGTCATGTAAATTTTGATAATTTGATCAAAGTAAGTAAGATTGAGATAGTGAGAGGTTTACCTAACCTAGTGAAACCATATAATGCAATGTGTAAAGAATATTATCTTGGGAAGTTAACTAGTTCTAGTTTCATCAGTAAAAATTATTCTTCTGAAATTATTTAAGATCTGGTTCATATTAATCTGTGTGGTCCAATGAGAACTCAGAGTTACTACGATGATAGATATTTCATGTTGTTTGTTGATGATTATTCTAGAATGATGTGGGTTGTATTTCTAAAGGATAAATTTGAAGCTTTTCACATGTTTAAGATCTACAAAGCCATAGTGGAGAAGGAGATCGATAAGACCCTAAAATGTCTTAGATCTAACAAAGGAGGTGATTTTACTTCACATGAGTTTATTTCATAGTGTGAGGAAAAGGGAATCAAAAGGCAGATGTCAACTCCAAGAACACCTCAGCAGAATGGTATTGGTCTAAGAATAAGTAGGTATATAATTGATTATGCTAGGACATTAATGATTCAAAAGGGTGTTCCACAAATATTTTGGAGAGAAGCAATGAGCACTATAGTTTACACATCTAATAGAGTTCAGTTGAAGAAAGGTATAAAAAAAACTTCCTATGAGCTATGGCACGGCCGATCTCCATGTGTAAGTTATTTTAAAGTTTTTGGGAGTAGATGGTACATAAAGAGAGATGAAAATATAGGTAAGTTTGACCCAAGAAGTGATGAGGGGATATTATTAGGATATTCCACAAAGAGCAAAGCCTAAAAGTGCTTGAACAAGAGAAAGAGTAAGATCATGGAAAGTGCTAATGTAAGAGTAGATAAATTTTCTAAGTAGAATGATGAATCTAGCAAGGACCCTAAAGACTATCATGGGTTTGTATATGTATGACCAGTGGAGAAGGATACTAGAATAGAACCAATGAAGAGATGGATTAATAAACAAGAACTAATACAAGTGATTGAAGATACTCCTAGATTTGAATTGGTATTTCCAAGGTATGTGAAATTGAATCATTCTCCCAATCAAATTATTGGTGACAAAAATTTTGGTATTCTATATAGAAGAAAGGCAAGAGAAAGTACATGTTTTCTATCTGAATTTGAGCCTAAAATAGTGAAATATTCATTGAAAGATGAATATTGGGTGATATTTATAGAAGAAGAATTGGAGTAGATTGAGAAGAACAAAACCTAGACACAAGTACCCAGACTGGTGGACAAGAATGTGATCAGTACCAAGTGGATTTTCAGAAACAAGATGAATGAGAAAGGTGAAATGGTAAGGAAGAAGGCAATATTGGTGTGCAAAGGAAATACACATGAGGAAGACCTTGACTATGGTGAAACATTTGCACTTGTGGTCAAACTTGAAGGTGTAAGGATATTGCTTGCATATGTTGTTTACAAAGGATTAGGTATATCAAATGGATGTTAAATCATCTTTTCTTAATGGTGTTTTGGAAGAAGAGATATACATTGAACAACCTAAAGAATTTGCTAATTCAGAAGGTAAGAACATGGTGTGTAAATTATAGAAAGCTTTATATGAGTTGAAACAAGCACCCAGGGCATGGTATGATATATTGAACTCATATATGATTCAGATTAGTTTCCTAAGGACAAGTAATAATAGTAATGTGTACTTGAAGACTGAGAAATATGACAAGTTTCTGATTGCATAGATATTTGTAGATGATATCATTTTTGGTGGCAATGAAGAGATGAGTAGATCATTTGCAGAAGAGATGAGGAAATAATTCAAGATGTCTATGATCGGCGAGATTAATTTTTTCATTGGATTACAGGTTCAACAAATGAAAGATGGTATCTACATTAGCCAGTCCAAATATGTGAAAGAGATATTGAAGACATTGTGGTTAGAAGACTCAAAACTGGTTTGTACCCCTATGGTAACCAGTTCCAAAATGTCAAAAGAAGATGATTCTAAAGAGGTGGATGAGACACTTTATAGGTTAATGATTGGGAAGATACAGTATGTGGTGCACGATAGACCAGATATTGCATAGGTAGTTGGATTAGTGGTTAGATTTTCTTCTAGTCCTAAGGAATCACATTTGATTGCGGTGAAGATAATCTTTAGATATCTTAAGGGAACTAAAGACTGTGGTCTCTAATATGGGCATAAAGGTGATCTCTCTTTGAATGTTTTTACTGATCCTAATTGGGAAGGTAATGTTGATTATTGGAAGAGCACAAGTGGAGGTGCATTCTTTCTTGGTAAAAGACTTATATCTTGGACAAATAAGAAGCAAAACTGTATATCTCAATCAATAGTTGAAGCTAAATATGTTTCTACTAGAATTAATTGTACACAGGTAGTATGGATAAAGTAGATTCTTGAAGGAAATTGGGAAAATGCAATTGAATTGGTGGTTATCTATTGTGACAATACTAGTGCCATTAACATGTCAAAGAACTTGGTGATGCACTTGAAGACTAAGCATATAGCTATCAAATATCACTTTCTTAGAGAGAAGGTATAAGAAAAGGAATTAAGGTTAGAGTATGTGCCATCTAAGGATGGTTATCTATTGTGACAATACTAGTGCCATTAACATGTCAAAGAGCTTGGTGATGCACTTGAAGACTAAGCATATAGCTATCAAATTGTAGATCTCTATAGTTTTGTTGACTATTAATGACTCACACTTAGTCATTTATCTAGGCAATGATGGTCAGTCATCACTGCGACCGAGTCATTATGTAAAGGCTGAGTTATATAATGTATACTTATCGAGAAATAGTACTACCGAGTAGACTTATGGTCACTATGCATTTTTTTATCAGCCGAGTCAAGTTTTGCCGAGCCATGTATGCAATGATTACCAAGTGACAAAGATATCAAAATATGTCGAGTACAGTGAATGCCGAGTATCAGGAACATCATTTGCCAAGTTAGCCAAAAATGACATATGAGTTTTTTATGGTACATTGATCGAGGTAAATCATTTTGGCCAACATTCATGTTTTGTATTTTATTTGTTGAGGTAATTACAGAGGTAATTACGCATCTATTTTGCAATCATTGATCCCTATGTAATACTTAGAGAAAATCAAAAATTAGTAAGGCTTAAGTGGAAAAAGGAGTTAATCTAAACTATAGATCTTGAATCATGAAGATGTTTTGTTGTTTATATATAAGTACAAGATCTGAACTCTAAAATGTAAGAGAGTGTGAAAGAGAGGATGTGAAGGGTATGAAGGAATGAGCAGAGAAGCACATTTAGTTTTGGTCAAGCATTCAAACAGAGTTCAGTGACCGAGTTAAGTAGTGAAAGGACAAAATAGAGATAAATATGATAGAAGAGATCAATATAATATTGTAAAGAGAAGATCTGTAATCTGCATCCAGTTCAAACCGAAGGATCAAGTAATGAGACATTCTAACAAGTGTATCCGGGTAAATCTCTTAACTGAGTGGTCCTAACAAACCTATTGTAATCTCTTAACCAAGTGCTTACTTTGTTGTAAGTTTTAAATCCTTTAGCAAGGTAGACTATATAAGTCTTTGAGCTCTTAACAGGGCAGACCCCTCACAGGGTAGATCACATTTTGATCAAATTTTGTAAGCCCTAATAGGAAAACTTATTACTACAGTAGTGAAGATTTGTGGGTGTCATCCCCACCCCAGTTTTACCTTTCAAGGGTTTATGGGTAACCAAAATTACTGTGTTATGAGTACTTTCATGAATGTTGCTTAGTATGTTAGTTACTTTGTTTTGAAGAAGTATTGTTGATGCCATGCAAAAGTTTTATACAATGTTAAAAGTTAAAGTAGGTGATATCTAATTCACCCCCCCTCTCAGTATCTTTTCCCAACTATATTTCCAACAATTGGTATTAGAGCTGCAAGGTTTCTCATAGAAAGTCTAACCACTTGAAGAAAAAGATCTTGAGATGGAAGTCTATAAGCTAGGAAAGGTCATAGAGAATCAAAAGATTGATGTATAGCTGGCATTACAACAACTGGAAGCAGCCAGAGGTGAACTAAAGAAATCCTTGAATAGAAGGAGAGAAATTGCTATTCAACAAAATGATTCACTCTATCAAGAAGAAGATACCACTGGACTATTTGATAATGCAAACTCTGCAGAAAGTGACAAAGTCATAAAAGAGCTACTGGAGAAAAATACTATACTAAATGATGACATCACAAATCTTTAATGATGTTTTTGAGTTTTCTGATGTAAATAGTTTTGCTCCCATACTGGAACAACTTGTCCATATTATTCAAAAATTAACTAATGAAGAAAGTGGAGCCAGTGATAAGTTGTTGCAGTGGTCGGAAAGAAAGTTCAAGATCAAGATGATGGAAAAAGTATCTACCGAGATTACATTGAAACAGGTAGCACTTTCCACTTTGGTAACAGAGTCAGAAGAAGTCATTGTGAATGCACAATCTCTACTTACCAAACTTTGCAATATAGAACGGTTCACTGAGGATAATCAAGGACTGGTTGATAAACTACAGCAAGAATTAAAGTCCACCAGTCAACCCTTAAGCTTGGATGTAGAAATCAATGCAAGACATTATGCCAAGCTTATGCATACACAAGGACAGATAGCCGAACTAATGGCTAATGATGGAAAGACAAGGGCTCATCTACTCTCTATGAAAACAATTTTGACACCTCACCTGGAGGCCATACAAAGAGAGTTATCCAAGGAAAAGGACTTAATGCAGAAGGATCCAAATCTATCTATAGCCAAGAGCCTAGTTCATCTAGCTGCCGAGCTAGAAGTGCAGTTTGAAGTTTTAAATGTTGCTACAAGAGGATGGGAAACTACACTACACATGGTTATGATGTTGCACAAACCATTTTTGGAGAAATACTTAACGATCCCCACTATAGAAGAGATCCATCATGCCAAAAACAAGGGGGAAATTAAGTGACATGACATGACAAAGGGAAGGTAACAAAATTTTGTATGTATATATATCTTAGGGAGAGTATTTTGCTAATACTAAGTACTTTTGTAAATACAAATATAATGTCATGACAAAGTGTTTTTGCCACTAATGTCAAAAGGGGAGATGTTAGATCTCTATAGTTTTGTTGACTATTAGTGACTTACACTTAGTCATTTATCTAGGCAATGATGGTCGGTCATCACTGCGACTGAGTCATTATGTAAAGGCTGAGTTATATAATGTATACTTACCGAGTAGTAGTACTGTCGAGTAAACTTATGGTCACTATGCATTTTTGTATTAGCCGAGTCAAGTTTTGCCAAGCCTTGTATGCAATGATTACTGAGTGATAGAGATATCAACATATGATGAGTACAGTGAATGTCGATTATCAGGAACATCATTTGCTGAGTTAGCTAGAAATGACATATGAGGTTGTTATGGCACAGTGATCGAGGTAAATCATTTTGGCCAACATTCATGTTTTGTATTTTTTTTGTTGAGGTAATTACGGAGGTAATTAAGAATCTATTTTACAATCATTGATCCCTATGTAATACTTAGAGCCAATCATAAATTAGTAAGGCTTAAGCGGCAAAAGGAGTCAATCTGAACCGTAGATCTTGAATCATAAATATGTTTTGTTGTTTATATGTAAGTATAAGATTTGAACCCTAAAACATAAGAGAGTGTGAAAGAGAGGATGCGAAGGGTATGAAGGAATGAGAAGAGAGGCACATTCAGTTTTGGTGAAGCATTCAGATAGAGTTCAGTGACTGAGTTAAGAAGTGAAAGGAGAGAATAGAGATAAATCTGATAGAAGAGATCAATACAATACTTTAAAGAGAAGATCTGTAATCTGCATACAGTGCAAACTGAAGGATAAGGTACTAAGACATTCTAACAAGTGTATCAGGGTAAATCTCTTAACCGAGTGGTCCTAACAGACCTATTGTAATCTCTTAACCAAGTGCTTACTTTATTGTAAGTTTTAAATCCTTTAGCAAGGTAGACTATATAAGTCTTTGAGCTCTTAATAGGGCAAACCCCTCACAGGGTAGATCACATTTTGATCAAATTTTCTAAGCCCTAACAGAAAAACTTATTACTACAGTAGTGAAGATTTGTGGGTGTCATCCCCACCCCAGTTTTACCTTTCAAGGGTTTCTAGGTAACCAAAATTACTATGTTATGAGTACTTTCATGAATGTTGTTTAGTATGTTAGTTACTTTGTTTTGAAGAAGTATTGTTGATGCTATGCAAAAGTTTTATACAATGTTAAAATTTATTGTAGGTGATATCTGATTCACCCCCCCCCCCCCCCCTCTCAGTATCTTTTCCTAACTATATTTCCAACACAAATATCATTTTATTCAAGAGAAGGTACATGAAAAGGAATTAAGGTTAGAGTATGTGCCATCTAAGGAGTAGGTTGTTCATATTTTCACTAAGCCATTACCTAAGGATACATTTTAGTATCTAAGAGGTAGGTAGGGGGTCATTCCCCTATCTAATTTGAATTAAAATAAGATGAAATTAAATCAATCCAAGTGTATCCAGTGAATATCTTTATGTTGGGATTGATGTTGTGGAGCTACTCCTTAGGGGGGAGCAGTCTATGTAGTAATATGTTCTGATTAGTTAGGATCAATAGAGTAGATATTAGGTGTATTTGGTGCCTTTGGCATTGTTGTTAAAGGGGAGAATGTGTGTTTGAAAATTTTTAGAATTGAAAAAGGTAAGGGTCGATGAGAGAAGTTTTGTGAAAGGGGGATTAATTACAGAACATGTGTAAGATAGAAGTGGGAACATCTTTTTGTTTATAGTGTTGTTGATGTTGAACAATTTTTTGCATAACGTATCATGTTGGAGA
The DNA here is from genome assembly GCA_027943335.1 of Chamaecyparis obtusa. Lineage (NCBI taxonomy): Eukaryota > Viridiplantae > Streptophyta > Pinopsida > Cupressales > Cupressaceae > Chamaecyparis > Chamaecyparis obtusa. The sequence goes on from BSBK01000233.1 coordinate 105,184, forward strand.
GAGGGAGAGAGTGTTTCTATCAATGCCAAAGGGGGAGATTGTTGGCATAACTGATGCAGTGATGGTAAGTGATTTATGGTGTTTTCATGATAAAGATTTGATTGCATGATAATCAATTATTGGGTTGTCATTGATGTCAAGTATTGACCTAGTGTTCCTAGTACATTGCTAAGTATAAGTATGGTGATCAAGGTGTTGTGATGATTTTTAGTTGCACCAATCCTTATGAGAGATTTGGGGATGTCTCTAAATGTTAAATGCATGACCACTATTGTTGATGTAGACTAATAATCAAGTTATGATTAGATGAAGGTTATTAGTGCAAGTACTAGAACAGTCACTGGCAAAAAATAGGTGATTTGATTAGTTATGTAGCATGATCATAGGTGAAGGTTGTTAACAGTATGTTGAGTCTATGGTTGTGACCACAACTAATTTGAGAGACCGATGTACAAGATAGGGGATTGGTGAGTGGAGTCAAAATTGCTAACAGGTTAAAGTGTTTGTATTCTTGAGCGACAGTTGATAAATATTTGATAGTGATTGGTGTTAAGGTTGCGGTGGAATTGGTTGAGTCAGTTGTGATCTGGTGTCATGTCTTCATGATTGGAGGTGATGATCTAGCATCACATTGTTTGATGCTAGTGTGTGGAGAAGATTCTAGAGGAAGCATGTGTTTGGTCAAAAAGTGTTTGACCCCTTCACACAAAATTCTACATAAATTTTGTAATGGCCGATGCGGTTTTGGAAAATTATTTTGTACATTAAATTTTATTTTGTGGCATGTTGGATCTAAGCGAGATATTTGTAATTCAAATATATTTCAAATTTAGGGCTTGATTAAGGTGGTGGACTTAATGGTTCAATATATAATGGATAAAGTTGGAAGTTAAGTATGTTGATCATGTGTTGGACAAATGTGGTTGTAAAGTGGAAATTATGATGAAGCCAAGATAGTGTTAAGTGTGTTGTGAGGAGATTGTGTGCTTCAGTCAATCTGATCAAGAAATGGTAGTTTTATTCTACAAATCATTCTTTATGTTGTTCCCTAATAGTTGTAGTAGTAAAAATCCCTTAACCGGGTGGATCCTAGTAGGTCTTTATTGTAAATCCTTTTACAAGGTGATACATTAGTTTGTGTCTAAATTCCTCTAATAAGGATACTCTTAACAAGGTAAAGGTCCTAATAGGCCTAAGGTAAATCCCTTAACCGGGTAGCACCTAATGGTGTTTTTGTAAACTCCTAATAGGGTTAAGCTTCTCACAAGGCATACTTTAGAAGAGTACATAATTTAGTGGGTACTAATTCCCACCGTGGTTTTCTCCCAAATTAGGTTTCCATGAGATAAATCTTTGTGTCAAATTTTATTATTATTATTTGGATGTGCTTATGGTTATTATTTTCATTTAATACTATTAATTTAATCTTGTGAATGTTGTTACAAAGTTTAAGAGGTTAAATAGTTGAATAATTGGTTGATTACTTATTCACCCCCCCTCTCAATAATCTGATCTTAGGATTAACAAGGATTTTTTGTAGTGGTTGGAGTCCATGGCCTCCTTTATGAAATATAGAACATATGATACTCATCACCTTCAACTAACTTTAACTATGGTGGAATTTTCTTACTATTAATATTAGCTATCATTTTGTATATGCAATCCTTCTTGTTTTTCTTGCCATAAGGAAAAAATTCTAACATATCTTCCTAATATCATCTCAAGGAGATTGAGTGATATCTCCTCCTCCCATAAAGTCTTAAACCTCCATAAAATTCTCATTAATTCCTCCAGGGAATAGAATATTTTGGGACTCTTCACTAAGGGCATGATGTTGGGACTCTTCACTAAGGGCATGATGTTGGGACTCTTGGAGACTGAATAAAAACCTTCCTATATAGTCTTCTAGACTTTCATCCTCTTATTGTTGCATCCTAAAGATATCATCTCCTCTCATAACACTGCCTCTACAATATTTTTATAATTCTCAAGAAAATTTTATTTCATCTCATCCCAAGTATCAACAACATTATCTTCTAAGCTCATGAGACATCTTAGTGCTGATTCTTTTATTGTAGTAGGAAATACTTTAAGCATATGAGCATTAGTAGTATAGTCATAACTCCTATAGAGGATGTCAAATTCAAATAGAAAAGTTTCTAGGTCCTCTATTACTATTCCATAAAACTTAGGAAGGACAAAAGAATGGATTTTCTTGAGGTTATCAACTTCATTCTATATATTGATACGAAATTGAAAGGTTGGATGACTAGGTTGATTCTGAGCATCCATTCTTTCCTAGTAAACTAGAAGAGAGGGAGGATTCTCAACAAGTGGTTGAGGAAAAGGTTCTTTAGAGGATGATGAGCTAGTCGAAGGGGTAGACTCATTAGAAAAAGGGTTTATCTCAACTTCATCAGGTAGCTCGAGGGGTTGATTTTCAAAGTTTGGTTCATTAGGAAGGAACCATCTAAAAACATCCCTTCTTCCCTTCTTCTATCCCTATGCATACAAATCTTTACTCAATTTCCAATATACTTTTCTAAAAGATTGAAAAAAATGATAGAACTTATGATCAACTAAGTCTTAGACAAGATTAAAATTCTAAGAAAAATGAAATAATTCAAATTCTATGACTTCAATAAGTTCCCATTTTGACATTATCAGCGACAACAACACCAAAAATGTTGGAATTTTCTAATGGTTAAATAACTAGGTTCACAAAACTGTGACTTATGGAATAGATATCCACACTAAGCATCTATTTCCTCATCATAAAGACTAATTTATATGTCAACCTGGGACATGAAATTTGAAATAGTATAGCACCGTATGTGCACTAAGAACTAACCAAAGTCACACCTACTTTAAATGGCAAGAAAGTGACCGCTGGAAAGTAAGTGACTGCTGGAAAGTAAAGTAATAGAAAGGAAATGTCATAAACACTAAAAATGCATCAACAACTAATCTTAGTGAAACTAATAATTAGCAACACATTCCTTAGCAAATAGACAAGTGACTACTCTATTATGCCTTGGTTGCAGGAATAGTCACATAATCAAATTCTAGTGGTTGTAGGAAAAGACAACTTATTGGACTTATATAACTAGTAAAAAAAAGTTACCTACTTGAACAAAATGGACGAGACCATCCTCAAGTGGGGCCCCTTGATTCATTTCCTAGAACTGAACTCAAATACAAGAGATTAAAGTAACATTTTATTCATTATGAACTCAGGTACATCATAATAACAAATATGATTGTATTTCCTTAAAATAGTAAAATAGAAACAATATTAAAACATTCATAAGTTCTAACCTCTAAGAGGAATAATTGAGTCTTATTTATAGAAGGAAATATCAACTACTCTTAACTACTTACTTGGTCCACTCCCAATAAGCTAGGAGGATACGACTTTATGGAAAACATGAAAAAGGGAGGAAGTTGTGCATGGGTGAGACTTAGTCAGCTCAATCCTTCTTCAAAGAAGATCTAGCACAACATACCCTTCTATATTTATTCAAGTAATAGACACGAGCATTGAAGGGAGAGTTATCACTTCCACAAAAGTTGTAAGTCTTCAATTGTTTGACTTCTTCAATACTTCATCAACGATCGAGTTGCTGACATGAGGTTCTTCCACTTTCTAAGCTTCGTTCATAACTACATCATGATGTTAGTGTACACAAAAACATTTTCATATTCATAATCACTTTAGAATAATATTTATTCAATCACATATAACATTAAAATAGATATATCACATAGTAGATTAATATTATAAAAGGGTTCATTTATCAAAAAGGTTCCGAGGATAAGTTCAATCCCCAAGCTTAACAAGTTTAAGGAAACATCATAAAAAGTATTAGAAAACATGTCCTAAAGCCTTAAAAATAGTAGAAAAAGTACCTGAAACTCTAATGAAAATGAGACATAAATTGTGCTTATCAAATGATACACAAGATGAAAAGTTTGATTAAAAAAAAAGAAAAATAACATCGTTTACTTGAAAGTTGCTTTTGAAAACTTGATGTCAAAGGAAGAAATTAATAGTTCGTTTGGACATAGGGACAATTTTGAATGGGTATTTCTGGGTGGTCCCACAATAGTGTCCTACTTTTTGGCCAACTTTGACACTGAGATCAACATTCTGAAAAAAAAAAACTTCACTTTCTAACACCTATTGCCGTAAAACTATTAGGAATTTGAAGATGATGTAAACTAGAGTCTTTTAGAATTTTCTTTCTAGTTTTGAAATATATTTTTAAAAAATATTAAAATTGATTTAAATCCATTTTTCTTTCTCCTTTGAAAAGTGGTTTGTGTGAAAAATCAGCATTTTTAAGGAGTGACTATCACTTGGATTAGCATAAAAAAAAAGATTTCAAAAGTGATAATGATGTAATTCTTTTGAGGTTATATTTTTAAGTTCAATATCTAACGGATGGAATTGGTTTCATTCATTTTGGTTCAATATTTTATACTTTATTAAGTTCTAAAGTGAGAGTAATTGTATTTTATACATAGCTTCTTTTGGATTGCTCTAACTTGATCTGTATGTACATCGAAATTTCATTTTTTTATTTTTTGATAGAAAGGTAACACAAATACGCTTTTCCTACATATTTTTCATAATTTTTTTTGTAAGTTACTATTTTTCCAAAGCATCAAAGAGACATGTTGTTGAATGACGAAACAACCTACGTTTAATTAAAGTTAACTTTGAAAGTAATAATGAACTCAATATGTATTAAAATTATAGTCGTTAGAAAACTTACTTGAAGTAGCATCATTTGGCATTTTTTTATTTTAGAACATCATCTTGTTTGGTCTTTGTTTTAGGCCTTGAAAGACATCTTTTTTTTTCATCTTGAAAAAAATTTCAACTTTGGGGTCTTCACTCAAAGACCCCCTTCGCACGAAGCCATCCCAGGGTCTTCGTACAAAGAGGTCTTTGTGTGAAGACCCCTTGGGAAAAATTAGGCGGGAACAAGCCCTATCAAACTCTTACCCAACCTACTTCGCACGAAGTGGGTTGACTAATTATGGTAAATTTTTTTTGGCATCATATAAAATAAAATGATTTTTTTTCATTTTTCACACAATTGCAATCAACTTAATTTGCACTTTTCACTATTGCTCTGATTTTTTGAAAGGCATTTTTCTAGAGGAGAATTGCTATTGTTGTTTTTATCAAATACATTTTTTTGAAGAGGAGAATTACTATTGCCAAATTTTTAGAAGACATGTTTTTGGAGAGAATAAATGGGGAACAAGAAGGGAAGACAAAGTAAATCTAAAAGAAAAAGGTCACTTAGTACCAAACAAAGAAATTGTGAAGTTGCATTGACATATTATTGTAAAAGTAAAGAAGGTATGAACCTATCTACCTCTAATTTTACACACCCAAAATTAATGGACATATCCTCTATTTTTCTCTAATTTGATTCATGTTTGTGCATGTAGCTCGCAATCAACATGGTCAAGGTGAAGGAGAATCTCAAGTAGGAGGGTCAAGCCAAGTTGAAGAAATGTACATTGAAGAAGGATCATGATCACTCCCTATGAAAGCTCAAGAAATTTATGTTGGAGAAGGGTCAGGATCACATGCTCCTCCTGGTATGGATGAACTTATAGATCTAGCTCAAACTGTAAAGAGAAATATTAATTATAGAAACTTAGATCATTTACTTACAATGGATGTAGAGAAATTGAGATCATTTGCTAATGTTCAACCTTTAAGTATTGCTAAGCAGAGGTCAATGAATAAGATAGAAAGAGAAATATTGGATAAATCCAATAATTTTTAAACACTTGAACAAGCACAATTGCTTTCAGTTGTACTTGTAAACAAAAATTTGGAAGAGGCATTAAAATTATTGGGTATAGACACAACATCAAAGAAGAGAAAATTTGTTGACATGCAAACTGATATGATTGAAAATCTTAGGAAAGGTTTGAACCAGGTAGGGAAGCAATCTCGAACTAAAGATAAGACCATTACAAGAAGATTTATGTTGACATCCATTGTAGGTAACACTATGCCCCGAAATAGACAAATATCTTCAGTTTCATCTCATATTGGTTTTAGTAGGAAAATAATATCACAACATCTTAAGAGGAGATTGCTTTTGGATGATATCACCTTGGAAGGCAATTTGGAAATCATGTGTAGAGCTCCTTGTTATGATAGGATTGATGAGGGAATCAATAATTTGGTCACATTATTTTGGAATGATAATACTCATCCTTCATCAAATAGTAGAGATGTTATCAGACATAGAATTGAAGCTAATCAATATGAACATCATACAAAACATTAGTTGGAAACAACACAACATGAAATGTATGTGTCATTTTGTAGTTCAAATCCTAATATAAATATTGGGCACACATTGTTTGAAATATTGAATCTATATTATGTCGGGACAAACAAAGTGTTTGAAACTTATTGTTGTCGTTATCATATAGAATTTGATCTGGAAACTATCAGGTTTTTTGAAAGTTTGTAGAAGACACTTATGGTTTTGAATATACTTCTCCTACTAGACGAAGTGAGTTCATCTCATCCATTTTATGTGACAAAAGAGATGATGCAGTTGGTCAAATAAATTGCATAAAAGGAATATGTGAAACATGTGCTGATTTGGCTCTTTTTCCTTTAAAAAATGAAAATATTGATGTAACAAAGATGGTAAATTGCAAGAGTTACAAATATGTAAAGAATGAAATGAAAATTGGGAAATAATCTAAAAGATTAGAATATGTTGAAGAGGAACTAACTATTGGAGCATTTATGGACAAATTTAAAAAATTGATTCAACCCTACATTCATCATTCTTTTTTGCAAAATGGCAAGCACAACAATTCCAAACACTAAGAGACAATTTCCCACTTGGAACTATTCTATCAGTTGTTGATTTCGTAGAAAACTATTTATTTGTTCATCAAAAGGTGGTTCAATCAGAATACAATTTTTTAGAGTAGATTACTATTATGGTACATGTGTGTTATCGACATGCACAGTTAGATTTGGATGGTATTCAGAGCACATTTAAAGCATGGGTCATTAAGAAGGAATATCATTTTTATATAAGTGATGATAAAGAGCATGAAATTCATTATGTAGAACACTGATTGAAGATATTTTTTTTGCAAATTTGAAAGAAAGGCACATAAAAATTAATAAACATAATGTTTGGTCAGATGGATGTGTTGCACAATTCAGATCATCCAGACCACTTTATGTGCTATGTAGATATCATTGTAATGAAAAGATACCATGTCTGGAGTTCTTTGAGAGTGGACATAGAAGAGGTGAAGATGATGGTGTTGGAGCTTGAATCAAACGTGCTCTATGAAAGTATCAAATGAATTATAAGAGATTTCATATAAAAAATGCACATGATGTTGTTGAATGGTGCAGGACACATTTCACATCAAAAAAGGATGGCACATCATCACGAATGACTCAAGCAGTACCACATAGAAAATTTTGGGAGATAAAAGGTATGCACGTGTTTCTAAATTATGCATGTGTGATATACATATTTATTCTTGTTTAAATTTTACATTCTTTATTCAAATTTATAAAATTAAATTCATATTATATATGCATGTGTTCAGGTGTGGATAGAAAAATTATGCATGGTTGCAAGAGGAGAGAAAATACATGATCTTTGCATTCAGTTATGAGTACAAATTATCACAATTGGACGTTCAACACTAGAGATTACTCATTCTTTTGTTGTCACTGCATTGGTGACAACTATGAGGAATGTATCAGTCAACAACACAGACATGTAGGTGCTTGGAATCTGGTGCCACTAGTTGTTATTGATACATTTGATAGAGATGAAGATGAAAACTTTGATGACGTTCCTTTGATTTCTATCAATTACGATCATATTTCTGGATTGGTCAAAATTGGTAAGTATAATCAATTGAGTTTCAATGATCATATAACCATCTATTAAACCAAATCATATGATCATGTATCAAATCACATCAAATCATATAACTATCTAACCATAATCAAATCAAATCATGTAACCGTCTAACCATAATCAAATCATGTAACCATCTAACCATAATCAAATTAAATCATGTAACCGTCTAACCATAATCAAATCATGTAACCATCTAACCATAATCAAATCAAATCATGTAATCGTTTAACCATAATCAAATCATGTAACCATCTAACCATAATCAAATCAAATCATGTAACCATCTAACCATAATCAAATCAAATAATGTAATCATCTAACCGTGTAATCAAATCATGTAATTATCTAACCATAATCAAATCAAATCATGTAATTGTCTAACCATAATCAAATTAAATCATATAATAGTCTAACTGAAACCAAAGATCATAAACACATAAATCATCTATTCATAGGTCCAGAATATATAAATGTCAAATATATGTGAAATATCCAAAATATAAATCAAAGATGCACAAAATGTCCTAAGGTGTCCTAGATTGATCAAGTCACATGCGAACAGAGAAAGCCTCTGACCGAGTTTCATGAGAATCCTTTGCACGTGACGTAGCAATAGACCCTTGCAAATTTAGTACAACAACTTGTCAAATATATGTCTACATTCATATATTATAATTATATACAAAGTATTTTAAATATATAATATGTGAATTTAAACTCAAGTATATTTAAAACCTACCTGAGCAATAGTAGGTGTCACCTTTATTGAATCTCTTGTGCATACACACTCTGATGCCATGCTAGAGGTAGTACGCTCATGCAACTGTGCCTACAAATATTGTATATAGAATACATATGTACGAGCATTAGTATGGACAACATTGTAATCAATTTATTAACTAGAAATAAATTTTTTTTAAAAATTATACCTGGGTCTAAGAACCAAGAGGATCATCAATGTGTACCATCACATCATCTATAGAAACACCATCACACACATCAAATTTGGTACCAATCCTCTCTAATGAGGAGTGTAGCCGAGAAGGGAGTGGTATAGAGTCAGAGTCAGGATGAAGTAGAAGATCCATATATGAAGCTATGACAGTGTCAGCAGTGGTCTATCTTAATCCCTGTAAATGCTCCTCAAAACCATCCATGCCCTCCGTTGTGAAGCAAACATCACCAAGACGTATCCCTCCTTGTGTAGCTATAGAGTGACCAATGAGTGTAAAGTGTTGTGAACTATGAGATGCATGAGATAATGGTGTGCCCTGAGAGAGTCTAATGGTGCCTCTGATAGAATTTATAGGGACCCTCTTCGATTGAGCAATATAGGTATATGACTGTAATAGGTCCTCCAATAAATACACTGTCATCTCAATGTAACTCTAATGTCCAATAAGAGCTTGTATATCACATGGTCTAGGGAGACCAACATCTCTATAGGTCTCATCAGTAGGGGGTGCACTACTAGATGATGCCTTTGAAGATGTCTAGGGTCGACTCGGTCTAGTCATAATATATCTAGTGAGTGTATTAGAAGTAATATTGGTGGCCGCAGCTACAATGTGTCCAATCCTATCAATTGCTTCCCTCTAGGAATAAATGAAAACTCTGTCAATAATATCAACCATAGATGGTGCCACTGCGGGTGCCCTCTACCAAACTAATTGCTTATGTCTCGACACAATGCGATCAGGCCTACAATACTGATTGTAGTTTGCAACTCTACCGCACCCCTGTCCAAAGTACCCTGAAAGATCTAAGTAGTTCACATTGAGACCCAAACAGACCTTAGTGTAAACCTATTGTGCAAAGTAAAGTGGAATATGGTCCTTATTGGGATAATGACCATGTGCCACAAGGAGCCGCAGGTATATCATGTATTCTATCTCTGGTACCACACAATGTGTAACATGATATGCTCTAACCTTGCTCCTCTCTTGGTAGCAAGGCAAAACATCTCCTTTGATAATATCCTTTGAGACCTGTGAATGGACCTCAACTAAGGATATATCACTGAAGATCTCAGATCTCAACTCTCAAAAAATAAAATCAATAATCTATAGAGTATATGCAGTTTGTCTCCTCATGTGTGTAGATAGATCCTCTAGACTCTACAAAATGATGGTGCAAATATCTCTGTAAATGTTATCCTTAAAGGAAGTTATAGAATCTCGTAACCGCCCCATCTCTTGGGTAGAAAAATAAAATATTTCCCCCATATCAAGAACACTGGGTGCCTAATGTGGGGCACCCTGTGATGCATCATGCTGGGGGGAAACCTGTGTTGGGTCATCCTGGGGTGCATCACCCTATGCCAGGTCATCCTGTGCATGATCGTGTGTGTCCATCTAAGGGTAACATACATTCTTAAATGTTAAAATTTAAGTACATTACATGCGTGCAGGTAAAATAAGATTAAAATCTAAAATTATACAAATACAATTACACATACTTATCCTAGAGAGAGAGAGATCCTAATTGGTCCTAATTGGTCTTATTAGTCAGGTATTAGGTCTTATTAACTTCCTATTAGGTTTTATAGGTCCTATTAGGTCTTATTGGTCCTACTAGGTATTATTAGGTCTTATTAGGTCTTATTAGTCACATGCTAGATCTTAATTGGTCTTAAGGGGTCCTATTAGGTCTTAAGTGGTCCTATTGGGTCTTAAGGGTCTTATTAGCTCTTATTACCTGTCTTAATTGGTCTTCATAGGTACTATTAGGTCTTAATTAGTCAAGTAATAGGAACTATTAGGTTTAATTGGTCTTAATAGGTCATATTAGTCCTATTAACTCTTAAGAGGTCATATTAGTCCTATGAACTCTTAAGTGTCCCTATTAGGTCTTATGGGTCCTATTAGGTCTTATTAGGTTTTTAATTAGTCTTAATAGGTCCTAATAGGTCTTAATTGATTACAATTGAGTTTTTGGATTCGATTGTGAGTATTTTTTAGCATCGACGTTTCAGATCACACTCTGTGATCCATCATCTTCATTCTTACCATTCTTGTACTCTATATTCCTAAAGATGGATCATAGAGTGTGATCCGAAATGTCGATGCTAAAAAATACACACAATCAAATCTAGAAACTCAATTGTAATTAAAAATGGATTGTGGAAATCTGATATTATTAAGGTTTTAATTGGTCAAGTAATGGGACTTAATTGGTCTTATTAGTCACACATTAGGTTTAATTGGTCTTAATAGGTCATATTAGTCTTATTAACTCTTAAGGGACCCTATTAGGTCTTACGAGTCCTATTAGGTCTTAATTGGTCTTAATTGGTCTTAATAGGTCTTAATAGGTCCTAATAGGTCTTAATTGGTGTCAATTGGTCTTAACACGTCCTATTACTTGGGTATTAAGTATTTATCCATCCTTTAAGGTCTTAAGGGTCCTATTAGGTCTTATTACTAGGTTTTAGGTCTTATTAATCAAGTTAGGTCTTAATAGGTCCTATTAGTCCCATTAGGTCTTAAGCGGTCCTATTATGTCTTATTAGGTATTATTAGGTACTATTAGGTCTTAATTGGTCCTAATTGATCTTAATAAGTCTTATTAGGTCTTATTGGTCCCTTTAGGTCTTATTAGTCAGGCATTAGGTCTTATTAACTACCTATTAGGTCTTATTAGTCACATGTTAGATCTTAATTGGTCTTAAGGGGTCCTATTAGGTCTTAAGTAGTCCTATTGGGTCTTATTGGTCATGTTAGGTATTAATTGGTCTTAAGGGTCTTATTAGGTCTTAGTTGGTCTTAATAGGTTCTATTATGTCTTAGTTGGTCATGTTAGGTCTTAATTGGTCTTAATAGGTCCTATTAGTCCCATTAGGTCTTAAGCAGTCCTATTAGGCCTTAAGTGTTCATATTGGGTCTTAAGGGTCCTATTATGTCTTATTAGGTATTATTAGGTCCTATTAGGTCTTATTAGTCTTATTAGGTCTTATTAGTCCTTTTAGGTCTTATTAGTCAGGTATTAGGTCTTATTAACTACCTATTAGGTTTTATTAGTCACATGTTAGATCTTAATTGGTCTTAAGAGGTCCTATTAGGTCTTAAGTGGTCCTATTGGGTATTAAGGGTCTTATTGGTCATGTTAGGTCTTAATTGGTCTTAATAGGTCCTATTAGTCCCATTATGTCTTAAGCGGTCCTATTAGGTCTTAAGTGGTCCTATTAGGTCTTAAGGGTCCTATTATGTCTTATTAGGTATTATTAGGTCCTATTAGGTCCTATTCTAGTCTTACTAGGTCTTATTATTCTCTTTAGGTCTTATTAGTCAGGTGTTCTAGGTCTTATTAACTTCCTATTAGGTCTTATTAGTCACATGTTAGATCTTAATTGGTCTAAAGGGGTCCTATTAGGTCTTATTACTCATGTTAGGACTTAAGAAGTCCTATCATATATTATTACTCATGTTTGGTCTTAAGAGGTCCTATTAGACATTTCAGGGCTTAATTGGTCTTCATAGGTCCTATTAGGTCCCATTAGTCCTATTTGGTCTTAAGGGGTCCTATTAGGTCTTAAGTGATCCTATTAGGTGTTAAGGGCCTTATTAGGTGTTATTAATTGCTAGGTATTATTATTCATGTTAGGTCTTAAGGGGTCCTATTAGGTCATATTACTCATGTTAGACCTTAATTGGTCTTATTTAGTATTGCAATATCACACATGCATGTTTCATTGAGAGAGATAGAGTAATAAGGGGTGGGGAGAGAGAGTCCTAGAGAGAGAGAGAGTGTGTAATAAGGGGTGAGGTGAGAGTGGCCTAAGAGGAGAGAGAGTAATAAGGGGTGAAGTGAGAGTGGCCTAAGAGGAGAGAGAATAATAAGGGGTGGGGAGAGAGTGTCCTAGAGAGAGAGCGAGCGAGTGGTGGGGTGAGAGTGTCCTAAGAGGAGAGAGAGTACTAAAGGGTGGGGAGAGAGAGTCATAGAGAGAGAGCGAGTAATAAGAGTTGGAGAGAGAGAGAGAGTCTTAAGTGTGGATACATAGTGTTAATTAAAGTGCGATGATATTTTTAATGGGTTGGGGGGTGTCTTAAGGGGTTTGGTCAGAGAGTCTTAATTAGTGTCAAACAGTAGCACATAAAATGATTAAAGTCTTAATAGACAGGGGAGAGAGAGTCTTAAGAGGGTGTGGATAGAGTATTAAGGAGTTTGGTGAGAGAGTCGTAATGGGCACATGGGGAGAGACAAAGTTTCAAAAATTTCTAACATTTCCTAATAATTTTCTAATTTTTTCAAAGGTTTCAAATTTTTCTAAATTTTCCTAAAGTTTGAAGTTTTTGTAAATTTTTCTAAGTTTTTAATTTTTCTAAATTTTCTTAAATTGATCTAAAATTTTCTAATAAAAATAATTTAAAACTAACATTTTCACATTACTAATTAAAAATAATTTAAAAAAAAGCAATAAGATTACTAAATTTCTAAATTTTTCTAACATTTTCTAGTTTTTTAAAAAAAATTTATAGTATTTTCTAGCATTTTATAGTATTTTCTAACATTTTCTAGTATTTTCTAGCATTTTCTAACATTTACTAACATAATTTTTTAAAACTAAAAATTATCGAAAATGAAATAACTATTTGAAAATTAAAAAAATGAACTAAAACAATTTATAAACATATAATTTACAATAAAAAATAATTAAAAAAAAGAAAAATGTGTGTACTTGGAATATACGATGGTCGAAGGGGATGGAATAGAAGGCAAGGAGGATGAAGTGAACGAGGTCGTTAGGGGATTCACTCCAACACTGGGTCTACTACTCTTTGTGAATAGTAAATGTGAAAATGACACCCCTTAATCAGAAATTTGTAGTAAATCCGGCCTAGGGGGTCTTCGCGTGAAGACCTCGTCATCCCTTCGCACGAAGCACCCTACGTCAGGGTCTTCACACAAAGAGCTGGTTTGTCTTCATGCGAAGACCCCTACTTTGGGCAAAGACTTTAAAACTTGATTTTTTTGGCTCGACCAAAATTCGTTCATCCCCAAAAGTGGGACTCACTTTTGTGGGACCACCCTTCTATAGTGACATAGAATTTTCAAAACTCAAAAGAAATCAGGGTAAATTCTTTAGGATAGGAGAGAATTGTAGCCGATTTAGGGGTGAATGTGGTAGATATTAGTGCAAATATGACCCATTTAGGAGTAAATATGGTGGATTGTGAATTAATGGGTTGAGAGCCAACTTTGACAGATTCAAATTTGGTGGATTTTGTGGTAGGAAAAATAAAAGGTTTGAAGGATTCAAATAGAGGGCTATGTGTCAAATGTTGGAGACATGAGATATAATGTGCATACAAATATGTGTCACTTTTGTAGGTAACTTCGATAGATGTGTAACAATGAAAAACAAGAAACATGTTGCTAGCAATGCAGAAGAGAAAATGTAGTCCAACAATCATTATAAAAACATTAGACTTAGTTGTATGGAGGGGGGGAAACAATGTACAACAAGTAGGGAAAAGGTGACGCAAAATTTTAATGGTCAAGAGGCTTTCAATTGTCTTGAGAACCTTTAATGCACTGAGAACTATTGATATGCAAAGTTAGCCCATTATTCTCATAAAAGAAATAGGTTTGGTGTAAATATATAACTCACTAAGTTATGAATATGTCCAATTATATGTGACTCACCCACCTCTCTTTAAATATTTTGATACTTTTATAAATTTAAAATAAAATAAAAATATAAACATTTAGAATAACCAACACAACTATAAATATCTATATTTTTTATCATGAAACAATGCATTTTATATAGTACTATTAATATGGTACTCAATGGTCCATGATTTACATACCTTTATTATCATACTTTTAGTGTACTCTTTTTTTAATTCAAAAAAGTAAAAATACAAATATGTGACAAATTAAGATGCATTATTATACATGAATACTAAAAAGTATGAAACACATATTTTGGAACTACCCTAAGTCAAAATGAAATGGAATCTTATTTTTAAGATTTTTTAAAATTTTTTATAAAAGTGAAATTGGAAAGAAGTGCATTTTGATCTTGCATAATGATTTTATTGCCGATTCTATTACACAAGTTGTTTTAAGATATATATGGAAGACAAGTTGTTACTGTTATTTTAGTGTTTTATTCTGACATACATTTTCTAATTGTTTTTCTGTTATAACTGCTTTCCACCATTTCTAAGTGTAATGTTTCAGCCATGACTCAACTTCAACAAATTAAAGATCTAGTAATTCAACTTCACAACAACTACTATATAAATTTATACCAAATGTTTCGTCATGTTTCTTTTTATAACACCGGTTACAAGCCCATCGCAATTGGCCCTTCATCAGATTTCTTCTGTATAATACCAGCTGCTTAGCCATCTTGATTTATACGTATTAATTTATATTATTATTATTATTATTACTAATATAGTACTCACTAAATTATGAATGTGTACATTTGTCATGTATTTTAGAGCAGTTATACAGTTTTTTCTAATTTCATAAAAAGGACAATCCCCACCGTGCTGCATTAACATAGTCACCCAAACCACCATATCCATTCACATGATTTTCCTCCATTGCAGCGTCTCTGAATACTCACATGACAGGACAGGTACCGACTCTTCACAACTTCAACTCAATTTGAAAACTTAAGCTTTCTTAACTGGTCCTACACAGTCAGTGGTGCTCGGTCACGTCAATCTTGTATGCCATATAACTCTTAAAGAAGACTCAACCTTTTCCTGTCAATTTGGACAAAAAGCCAGTTCTGGGCCCTCCAATGCCAATCAAACGCACATTTCTGCAATGATTTCTTGAAGATTACAGTTTGAAATACAGTACAATATTTGTTGTGGGCGTCTTCAAGTGTAGAGTTCAAGCTAGCGTTTTATCCGAGGTTTGAAACGACAGATTTTTTTTCCTGTTTGGTGTTTTCTACTGCAGAAACCAGACCCGCACTGCCATTTTCCCTTCCATTTAAACAACGAAAGGCTTACTGTGGTTGTTTTTAACTGTAAAGTTCATACCCGCGTTAAAGTATTTGTTTTTCCTTTGTTGGGTACGGACAAGGACATGAACTGCAAAACTTAGTCATTCTGTACATTTTCTCACCTTCAATTCTTCTGCCTTTTTAGTTCAATATACTTTATTTTAACTGTAAAAGAGATGGTTCGTTTTGTTCACTTTAATTCATTTTTCCCTCCAATGCAAAAGCTTCTTTTACATAGGATCAGTGTTTCCGTTGGCCGCTGAAGTGAGCTAAAGCAAAGACCGAAAATATTTTAACCCCTGTTACAATAGTTTGAAGTTACTTTGTTCTTTTCACTAAGTGTGTATAACAGCCTGAAATTTAACAGGGTCTTCAAATGTTGACTCACCTTAACTCGAGTTGAATTTACCTTGCTGAAATTCAGCTAAACAGTTTATGGATTACGCGTTTTGGAGTAATGACATTGAGAAACATGTGCATAAGTACTTTCACATGTACTTGAAATTTGGCCGAATACCTATCGTCCAACAATCTTAACTAATTATAGACAGCTTATTAGTTGAGGTTCTGGTAAACGTGTTATATATTAAGCTGGAAGCCTATTCGGATCTGCTTTTCTCTTGTGCTGACTTTTGATGTGGGTCTTCTTGCGACACACAATTATTGCAGCTCTTTTTCTTCAAAGTGCTTCAGAAAGTATTATACATTTTGCAGGTGTGGGATTAAAAGGGTACAAGGATTCTTGAGAATGGCCTAAGACCCTAAAATTAAATTCAATTTTCCAGCAATTAGAGCACAGGACAATAAGGTTCTGGAACTGGCTTAACCCTGTTTTGGAAAGAGATGGCTGTGAATACGTCGAGGTTCATAAAATGTGTTACAGTTGGGGATGGAGCCGTTGGAAAGACTTGCATGCTAATTTGTTATACGAGCAATAAGTTTCCCACTGTGAGTGCTTGAAATCTTGTCCCTCCAATGTGTTCATTTGGCGATTGATATTAATTAACTTTTTCAAGTCTCTCAAAGGAACTCTCTTGATTTCTGTCAGTTATAAATATGTTTATAGAGTTGATCCATCATGTACAATTTCTGGTTGCATTGTTGTTAGCTCTTTGTTGATGTTTTCGGTTATTGAATTTTAAGCTAGGAAGCTTTGTTTGAAACATTAGAAGACAGTTACGTATTGGAAATTTGGAATGCTTGGCATTTCAATAATCGCTAATTATGTTTATAATTTTGATCCATTATGTCTGATATGGATTGCATTGGTTGCAAACTTTCTCTCAATGGGCTGTGAGTTATTTCTTTCGTTCAGGTGTTTTCAGTAAAATACACTCATAATGGGAAGTTATTCGTATAAATGCTTGGCATTTTGCCAATTTGCTCACTTCTTATGCCTTTTTTGCAGGACTATGTTCCAACTGTTTTTGATAATTTCAGCGCCAATGTAATAGTTGATGGTACTTCTGTGAATCTGGGTCTTTGGGACACTGCAGGTGATACTATTTAAGTGCTTTATATCACTGAATTCAATATGTTAGATATATCTTATATACAATCAATCTGCGTATCCATTATTTGGGGTATTTGCCCACATGATCATTTGGGATATCTATTTCTTTGGTCGATTTGGTATTGAGCTGAAGGATGCTAAATTCCACTACTTAAAAGCCCCCTAGAATTAGGCTCACTAAAGACTATAATCTGTGTGATCACAAGTGCATCAATTGCACCTTTTTGGGTTTGATTTGGTTCTTGTACCTCCAGTGTTTTGTAGGGTTTTTCAAATTTGCTGGCTGATGTTCTGGATATTGCTTAACTTTCTTAAAAGTATTTTCATGCTTATAACATCGTATGAAGGATCTAAATCCTGTCCTTGATCATATGCTCAGATCTATTGGTCATATTATAAAAAAAATTTACCAGCTTCACTATTTTTACAACGTACTGCTTTTAAGCATAGATATTCTACAGTTGAGTCCCAGAAGAATATTTCTTAACAGAGACGATAATTTTATTTGTCAAGAACAATGAACTTTCCTGTTGCAGGTCAAGAAGATTATAACAGACTGAGGCCGCTTAGTTACCGGGGAGCTGATGTTTTTGTCTTAGCATTTTCCTTAGTCAGTCGTGCTAGCTTTGAAAATATCTCAAAGAGGGTATTGGTTATGAAATTAAGTTCCTTTTTTGTTCATGGAGAACTCATGCTTTTTATAGAAATATGATAGTATTTTTTCGCAAGAGTTTAGTTGTTCTGAGGTCTCTTGCTAGTTTTGCTGATAATGCTTACAAGATTTTAAATGGTTTCATTTGCAGTGGATCCATGAACTCAGACATTATGCTACTGGCATTCCAATTGTTCTGGTTGGAACAAAATTAGGTATATTACTAATTGCAAGTGTATGATTAGCTAGCTATGTCTAACTGTAATAATTTATTATCAAATGAACCATTGGGGTAAAATTCAAACAACTGAATATTGTAGTTGGGGAAAATGTTTGAATATCTGTATATTGCCAAGTGCACTGTTGACTTGTCAGAGGGTATGGTTGTCCATCTGAATTTCATTTATATTACAGATCTTCGTGAAGATAAGAATCATCTTGCTGAAAATGTGGATTCTATGCCAATAAGTACCATGCAAGTAAGTTTTACTTTCACTTGAACTTTAGATTTGTTTGTTAACTTCATGGTAACTTGTTTAGGCCATTTGCTCAAGCCTGCTGAGGTATTCGTAGGGTTTAATTTTGATATCATGCAGTGTATCGATATAAATGACACCGATGTTTAGTGAATTTTATGTTTACATAGCCAATGGGAAAGTATCTTTCATTATATTCAGGGCGAGGAGTTGAGGAATCAGATTGGTGCTTCTGCATATATAGAGTGTAGTGCAAAGACACAACAGGTATTGCATTTAACTTGAACAATGTGTTCATACACATTGTTACTAGCTTTTCTTTTACTTTTTGACTTTAGTAACACCATGATTGCATTGCAGCTTATATACTGGAGTTTGTATTTAGAAACTTCTATACAATGTTTGTGCTTCAACAAATTAATTGTCTTAATCAGTCTCATAAAGCCTTTATCACTCATTCAGCTTGGCTGGAAATGGCAAAAAACTGATTATGTACTACCAATCTACTTTCAAATGAAGTCTATACGTATTTGATATAATATTTGCAAACTTCAATTGCTCTAATTTCTATAACTTGTCAAGCAAGATGAGGAACCAAATATAGTTTAATCCTCTCCGTTATGCTACTAGGTGTTAACATCTTCAGTTGTTGGGAGGGCTATTTAAAAGCAAGAAATCAATATTTTTTGTGAAGTCTAGATCTATAAGAAATTAGGATTTCCTCATGCTAAGATTAGATGACAAATGTTAAGTTTCTATGTGCCCTTCAGTTCCCACACAAATATATGTATTTTTGATGCATGGATATGTATAGGTATGATTTTTTTCGTATAATAATATGTGCTCCTTTTCTTTTCTCTCCTTTTCCAAACATTTTGTTTCGATTGTAAAATGTGTTTTTTAGCCTGGCGTATACCAGTTGAGGCCACATTTGGGACCTGCTCACCTGACACAACATCCACTGTATTCAACATATTTGACAATAATCAACTTGGAAGCCATAATGGAAGTCCAATCACAACTTGGAATTTTACCTTAAAATGTCACTATGGGAATTCAAACTTGGATCTCCATCTTGAGATCCCTTTGGCCTTGCCATTTGAGCACAACCCCTTAGACATATTCTTTTAATACACTCTTATTATCTGGTAATTTAAAGATAGTACAATTGATTTTAGAGAAGATAGCAGTTCTACCAAGACCTTTTAACAAGAACACTTATATTAAGATTGAGACCACTGAGCGGAAGACACATTTTTTTATGCATCCTTTTTAATATCCCAAGCATGCAATAACAAGAAAAATATGCCAAAACAAACAGGCTCAGAAGGAAATAGCCACCAATCTTATATTCAGATAAACAAATTGTATACAATTGAGAACAATAATGCACCTTGGCTTACAAACAATGATCCGCATTGGAAAGCATCGAAGGATCGGTGATATTTGGATTGAAGGGAGCTTGAGATGTATGTCCGATCCTTTGAGTACTTCTGTACTCTGGTTGCTGATGGAATGTGGAATGTCTCTCGTTCTCCTCCGAGCTTGATACAACTAATTATCGACACCAATGTGTGCTAAAGTAGATGATGCCATGACTAAGGTGTATACTGTTGATGATGTGGCTGCCACTAATATAAGCTGCAGTCTTCAGTCCAATTCAGATGTATGCACAATCTAATATGTATGTGTTGAAATATATTGCTGTCTGTAGGATCACAGCCAATACAAAATATGTATCGCTGAAGTATATTGGTCGCCAATCTGATACAGAATCACTGAGTATGTATATGTAATGACCCTTACTATAAAGGCCACTAAAAACCCCCAAATCTGAACTGAGACAATTTGTCAAACACTTGGCATGCACTGAATAGTTTTGTTTGCAATGATGTGTTTCAATGTAATTGTTGTTTTGGGCGTCAAAGAGCAATTGAGATAACAATACCAATACAATGTGCAACAATAAATCTCAAAGCAAAGTAAAGACTCACTACAAATATATCAAACTTCTCTAATTCTGATCGCACTTTCCAGAACATATATGACTGTTGCATCTATCACATATGAGCACTGTTTATGGTCTGTTTACAACACATGATCCATATTACATAAACAAGTCCTATTGATGCACCTTTCCTATTCCAAATCAATAGCAAAGTCTGAATACAATATGCAAAGAGATAGCATTGACTGATTTTCTGATTATGCATTAACTGTTACAGCAGTGTCTATGAATGCAACCCTTATACCAACGCAAGGACCTACACAACTAACTAAGATATGTATCACTCAAGAACTGATTACAACAGTGACTGAATTTTATATGCTAGACTATTACAACTGGACTGTTCATATCACATTATAATTGCTATTTTTTTAATTGACCAAAATACAATGCAAGAACCTGGAATTTTTTGATGCAATGTGTTGACCGAATAATACTGATGAAACAGAGACCGAACTGCACCTAAATTGCTGACTGTTGATGCTGACTGGAACACCCAAACTGGCCCAAAACTGCTGCTGCTGTACATGGCCGTACAGTACGGACATGTACGGCAGTAGTATTAATTTCTTTGCAAAGTTGTGACTGCCGAAAATACCAGAATCAGGATCACCTAGGGTTATTTTATCACTTCCCAAACTTGTAAAATCAAACTCCAAGAGTGTAGGGAGTTGTGAATGAAATTGTGTGTCTCAGGCCCTGGTATGATCTTCACAAAAATGGACTGAATTGCTTCCAGACCTCTGTCAAACTGATTCTCCAATGAGTAGATGAATTTCAAGGCTCTTATGCAAACAATTACCAACCCTCAAACAAACCCTTACAACAAATTCTCAATGAAGTACCAATGAGATGGCTGAGTACCAACTCCAAACTTGCAACCCTTTAGTAGATATTTCACTACCTCAGTTATGCCAATCTAGGGGAGTAATCATTCCCAAAGATCGAATAGTATTTGCAGACCCAAAAGACTACAAATTGCTCCACAATGGAAGAAGTAGAAAAAATCCCAAATCCAAGCATGTCCAAATGAAAGCCCAAGCCCTCTATTTATTATTTTCCTTGAGAAGTTGCTAGAACTTCTAGAAACATCCAATTATAATGTACTTTATAATAAAATAACATTATAAAAATAAAGTACATTTCTCAACTCAAAATTATAACAATGTAGGCCCAAATGTCTCATAACTGAATGTAGGCCCAACTACGACTGAACGTAGGCTCAAGACTGAACGTAGGCTCTACTACAACTGGATGTAGGCTCAAACTGGATGTAGGCTCACTCTGGATGTAGGCTCCACTACAACTGCATGTAGGCCCAAACTGGATGTAGGCTCTACCGAATGTAGGCTCTGTCAGCAATATGCAATCAAATGATCAACATAATGACCCTCTCTCCAAACCATTTGCCTACGAGAGTCGATGATAGGCAAATCCGTCATGCCAAACGATGTCAACCAAAATGGGGACATGACAGTCCGCCCTTCCTGAAATTGCTTGTCCCCAAGCAATGGCTAAACAAATAACCAATCAATCCACCTGGATCCCAAAAGTAGTCATGATCTAAACTGCTGTCAATCAACGCAAGCTCCTGCAATATTCTCTGAAATATAATCAAGAGGAATCCATAATCAAACTGACAAATACAACTCAACCAAATTCCAACATCACAACTGCCAGTGTCAGGAACCCACGAGAAACAAACTCTCGAAATATCAGAACCCAAGTAGAGAGGACAACTCAAATTGCCAACATAGTAAATATCACCAACACATCCCATTGGCCTATGTAGAGCGCACAATCCAACTCTACGACAATGGTGAACACTCCCGAATAAAACTGCACCAAGTACGGAGAATCCACACACTGTACAACTCCTGAAGTGAAAACAACTCTGCAAATCACTGACCACTGTCTCATAACCATAACTCCCATGTATCGCTGGTGGTGAATAGGCATCACACGACAGATAGCAATAACTCAAACCAAATCTGCCTGCCATCAACTCCTCAATACATGAATCAAAAGCAAGCCAATGAACATACCCTGAAATATAATGCCAGTAAAAAGAACCAACCAGCTCATCCTGCAAACGTGATGCAACCAACTGTGACTGATCATTAGCTAAGTCAGAAGATGACATAGCCAAGGGAGTGAAATCAAGAACAACGGTTGAATCATCAACAACATCAATATCACCCCCAATCTCCTGATCATGAATCATCCAGCTGTCACTCATAGAACCCAACACCACGTCATATGCCTCACAACTCTCTACTCGTGGAGTCAAACCATACCATAACTGATGACAAGCACTAGGGACCAAAGTATATCTACGTAACATCATCTCATCAACATGGTCATCAAAGGTAAACTGATGAGCATACCTCACAATGTAATGCTGATAGAATGTGCCAAGTCAGTGGCTCAGACTGCAATCCAGATGAAACTAACTGCAACCGATCACTAACCAAGCCGGAACTAACTACTACCTCCAAAGACACCGCCAAGGGAGTAGTATCACTAACAGGAACCATGCCAACTACCGATTCATCAACATCAAACATGATCTCTGGTACAACATCACTAGTCTCCATGCCATCAGTAGTAGAGACCACCACCAAGTCAAACATACCACAATGCTCAGCTGCAGCACCCAACTCAACTGAACCTGCCTCCAGTGGAAACGACCCAAACATGCCAATACTAGTATCGAGGACAGATATATCCTCATCTCCACTACCTCTATCAACCTCGATCATGGACATCCTCGGATCACCAGACACCACGGTTTGTGACTGTACAGAATCTGGTAAAGACTGAAGTCGCTCTAACTCCATGGTCACCTCAGCCAAATGAAACTGTGACTCCTCGAAAGCCAACTGTGTACTCTCAAGAAACTCAGAAGTCACCTCGAGCTGCTGAGTAAGCTCACTCACCTCATCTTCCTTGACCAATAATGCATCATATGCTGTACCGCCCCACTCCATAAGATAATCTCTGTCGGCTACCAATTGCATATAATTCTGTCTCAGAATCCGGATAGCCTCCCATAAAGAGTGGATCTCAGTCAAGGAAAGATAACTGCCTCGCTGATCATCACTAGTAGGAGAACCCCATCCATAAACTGCTAACAACTGACGAGCAGCATCGAAATGCTCGCAAGCGGCAGAAATGTCTCGCTCACTAACTCTCAGCTGACTAGACACATGATGACGCTGGCTAGACTGTCTCCTACAATCCTCCTCTGATGTACTGTCCAAAGGAGTAGACTCAAAATCACTGATCTCTGGAGTACTACCATCCATACTCTGTGAATCAACTCCAAAGCTCATATCAACATACGGAGTATCAAAAACTGTAGCATCACTATCCCACTCCACTGTACTGAAAGAATCTGCTGAGGAAGCTAAGTCCTCAAGACTATCCACAGCATACTCCTGGATGTCCTCAACACCAATATGATCCTGGGACTCATCTGTAACCTCTATCATCTCAGATGTGCCTGAATCATCACAAGCCCACTGCATCCTGAGTGGTCGACTGGAAATGCACACAACTCCAAACACCGGTTTATAAAAATTAATACTAGCATCTGGCAAGCTGCTATGAATGAGAACAACACCGTGTAATCTGCTAGTCAAATCCATGATAGCACTCAAGCAATCACTGCTACCAATAAGTGATAAGGATCTCCAGTCAACATAATCCCAAACACCAATATAACAATCCCGAATCCACATCCGTAAACTAGAATCAGCTGGTAACTCAAGCAAACTCCTCACCTGAGTAATATGACTAATACCAACTAACTCCACATACATGTCTGATATTGTCCCCAAATCCTGGATATGAATGCAAGGTGTACTCTCACAACTATCATCCACCACATGTGATCTGACTGTAAAAGAAAGCTGAGTCCCTGCCATATGCGCTAACTCCTGAACTGAACTCACCTCAAGACAAAGCTCGTCCACATGTCTCTCTGCTGCACCACTCTGATCAACTGTACTATCCTCAAATGTGACAGTATCCTCAACTACTGTAACATCATCAAGATCAACTGTACCGTAACCGCTATTAGAGCCAATCACACAATCCGGTGTGCTTGTGATATCTCCCTGTATCAAATCAGCATGTCTCTCCGAATCCTGTAATGCCAATGGAGTACTCAACAAAGAGGCTCGGGTGTCCTCGAACTCTCGAGAAAGCCTACCAACTTCCTCTTCCTTCCTCCTCAAGGCATCAGAATAGTCTCCAGCAAGGGTAAGAAGATGGTCACGGTCTGAAAGAAGATGTAAATAACTCATCTTCATCGTTCCCATTTCTTCCCTAATCGCCTGTAAGTCAATACAAGAGGTCTGCGCCTGTACTCCCTTATGTCTACTCTGTGACTGAATCATCCGAATATGATCCTCCATCATCTCCCACATCCTGTCATGATGAGATAATGAAGTCACAATCCCATCCTCGCTTACCCTAAGCTGACTGGACAAAACATGTGAAGTGCTATGTGCCTCAACCTCGTGTGATGTAGCGTCTAACTGTGCCTGATACTCTCTATCAGCAAAGTCATGAATACTCAATGTCTGCTCATCGCTGATATGTATCTCATCATCATGCACAACAACCTCCTTACAATCATCATCTGAATCCATTGTGCTGTAGTTACTATTCTGAGCGCCTGTGACATCATCCTCAGGCAACCTGTATACAACTGTCTCAACTTGAGTACCAAGTTGACAGTTACTATCAATCCGCATAGTGTCCTTCACCACTTCCTCCTGTGGCTGAGTAGAAACTGAAACATCTATCGGAATACTAACTTGTTCCTCAAAATCCTCATGAAGGTTTCTGGTAACTGTGTCAGCCGATCTTATGTTATCTCTCCTGTGAGAAGATCTGCCAAATAAAAAACTTGACAACTTATTCACCTTGGCTGGGTCGGACAGTATATCATTCATCACACGGTGGTGCTTATTCCACTGTTCAGACAAGTTCTGGTCTATTCTCTTAAGTTCATCTCGAATGTCTGAATAACCATCATTTCTACTGTGTCTATCTGTTGCCCACGATTGTGTCCTCTGAAACTCTGTACTATTCCTGTCCATACTGAAATCAATCAAATGCTGGTCACTCATGCAAAGACGGTTCTTACCCAACAGGATGGCAAGAAAACCGCTCTGATACCACTGTAATGACCCTTACTATAAAGGCCACTAAAAACCCCCAAATCTGAACTGAGACAATTCGTCAAACACTTGGCATGCACTGAATAGTTTTGTTTGCAATGATGTGTTTCAATGTAATTGTTGTTTTGGGCGTCAAAGAGCAATTGAGATAACAATACCAATACAATGTGCAACAATAAATCTCAAAGCAAAGTAAAGACTCACTACAAATATATCAAACTTCTCTAATTCTGATCGCACTTTCCAGAACATATATGACTGTTGCATCTATCACATATGAGCACTGTTTATGGTCTGTTTACAACACATGATCCATATTACATAAACAAGTCCTATTGATGCACCTTTCCTATTCCAAATCAATAGCAAAGTCTGAATACAATATGCAAAGAGATAGCATTGACTGATTTTCTGATTATGCATTAACTGTTACAGCAGTGTCTATGAATGCAACCCTTATACCAACGCAAGGACCTACACAACTAACTAAGATATGTATCACTCAAGAACTGATTACAACAGTGACTGAATTTTATATGCTAGACTATTACAACTGGACTGTTCATATCACATTATAATTGCTATTTTTTTAATTGACCAAAATACAATGCAAGAACCTGGAATTTTTTGATGCAATGTGTTGACCGAATAATACTGATGAAACAGAGACCGAACTGCACCTAAATTGCTGACTGTTGATGCTGACTGGAACACCCAAACTGGCCCAAAACTGCTGCTGCTGTACCTGGCTGTACAGTACGGACATGTACGGCAGTAGTATTAATTTCTTTGCAAAGTTGTGACTGCCGAAAATACCAGAATCAGGATCGCCTAGGGTTATTTTATCACTTCCCAAACTTGTAAAATCAAACTCCAAGAGTGTAGGGAGTTATGAATGAAATTGTGTGTCTCAGGCCCTGGTATGATCTTCACAAAAATGGACTGAATTGCTTCCAGACCTCTGTCAAACTGATTCTCCAATGAGTAGATGAATTTCAAGGCTCTTATGCAAACAATTACCAACCCTCAAACAAACCCTTACAACAAATTCTCAATGAAGTACCAATGAGATGGTTGAGTACCAACTCCAAACTTGCAAGCATTCAGTAGATATTTCACTACCTCAGTTATGCCAATCTAGGGGAGTTATCGTTCCCAAAGATCGAATAGTATTTGCAGACCCAAAAGACTACAAATTGCTCCACAATGGAAGAAGTAGAAGAAATCCCAAATCCAAGCATGTCCAAATGAAAGCCCAAGCCCTCTATTTATTCTTTTCCTTGAGAAGTTGCTAGAACTTCTAGAAACATTCAATTATAATGTACTTTATAATAAAATAACATTATAATAATAAAGTACATTTCTCAACTCAAAATTATAACAATGTAGGCCCAAATGTCTCATAATTGAATGTAGGCCCAACTACGACTGAACGTAGGCTCAAGACTGAACGTAGGCTCTGCTACAACTGGATGTAGGCTCACTCTGGATGTAGGCTCCACTACAACTGCATGTAGGCCCAAACTGGATGTAGGCTCTGTCAGCAATATGCAATCAAATGATCAACATAATGACCCTCTCTCCAAACCATTTGCCTACGAGAGTCGATGATAGGCAAATCCGTCATGCCAAATGATGTCAGCCAAAATGGGGACATGACAGTATATTGCAGCACAATATATGTAACACTGAGTATGTTGCTGCCAATCTGATATAGTATCGCTGAAGTATGAGGCAGCACGGTACATGAATTGTTGAAGCACTCCACTGTCAATCTGATATATTGTAATGCTGAGTATGTAGGCTGCAGCCCCGACATTATGTATATCAATGAAATGCACAAAATGCTGCCCCAACAGTGTGATGTTTGATGAAATGTACAAACAGTATGATGTTCAATGAAATATACAAATCGCAGCCCAAACTATATGATATGCTGAAAGTCAATGCTAGCGCTGATGGATATGAGAAATGAAGATCGATGTACAATGTCTCCGCCTTACCAATCTGGTCTCTATAAAGAGACTTCACCAAATTGATATCAATAACAGACTAGGGAGGATATTTCACCTCTGAAACTGCAATTTCCCAATTGAATTTCAACTTGGAATCGCAAATAAGAAAATAAGATGATTGATGATTGATGATTGATGATTGATGATGCTAATGGCAACCAATAGGTCAATATATATATGAGGTTGCTCACCTCCACAAGATGCAAGTCATCCAAGCATATATTTGAAAAGAGTGGCCCAAAGTTGGTGCCATAAACAAAACAAAGATGGGGCCAAAAGATGGCGTGCATATAGAACCCGTCCCAAGTAACGATCCCCTTGCAATGCAAGGTCAATGGCACACGGGGATTAAATGGGCCACAACCAAAATGCTGCTAATGGGACCTATTAGGAAAGTGGGACATGACAATCTCCCCTTCTTGGAATTGCTTGCCCACAAGCAATTTTAGATTAGGACGCTCCAAAATCTGCTCTCCCATGTAGCATCGTCAACTAGCAAGTCCTTCCATTTGATGAGATACTCCTTGATCATATGGGTCCTTAGCCTCTTCTCCTTGAAGTCTATGATCTCATTTGGCTCCAATGCAAGCTTTCCCTCATCATTAAGTGGCGGTAGCTCCCCTGAAACCGTGACTCGCTGCCCAATTGCCTTTTTAAGGCAAGAGACATGAAACACATTATGTATTCTACTATTCGCAGAAAGCTCCAACTCATACATCACTTCACCTATCCACTTAATTACCTTGTAAGGACCATAGAAGTGGGGCTGAAGCTTCTTAGCACCGCTTTTCTTCAAGGAAAACTGCTTGTAGGGCTGTAAGCGAAGATAAACCAAATTTCCTGCCTTGAAACTATGCTCAATCCCATGTTGATCCACATGCATCTTTTGCTGATTTTTGGCATGTTGCAAATAATTTATGAGGGGTCTAAGGATATCTTGATTCGCTTGAATCCAATCTTTCGCCTTGGGTTCTCTACTATCTTCGAATGCTAAATCCACGAAAGAAGTATCCTTATACTTGTAAACTGTCTTGTAGGGCGACAAACCAATTGACATATGATAGGTGGTGTTGTGGCAATCCTCCCCTAGGCGAAGCCAATGAATCCATGCCTTCTATTGTGCTGCCATGTAGTTTCGCAAGTAGCCTTCCACCCACTTATTTGTGATCTCGGTTTGTCCATCAATTTGATGGTGATAGCTGGTACTCGAGGTTAGCTTGGTGCTTGCCAATCTAAAAAGCTCCATCCAAAAAGCGCTAAGTAATCTACTATCTCTATCATTGATAGTACTCTTTGGGAGCCCACACTACTTGAAAATCTCTTGAAAGAACAACTCCCCAACTTGCACCACCTTAAACTTAGTCGAGATGGCAAAGAAGTGAGCATACTTGGTCAATCAATCAACCACCTCGTAGATGCAATTCTTGCCTTGTACCTTGGGAAGTCATGTGATGAAATCTGTTGAAATTCTCTCCCACTTCTAATTTGGGATAGGTAGGGGTTGTAGCAATCTTGTTGGAGACGTATGCTATGATTTGTTCTATTGGTAGGTGGCACACTCCCTGACGAATTGCATCACATCATCCTTGAGGCCCTTCCACGAAAACTTCACATATCTGTCTATATGTCTTGAAGTATGTGGTGTGTCCTGCCAATGGTTAGTAGTGGACCGCCCTCAAGATCTTCTCCTTAAGCTTTGACTCCAGAACCAAGAAGTTTCTATCCTTGTAGTAGATAACATCATCCACCACCTTGTATCTATCATCATGAACCTAGCCATCCATCAACTAGCAAGCCAAAGTGTTTTTGGATTACTCAACCAACAAAAGTGCCTTCCAATTAGCCAAGACATGGGACAACAAGCAAATGGCAGGTTTCCTTGATAAAGCATTAGCAACCACTTTCTTCTTTGTAATGTCCCCTTTTTGGACCTTAATTTGATCTAAAATCCCCAATTAGGGTTTGAATTGCACTTGGGAATGGCCACTTGTAATGTTCCTTATTGAGAGACTACCAATTCTCGATAATTAACATTCATCATTATGCATTTAAATCAGATTAAGAAACAAGCACTAATTTATGATACATACATAACCCCTAATTCCTTATTCCTCTTTTAATCACTAACCTTAAGAAGGATGGTAGAATTACTGTGACTAGGACACATAAGCAATCTACAAGTGGACTCCCTCAAGGTTTCTACCCATATTGAGACCCTCTCGACATGTGACCGAATTACTCCACCACTCCCTTCAAAAACTCCCTATCCTCTTAGTTGTATTAGTGAGTGATTAAGGAAATTGACTCAATATATATTAATGTCTTTTATATCACAAATATAAGTATGATGTAATATCCCCAACTTGGAGGCTGTCAATTTCCAATGATTAATGTACATTACTATGCGTCTTAAATCAATTCAATTCAAGAAACAATATGTAATGTCCCCTCCTGAAATATGACTCAGCATAAAACTCTAATTTAAAATTAAATGTTAAGACCCTCAATTAGCATTTAATTTATATAGTTAATATTTCACTAAGTTTATTAAATTATCTATTCATGTGAAATGTTAATTATTTTTGTCTTGTACGAGGGACTGGAAAAGTCACATTGGAATTCAAGGAGTTGGAAGAAGGAAGTTACAAGATGGCGGAAGAATACAAAGGGAGGAATCATTTAGACTGGGGAGGTAGGAGAGAATTCAGAATTCTGTTTAGTTTCTACATGTTAGAGGATAGGCTCCACTCCTGTAGGCATAGGGTCTTGTTAGATGATAACTATCTTCAGTATTGGAAGACATACTCAGGATAGAAAACAAAGCTAATGAGAATCTAAGGAAGCGAATATAGGAAATTACGTCTGTCGTAGTGAGTAACAAAAAAAAGAACTTATGAGTCTTGGTCGACACACTTTGAGGAGTCTACAGGTTGTAATGGTCATCATTTCTTGAAGAAAGTATTACTCGGCGAGTTTGATATTGGTGAGCTAGCAGTGGCTCTGGGTGTTGGACAAAGTGGAAGTAACACGGACATGGATATGTGTGGGCTGAGACCGACAGAGGTCCTAGAAGCATAATAGTTGGGCTAACCTAGTCACTGAGTATTGCGGCCATTGTTCCTATTAAAAACTCATACCATCTCGTGAAGTAGTGGCGCTCTAAGGGAATAGTTGGAGATTAATAGAGAGCATGATGAATGGAAATGTTATAACGTAAAAGCTAGACAACAAAACATGAACTCTCTTTGAGGAGTCTACAGGTTGTAATGGTCATCGTTTCTTGAAGAAACTATTACCCGACGAGTTTAATATTGGTGAGCTAGTAGTGGCTTTGGGTGTTGGACAAAGTTGAAGTAACACGGGCATGGATATGTCTGGGCTGAGACCGACAGAGGTCCCAAAAGCATAATAGTTGGGCTAACCAAGTCACTGAGTATTGCGGCCTTTGTTCCTATTAAAAACTCATACCATCTCATGAAGTAGTGGCACTCTAAGGGAATAGTTGGAGATTAATAGAGAGCACGGTGAATGGAAATGTTATAACGTGAAAGCTAGACAACAAAACATAAACTCTCTTGAGCTAGTAGTTCATGCGTACGAGGGAGAGGATAGACAAAAAACTACATAGTTGGGTTTAAGTGCCATTGGAGGTAGAGATTAAGCAGTCGAATAAACACCGAGTTGAGAAGCCCAGAGAACTTGTTGAATGTTAGAGAGTTTCCATACACAGTTTACCATGACTATAGCACATTACTGTTGAAGTATTGGGTGTTCCACCTATTGACGACACTTTGAAGATTACCTGACATAGCAGCTGGGTTGAGTCTAAATCACGAAAAGGAAGGAACCGAGAGGTAGTCAGGAATGTGAGAAAGATGGAGCTGAGAAAGCATCATTTGGGTCTCACCATCGTTATTTTGAGTCATTATGTTTAGCTGGAGACAGTCAATCAAAACTCATCAACAGAGGCTGGAAAAAACAGAGTATGTAGATTGAGCTTTCCTATTTTATAATAGACATGCATAGTTGTCTTTGGTGTGTTGATGGCATATGTAATTTTGAGTTTGTAATTTCCAGAGCTTGTAACAGCATAATTAGAGACATTTATGTGCTACATGCAATGTTCTCAATGAAACAATAAAATCTTGAAATACCTTATTTAGAACTTCTTTCATAGTAAATTTCGTTGGTGTAATCTTTGCAAAGTTTAATTGAAGTTAAAATTGAACTGAAGTTTAAATTATTAGACAGTGATTATATTTCTTGTAGTTGATTGTTGAAAGAGGGGGAAACAAGTTTGTATTTTTTCAGAAACCAAAATTGTGGTGTCTTGTTACAGAATAGTTCATAATACATTTGGTTGTTAACATATTTAAGCCTCGATTCCTTACTTCTCTCCTAAACTCAACCCTAAGGAGATTTGTGGATTTACGTGTCGTAGGGTGCTTGACTCCAATCTATAATAGGTTCCCTCAAGGCTTTGGGACCCTATCCCTATCCCATCTTGGGATTCACCTACTTTCTGTGGATTTACTCTGCCTTTCCCTACACAACACCAAACTATCCTCGTCAAGGGCTATAGCAAGTGATTAAGGAATAGGCTATGAATATATTAATACCTCATATATTATGAATATTTGTACATATCTATATAACATAACTGATATATATAATTCTAAATTCATTATTATTAATAAATCAATATATGTGTGTGTGTGTGTGTGTGTGGATATTTGATTATCTCTAATAAGACGAACTCATTATCATTAATATATATATATATATTATACATATAAATGTGTATATATATTTACTCATATTTTATATAGTATTTTGATTATCTTTAATAAAGTGAATTCATTACCATTAGCAAAATATATATATATATAATTCTGCGATATTGCTATCAGGATTCAACTCTGTATTTTTTTGAGTCAAACTCATTGGCCCATGTTTCATGAGTAGTGGCTCACAAGAACCCATCTCCCATGAGAATGAATGGAACAATTAACACTCGTTGCATCTAGGTGATGCTCACAGAGGTGAAGCACCGGGACTTCTCGGGAGGTCACCCATCCCAGTTTACTCCAGCTCGAGTGCGCTTAACTACAAAGTTTACTCCATGGTTAAGCCCACTCTTCTTGCAACCCCATTTGGACTTTATTAACCTTATAGCTTGCTAATCAAGTTCCCATCTCAATGCACGCTCCACCCCAACACCTAATATAATTTATTATAAAATCTATCTGTTGATGCTTGTTTTGTGACACTCACCAACATAAAATAAAATACCAAGTATTCTATCCTCTCTTGAACAGGGGAACCTCAAATGCTAAATACTGTGATAAATTAAGGCAACCCAAGGATACAATGCAAACATTGCAACTTTACTATGGATGAACTCAATGAGTGATGCGGTTTTCAGTTTTCACAAAGGGACTTACACAATTGTTTAGGATTTTATCAATTCTTTTCCCATAAAAAATGAATGATCTTGCAATAGGGCTCTCCAACTAATCCTAAGAAAAAAATTTAAAACAAAATGCAAAAAATTTAGGTTTAGGAATCTAATCTACTTCTAACAATGCAAGAAACTATTGTCAACTTACTAAAACCAAACTAAGCTTCACTTCGCCATGAGGAAACAACTATGGAAAGATGATGCAATCTCCAAAGGGTATGCAAATGATTTTCAAATCACTTATACACATTAACACCATAAATATGTGAACCAATGAGGATAAAGCAATTGAAGTTAATCTTTTGAAATGAACATAGATGTAAAGAGCCTGGCTGGCTCTATGCTGAAGATTATGTTTTTCTTTGAATTTTTTTGCATTTTTATAAATATATAAAATGATCTCAGACAGTAAATAATTTCGAACTCCAAATTCACCTCGTTTGTTTGCCGGAAGATGGCAAAATTGGAATTTGAGTCAAAACCTTATTATCTCAAAACCAGGTTTTAATTTCGAATTCCACCTCTTTGGTGGGAAGATGGATATGCCCATTTATGCCCATTTTGGTGGCATATTTGGGTTTTGATGGTATAACCCGATTTTGAAATAAGTGTTCCAAACAATGGAGAATGGTCAAAACCTGATTATCATCTTCCAATTCCTGCCATCTTCCGGCAAACAAACGGGCCCCAATTGATTCAATTCAAAGCCTTTCAAATATTCAAATAACATTACATAAATTTGAATGAGAATTGGCACCTTAAGAAATAGCACAGCTGCTAGGAATGAATCGCAGCTCCTATGAAATTAAATCTCAGCATCCCTGGATAAATTCGCAGCTTCCTTGTATTAAACTGTAGCTTCTCTGGATTGCCGTATGGTCACCAAATTCACCATATCAAGAATGGAATTGCTACACAATTCATTGGAATCAATATCCAACTCAAAGTGTACGGATAATCTGAACTTGTACAACTTGCAACCTTTAGTTGTTTCCTTCAATCCCTCATATGGCCTGTTTATGTACGGTTTGTTTACTCTTTCATACGATTTTCTTCCGTACAACCCTCTTTTGTACGGTTGACTTGGCTTGTACAAACCCCCTTGCCCATACAATCTCCTTGTCCGTGTGATCTCTATTCCCTTGTTGCTGTGTAGTTGTCGTACAACCTCCCCTTTGTATGACTATTTGTACTGTGTCCTCTCCATACACTTGTGCCAATATAGCTTCCCCTTCGTACA
Source organism: Chamaecyparis obtusa (assembly GCA_027943335.1). Classification (NCBI taxonomy): domain Eukaryota; kingdom Viridiplantae; phylum Streptophyta; class Pinopsida; order Cupressales; family Cupressaceae; genus Chamaecyparis; species Chamaecyparis obtusa. The sequence goes on from BSBK01000233.1 coordinate 139,662, forward strand.
ATTGTGTTTGTACGGTCTCTTCTTTATCTATCTTCACTCGTACTCTCTCCTTTGGATGCTTGTGAAATGACTCACTTCAGTAGCAATTTTTAAGTGCATCCTCTTTTTTCTAGGGTTAGGTTTTCAATAAAACACTTCGATTTGATGAGAAAAATAAATTTCCTTCTTCCTATATTAGACCCTTTTTTGTTTCTTTTAGCACTCTTTGGTTCCTTTAGTTCCTCATGTATTTTTTGTACTAATGTTTTCAAACTTCAATGTTTATTAAAAAACTTGCCTTCTTATTTATCCAACTTTTGTTCTTTTCAATTTTAATTTTTTGATCTTCAATTTTTGGTAGCAACTCTTACCTTTTGGTTTTTCCATTCTCTAGCGTTGTGGACTTACCTCCTTGTGTCCTTGCTCTTTCGTGCATTTCCCTTTAAATCTTTTATTTTTCCAACTCAGTGAGAATTCTTTCTTTTAATTTTCTCAACCTTGCCATCCTTGTTTTTCTTTGTATCAGCTTTTTGCCTCTTCTATGGCTCTTCATTTGTGTCATCCATCTTTTGTTTCATTCCCCTTGGTTCGATGGTTGGTCTGACCTTAACTTCTAATGCATAGCGCCATAAACAGGTTCCTAGGGGTGTCTTATAACATTCATTTTCATAGCATGTTCTGATATATTCAAGGTTGAATATCTTATATACTAGAGGTGCTTGCCCCACGCCCTTATAACTACCGTCCACATAACAACCACCATAATTGTGATACCACACACTTCTTCATTCACTGTTGGAGGTTCGACAGGGTTTAGTATGACCTTTCGTAGTGCGTTGGAAGTAGGCAGGGGTGGGGCTTCTCTTCCTTCAGTGGTGCATTTTTTGATGATATATTTGTTGTGACCATCTCCTTCTGCAATGAATAAGTCGTTAGTTTTTACGACCATTTTTAGGCATGGCCTAAGATTAGCACTATATTCTTCTAGGTTTATTTCTTCTTATAGGTCCTCTCGGACCTCCTCCTTCTCGGCTTGCTCCTTGTATTTCCTTTGCGCCTCATCAATGTCATATGCTACATATCCCTTGCGCCTTCCTTCATATGGCACCTTCCACTTCTAGTAGCCATTCATTCGTACCCATAATGTGGGTGTGCCAAATAGCGCATTCATAAGATGCCTATGCACCCTAGAATTGTGATGCCATCTACATGCTTCATCGCCAACCTCTCTTTTGGTCCCATCATTGGTTTCGCCCAGGTTAGTCTAGCTTGTATGGTTCTTCTCCTATCATCAGGTCTTCTTCGATCTCTTCGTTGCATCCAATTTTTTAGTCCCCGTGGCTTGTGTATCCCAACATATTGATGCTATAGTCGGCCTCTCCCTTTCTCTATAGGTTTTTAGCTTCTATCCATTTACAGGATCCCAAATAGGATTATCTAGAGTTGATAATTTAACTACACCATTTAGTCCCACTTCCTTGACTTTATATGGTCCCAACCAATGAAATCGAAACTTCTCCAGTCGAAGTTTGTTACAACCATTGTACTTGAGTACCAACTATCTTGGTTGGAAGTTCATCCGCCGAAGATGTTTGTTGTGCTAGAACTTCTCTCCATTGGGTCAACTTTGTTGCCCATTGTGCTGTCATATGTTGTTCTTCTAGCTTCATGAGATTAAACAACCATTCATTCAACCTTTTTGCATCCCCAAGACGGTTCTCTACTACAATCTTTGAGCTTGGTACGGTATATTTTGCTAGCATCATGACTATTTGTTCGTACATAAATTGGAAGGGCGTGTGTCCCATTGTAGGCCTTGTACGCGGTACAATATACCCACAGTACAGTCAGGAGCCTCTCTTCCCAATCTTCTTTCTCTACTGCACATGACTTGTATATAATTGACACTAGTACTTTGTTCGTAGATTCTGTCTATCCATTGACTCAAAGGTAGTATGGACTCGACAGATTATGAAATATCCTAAATTCCACCATCATTATTTGAATGACTTGGTTCACAAAGTGTACCCCCCTATCACTTGTAATTTGAATAGGGATGTCGATCCAGGTTATAATTTATTCATACAAAAACCTTGTCGTATTGAGTGCAGTATTATCTGGCAATGCCCTTGTCTTTGCCCACTTCATAAGATATTCCATGGCCACCAGGTTGTAACGACACCAATGCATGTTACCTTCAATGGCCTGACGAAGACGAGATCCCACCTTTCAAACAGTTCTTGTAGTCACAAAGGGAATAATGGCACGAAGTCCCTTTTCAATGGCTTGTTGATCCTCTTTCATGTGTCTCATCTGAGTACCCACTCTTGAGTGTCCATATGTAGGGTCGGCCACCATATTCCTGCCAATAGCACTTTCTGTGTGGCCGCATCTAGTCCCATGTGGCCTGCAACCAACCCTTCATGTGACTCCTTTAGCACCCTGGAATCTCCTCTTGCATCACACACCTTTATAGGACATGGTCTGGCCCCATCTTATACAGTAACCCGTTAATGAGTTGAAAGGTCATACTTTTCAGGGCCAATTTTCTTTGCTCGCTTGGTGGCATGTCCTATGGAAATGTGGAGGTAGATAGGTACTTGCCAATGCTTTCGTACCAAGGTGGCAATGTGATTTGAAATAGTTGGGCGTTTGGAAAATCCTCATTCACTCCCACCAGAGGCTCTCCAATTATGATCCTCAAGAGTTGATCCACGATGACATGGCTCTTCCAAGGTTGTACCACAATGTTGAAGGTGAACTCCTGCAGTAGGAGCAACCACCTACTCACCCTTCGTTGGATGATTGGCTTATTTACTAAGTACATCAATGCTTGATGGTAGTGCCAGAACTTGTGTACGGAATATACCACATCGAGTGCCTCTCTCTTTGTTGTACCATAGTTTCATTCAGCTCTAGAGAGTAGGCAATTGACGAAAAATTGGGGTGATCCAACCCTTTGGAGCTAGCTTGTGCTAGTATGGCGCCAATGGCATAGTTAGAGGCATCCACATGAACGTGAAATTCTCTATCCTAGTCAGAGTATGCCAAGATGGGCACACTCACCAATTTGGACTTAAGTTCCTCAAATGTTTTTTCTTTCTCTAATCCCCACACAAACACTTTACCCTTCCTCGTTAGTTAGTCCAATGCATATGAGATCTGTGCAAATCTTTTGATGAATCTTCGGTAATAGTTCACGTGTCCAAGGAAAGATTTCACTCTTGTCACATCCTTTGAACTCTCCATCTAGATGATGACCCCTACCTTGTCTGGGTCTGTCTTCAATCCCTCCTTGCATACTATATGGCCAAGTAATTTACCTTGTAGTACCATGAGCCAACACTTTTTTGGATTGAGAACCAACTGTGCCCTATGACACCTTTCAATACATTCCTTCAGTGTTGTAAGGTGGGTCTCCTCTCCGTTGTAGAAAGACTAGTCAACCAGAAAAGCTTTGAAGCTACTCACTGACATCTTGTTGAAGATGTGCAATATTATCCTTTGGAAGGTGGTTGGGGCATTGCACAAACCGAATGGCATCCGATTGTACGTGTACACTCCATCCTCTGCCATGAATGTGGTCTTTAGTTTGTCCTCTTCGGCAATGCTGATTTGGTTGTACCCAGAGAACCCATCCATGAACGAGTACCATTGGACTTGTTGAGTTGTTGCTAGCATTGATTGTCATTGATGTCAAAACCTCCATACCGACACTTGAGCAGTATCGGGTGATTGTTGGCAGTTTTGGTCATGTACTTGTTGGCTTTCAATTGTGCAATAGGAGTTTCAGTTATGTTCAACGCAGGTTTAGTATTAACAGTTTTGGTGTTCCTTGGCAAGTTTACATTGTTCTACTCATGACTCATTTGTTTTGGTGCACTTGTATGCTTTTGGTGTTTGGTACTTCATGGAACATTCTATCGGTTGCTGGTGATTGCTATGGCTACAATGTTCTTCCAGGTGTTCTTGATATCTAGATAGTGGTGCTTTCATCAGATGGTTTTGGTTTATCTGTTACATCGTATTTTGGATAGGTTTATCTAGATTCATCTATCGGTGGTTCCTGTTATTGCATGACTCATCTTTTGGACTTGGTTGTGGTATTTCGATGTTCTCGGAAAATGTAATATGCATTGTAATATCGTAAGTGTGACCCATTTGGGGCCATGTTGTAACATGCTAATAAGTGTATCCTCGATTTAGGATTGATGCTATGTATTACATGTAATTGTAACTTCTATAGCATTTGTGTTGTCACACGTTTGGTGTGAAGACGACATTTGGTGGATCGATCATTTGGAGTTGATCCTAGCTGGAGCATGATCTTTGTGTTTCGGTCCTAGCTGCTATTATGTAATGTGTTCATCATGTCTGTTGGTACTGATGTCTTTGAAGAAGGTATTGCATGTTGGCATGTGCGAGGAGTGTTGTATTGATTGAGATGGTCCACATCTCATTCCTTACCACCGTGAGAATGTTTTGGTGCGACCTATTTCAAATACTTTGGCCGATTTGGTGGATCTGATTGTGCTGTATAAGTAGTGCAAGCATAACACGTGATATGTGTAGCTTGTGTGGAATATATGCAAAGTGACTACGAATCTACACGAAGGAGATCCGTGTTCGTGTAGAGCACTCTGTTTTTTCTTAGTGGTGGATTCTATTTCTTTTCATATCTTCTGGCAGTGAGCCCTGGTGTATTTGCAGTGAGCCTTATTGTATCAATAGTGAGTCGACTAAAAGTGAGCCTTCTTGTAGTGAGCCTTTGTACAAATCACCTTAATTGGTGTCACCTTAACTGTTGTTTACATTTCATGATAATTAGCTTCTCTGTGGTTTTTCCCAAATTGGGTTTACATGTAAATCCTAGTGTTCTTTGTGTTCGTGTTTTTGTGTTCTTAATGCTTACATTTTATGTGGATGTCTGATGTGCTTAATTGACAAATCTAAAGTTGTTAATATTGTTGTTTGTGAGTTGACCGATAGAGAAAGTTTTATAAGGTGTGTGGAAATAACTGATTCACCCCCCCCCTCTTAGTTATTTGGCCTGTTAAACAAGTACATTTCATATCCTGCCACTTCCTCTAGTATGTTGTTAGTGAATGGGATAAGGAAAGGGTCTTTAACCTTGACTGTTTTGAGGCATCTAAAATCCACACAGATCTAGATTTGGTTTGCCTCTTTTTTCAAAGAGATGACAGTGGGCGAAACCCACTCACTTGTTTGTACTTTGAAGATAATGCCTGCCTCCAACATTTTTTCTATTTCCTCTTGCACCTTGGTAGCATAATTTTTATTGATTCGATGTGACCTCTTCCATATGGGTTGTGAGCTGGGTACAAGAGGGATCTTGTGTACACACAGTTCAAGTGGTATCCCCTTCAAGTCTTTGTACGTCCAATCAAAGACATCATTGTACTCCATAAATATTTTAAATGTGGCTGCCTTGAGTACGGGGTTTCAGTCATCCCCCACCAAGATCACCTTCAGGTTATCCTCTTCCCCTAGGCTTACCTTATGCTTGGTTTTTTGTACTTGATGGACTTGTCTCTTTTGAATCAATGGGTCGATGTGTCATCCACTCTCGCCACCCCCTTTTTATAATCTCCATATGTTGGTGTAGTGTCCCGAACCCGGAAGGACACTGGGGTGCCGTACGGATGGAAGCTGGGTGCCATATGCTGGAAGCTGGGCTGCCGTACAAATGGAAGTTGGGGTGTTGTACGTCGGAAGTTGGGGTGCCATACGTTGGAAGCTGGGGTGCCGTACGGATTACGAATGGAAGATGGGGTGCCGTACGGATGGAAGTTGGGGTGTCGTACGCTGGAAGTTGGGGTGTTGTATGGACGAAAGTTGGGGTGCCCTACGTGGGAATGCTGAGGGGGTATGGATTGAGTTGGGAGTACGCCGAAGGTGAGAGCTGTTACAGTGAGCCTTAATATATACTAGACTTTAATACACACACAATAACACTTGCAAGATAAAATAGGAATAAAAGATGTCGCTTCAGATTTGCCAAATCCGAAACCAGAGGACAAGTAGAGTAGGGTGAGAGTTGAATCCCACCGAAACTGCGAAGTACCAAATAGGGAGGATATTTCACCTCCGAAATGGCGGAAAGCAGAATCCCAACAGGAATTCGCAAAATTACAATAAAGTATCAAATCTCAACATATCCCAATTACATCCTACATGGCGGTCATATATACCCCTTCGGAGAAATTCCCGAGGGTTTACAAAAGAAGCCGACACGGCAAACACCTACGGAACAAAAATAAAAAGGGACCAAGATAGGCTAAATCAATCGGTTCGCACACAAGAGATAAATAATTTGTTTACTTTATGACGTGGATATTACAATCCTCCCGTCCCAAAGTTTGCTTGTCCTCAAGCAAATGTAACGTCGGATGCTGGAGAATGTGTTCACCTTCCCAAGTGGCATCGTCCAGCGGCAAGTGCTTCCAACGTACCAAGTATTCTTTCATGGTACAGTTCCGCAGTGTCTTCTCCCATACATCAATGATCTCAACTGGTTCCAATAAGAGCTTTCCTTCTTCATTCAGTGGCGAAAGGTTTGTCCTCGTCAGCCTATCAACTATAACAAAGATACAGTCCCTTCCATTTACCTTAGGAAGTCCGGTGATGAAGTCCATGGAGATACCATCCCACTTCTGTTTTGGTATGGGCAAGGGTTGTAATAGTCTAGTGGGTAAGGTGTGTTTGGATTTGTTTTGCTGGCATACTACACATTCCCGCACGTACTGCAAGACATCATCTTTAAGTCCCTTCCATGTGAACCTCTCCCTAAGTTGTCTATAGGTCTTAAGAAACCTCGGGTGTCCGGCCAATGGTGAGGCATGTATTTCCTTCAGGATTTTCTGCTTCATTTTGGACTCAAGTACTAAGTATATCCGATCCTTATAGTAAATGATGTCATCCACCACCTTGTAACGGTCATCCTGAGTGTCGCCGTCTATTAATTTACATGCAAATGTGTTTTTAGAATATTCCACTAGTAAGTGTGTTTTCCAGTCAGCTGAGATTTGTGACAACATGCAGATGGCCGACTTTCTTGACAAAGCGTCTGCAACCACATTATTCTTCCCTTTTACATATTCAATATCAAAATCAAAAGCCTCGATCTTACTTAGCCATTTTTGTTGCCTCTCATTTAGATCTCGTTGCTCCAAGAAATATTTTAAGTTGTTATGATCGGTACGGACGGTGAACTTGGCACCCACCAGATATTGTCGAAACTTGGTTAGGGCATGCACAATGGCCAACATCTCTTTGTCGTAGATGGAATATAGGCGCTCAGCTTGCGTAAGCTTTCGACTTTCGTAGGCTATAGGGTGTCTTTCCTGCATCAGGACTGTGCCAATGCCCTCTTCGGACGCATCACATTCCAGAATGAATGGTTGAGTGAAATTAGGTAGGGCGAGGACTGGGCAAGTGCTCATTATTTCTTTTAACTTTTCAAAAGTGTGTTGTGCCTTTTCATTCCATTGGAAGCACCCCTTTTCTTAGTCAGATTTGTTAATGGTGCACTGAGCTAAGAGAATCCTTTTACAAACCTCCAGTAATAACTGCACAATCCAAAGAAGCCTCACAACTCGTAGAGTGATTTTGGTGGAGGCTAGTCAAGTATAGCTTGAATCTTCTCTTGGTGGACCTATACTCCATGTTTATTGACTATGTGTCCTAGGTACAATATTTCTGTCATCGCAAATTCGCATTTGGATTGCTTGGCGAACAAGGACTGAGCCTCCATGATCCCAAGGACTTCATCCAACTGTCTCAGGTGTTCTTCCCAGGTTTTACTGTAAATCAAGATGTCATCAAAAAATACCAGCAAGTACTTACGCAATTGTTTGTTGAATATGCGATTCATGCAAGATTGGAAAGTAGCTGGTGCGTTTGTTAATCCGAATGGCATGACCAGGAACTCATAATGCCCGTAGTGACAATGAAAAGCTGTCTTCTCCACATCTTCCCGCATGCAGATTTGATGGTATCCGAAACGGAGATCTATTTTAGAAAAATAAACCGTGCCATGCAATTCATCTAACAATTCATCGATCTTCGGAATAGGATATCTATTTTTATTGTCTTCTTATTCAATGCACGATAGTCCACACACATGCGTAATGTTCCATCTTTCTTTTTCACCAATACCACTTATGATGCAAAAGGGCTAGAACTTGGACGGATCCATCCCTTCTCAAGTAGCTACTGAATCATCTGCTCAATCTCATCTTTGAATTTCTTGGGATGGCGGTATGGCGTGGTGATAACTGGTTTGGCGCCAGCTTCCAATTCGATGGTATGCTCAAACCCACGATGGGGTGGTATGCCAGGGGGAATGTCTGCAAAAACTTTATCATGGGTACTCAGGATAGCCTGTAGAGCAGAATCTTGGAGTTGCATTCATTGTCCTTCAATTGGTTCTGCCGAAACAAAGCAGTGTGCAGCCCATGCTAGGTCATCATGCCGAAAAATGGCCTCCATCCATTGTGCGGAGACTTCCTTGGGACCCTCATTAGCCATCCCTCGGAGAACAACTTTCTTTCCTTCGGCAACAAAAGTAAAATCCATCCGTTTGAAGCTCTGTGTGTATTCATCCAGGGATTCCATCCATTGTATGCCCAAGATAACCTCCATATCATCTAGGTCTACTACAAAGAAATCCTTTGTCACAATGTGATTAGCCATGGTGATACTCAGTTGGGGAACTAGGTGTGTGCAAGGTAGGAATGTTCCTCTGGTGACCTTGACTTGGAGACTTGCATGAGCCTCTGTAGGAAGACCTCTTCTTTTCACCAAGGATGAGTTTATAAAGTTGAGAGTGGCTCCGCTATCAAGCATCACAATGACCCTCTTCCCTTGAAGGGTTCCCCGTACCCGAAATACCGTACATCTTGGGCTCCCAGCCAAAGTGATGGTCCCTCCATGCCGTACTAGTGCCGCGATTCTCTCCGTACAGTTCAAACTAACCGTTTTGGAGATCTCTTGTGGGTGACTGTCTTCTGTGGGAAGTTTCTCTTGATCGTCCTCATCATCATCAGACACAACCTCGATGTAGTGTATTTTCCCTTTACCGAGGCATCTATGCCTAGGTTCCCACGGTTCCTTACAATTAAAACATAATTTCTTCCTTCGAAGCTCTTGTCTGGTGGCTTCGTCCAACGAAGGCTTCTTTGGTAGAGGTTTGGTATCTTTGTCTCTTGGAATGAATGGCGGTTTGGAGTGGGAGTAGCCTCAAGAGGAGGACGTTGATGATGATGCCATACTTCGTGCCTTTTTGATAGCCTCCGCAAGGGTGGTAGGATTCTATTAACCCATCCCCTCAGTGGTTCTATTAATCCATCCATAAAGAGTACTATCCGTCTCCTTTTGGAAATGTCTGTAACCAACACGGAGAGCTTCTGAAACTCGGTGATGTACTGGTCGACCAGTCCAGTTTGCCCTAATTGAACTAGCTCTTTAAAATTAATCTCCAGATCTTTACCATCAAATCGATCTATCTGTCTTTCAGTGAATTCAGCATATGTACTTGGTCGTGTCCCAGTGTGATGGTGTCATGATGCCACCATTCATGCGCCACTCCCTCTAAGTGAAGTGCTGTAAATTTAATTGCTTCCTTCTTTGGCATTGGATTGAGCTGGAAGTAAGTATCGACCTTCATTACCCATGCCTGGGCAGATATGGATCCGGATCCATCAAATGGTGACTGATTTACTTTACTTAGCTTCCTTCTGAGATCATCGTTAAAATATCCTCGACTTCCACCTCCGGAGTATCGCATTCTCAATTCCGTGTAGTCTTTGTAGGATATATCCCATTCCAAGTTTGCATTCTTCCAGTCTTCTTTTAACTATTCTTGAACTTCCTCAAAGGCCGGTTGCCTTCCTCCTTGTGGTGCCTTCGTCCTTGGAGGGAAAATTGGCATGGAAGGACAGGAGTGTGTTGGATGAGGATTTTCTTTTCCCGTAAATGAGTGGCACTGTGACCATTTTGTTCGCCAAATATCTTATTGTCTACTAGTTTTCGAAGAGCTTGCTCCATAAGTCGTTGAGTGTCATTGATTTCTGCCTGATTCCTCGAAAGGTCCCTCACTAGCGCCATGAAATCAGCAGGAGTGGGTTCTTGATTTGCCATTCTATCAGCTGAGTGGGATCTCCTTCGTTTTTGGCTATAGACTTTCATTCACTATCCACAGGTTGGCAGGATCTCAAGCTTTGATACCACTGTAGTGTCCCGAACCTGGAAGGATGCTAGGGTGCCATACGGATGGAAGCTGGGGTGTCATACGGATGGAAGCTGGGGTGTTGTACGCTGGAAGCTGGGGTGTCGTACGGATGGAAGTTGGGGTGCCGTACACTGGAAGCTGGGGCGTCGTACAGATGGAAGCTAGGGTGTCGTACGGATGGAAGTGTGGGTGTCGTATGCTGGAAGCTGGGGTGCTGTATAGATGGAAGTTGGGGTGCTGTACGTTGGAAGCTGGGGTGTCGTACAGATGGAAACTAGGGTGTCGTAAGGATGGAAACTGGGGTGTCGTACGCTGGAAGCTGGGGTGTCGTATGGATGGAAGCTGGGGTGCCATACATGGGAATGCTGAGGGGGTATGGATTGAGTTGGGAGTATGCTGGAGGTGAGAGCCGTTACAATGAGCCTTAATATATATCAGACTTTAATACACACAATAACACTTGCAAGATAAAATAGGAATAAAAGATGTCACTTCAGATTTGCCAAATCTGGAACCAGAGGACAAGTAGAGTAGGGTGAGGGTTGAATCCCACCGAAATTGCTAAGTACCAAATAGGGAGGATATTTCACCTCCGAAATGGCGGAAAGCAGAATCCCAACAGGAAATCGCAAAATTACAATAAAGTATCAAATCTCAACATATCCCAATTACATCCTACACGCCGGTCATATATACCCCTTTGGAGAAATTTCCGAGGGTTTACAAAAGAAGCCGACATGACAAACACCTACGGAACAAAAATAAAAAGGGACCAAGATAAGCTAAATCAATCGGTCCGCACACAAGAGATAAATAATTTGTTTACTTTATGATGGGGATATTACAGTTGGAGGGAAGGTGGCACTCTTTGTATCTGCTTCTTTGATCTCCTTGATTTCCAACATATTGCATTATAGGTGGAATACTTAATGTTAGGAATGGGAACACTGAGAGGGGGGGGGGGGAATTAGTGTTTATTATATTTAATCTTTTTACTTTACTCTTGAAACTTAACTTGAATGCTTAAGTACTGAATTGAACATCAACATAAACAAGATACATAAACATAACACATAACACTGATATGGTTACGGAGAAATCCAAATAGGTAAAAACTCCGGTGGAAATTGACACCCACTAAGAATTGCACTAGTGTCTTGTGATCCTTGTTAGAAGATCTACAACCCTGTTAGGAGTTGTTCTTTACAATGCTTTTAGTATAGTGACCTTGTCAAAGGTCGGACCCTGTTAGGAGTCTTTTACAATAACCTTGTTAGGGGTGGGGACACACTGTCTTAGAGCTCACTGCTCAATTAGTGAAGGCTACAACCTTTTGATCTCAGATACACACTATATCTGTTGGATGAATTGGTGGTGTGACACTGCTTGTCTGATCAGTTCCTTTGATGCGCTAATGCTTTGACCTCTTGCAAAGCTCTAATACATTCTTACTGCTCTTCGCACACTTCTGCTCTGCTTATCTTATCTCTATTTCAACTTCCATACTTTATTAGAAAGGCGCATCTAATATTTATATGCACTACCAAAACAATTAACTAGGTCGGCCTATAACTGATTACATACAACGCTTCCAAGTGAATTGGCTCAAGCGTGTTTACAAACAAACATAATTACATGTCTACAACTTAATTACAATAGGCACATAGCCTTACAAAACAATAATATCATTGCTAATCAAATTACCAACAATTGGCTGCATACTCTGTTCTGTTCTGGCATTCACTGTTTGTGCTACATCAACTGTCTGTATCTTCGCCATACTGTATCTTCTGATCATGCGCTCTTAGACTAAGCATGAATACACTCTTACCAACTTATCTTCTAGGGCGCATACCATAACTCTGTCGTACGCACGTGTGCTGATGCTCTGATCTACTGGTGCTCTGTTAACTGTCCAGTCTTCTATACTTAACCAAATTCTGATCTTCTGATAATGTGTGTTGACCCCAAAACACTATATGACTTTGTTGCCATAATGACAACACTAAATCTAGTCATATACAATAGTGTAGTCAACGTGCCAACACTTAATAGTCCTCCATCTGCCAATGTAACAACACATTGAGAGAACTTGTTTCATCTTCTGAGCAACTACCGAGTTCTAACACTCCATCATTGGGTTCCATCACCCCACCTTCTTCCATGTCAAACTCTCTGCCCTTGGACTTTGAGTTTGATGCCAACTCTTGACTTATTGCTCGATTCTGTAGGTTGATGACATACTTCCTCTTGTCACTTTCAATAGAGAGTGTGTTCTTCCAATTATGCTTTGCTTTTGTTGTGATCAACTAGCCTCTTTTGAGGAGGGTGTCATATGCCTTCTTTTCTGGCAAGATGACAACAAAGTCGAAGAAGAAATGTTGAGTGCCAATGGTGACCTGTGCCATCAATATCCTAAGTGGTTTGATGCCATGTTGGTCGGTACCTACCAGATGGAAGGTTGGTAGCGAGAGTGTTGACTTGCCAAGGGCCTTCCTGTTATTCCTAACCGGTTACTGTGGGGGGGGTGAATCAGTAAATACTATTTCTATTTTCAATTAAAGCTTGTATAAAGATTCTTTCAAGATAAACAGGATGTAAATAACCATTCATAAGCAGAAATAGAAATACTCAGATCAACACATCATTTATATGTGGAAACCCTTGGTTAGAAGGAAAAAACCACGGTGAGACAGAGTTCACAACTTCACTATTGCAGTAATAAAGACGCCCTGTTAGGAGCTTACAAAGCACTTGCAAGAGTGCTACCCAGTAAAGGGATTTGGTAGAAGATCGGTTAAGATCTTGACTCTGTTAGGAGCCGCCTTGTTAAAGGACTTTCAACATCAACTAAGATGCTACCCGGTTAAAAGATTTATATAAAGAACCTAGTAGGGTTCACCCTGATAGAGGGATTTGAATATGCTTTCACAGTATAAAAGCAATGATTTTAATTGACACTCTCTGTCTGATTAGATCATACCTGTTGACCTTCCTGTTCTGCCTGACTGTTGATCCTTTTTGCCTTTCACCTCTGTGACCGTACTCTTCTCAGAAGAAATCTCTATCCTGCTTTGTATATTCAACAACTCTACTTTTCGTGTCCTATAGCTTGTATATAGAAGAAATTAATCTTATTAAAACCTAACTCATAGATTCTCCAAGCTGTAAACTCATCTATAAATCATGCAGCAAAAAGCTTTGCGTGATGATCTTGAGTTTACCTTGAAACATCTACGTAGAAATAAAACTAACTCCTGTTAAAAAGCTAACTCTGGTTCTAGACGGTGGATGCTCCGTATAATCCGGTTTTAAACCAGACGGTTTCGCATAATCCGGTGCGGATTTATATGTAGTCAACTGGTATCAATCTTATACCTGGTCCATCCCTGTATGCAATATAAGACCGGTACTATGTACTCTGTTTGGTCTACCGGTGCATCTCCTCTGTTTTAGTCTACCGGTGCATATACTCTGTTTTAGTCTACCGGTGCCTATAAAGTAATATGAGTGATCTCCTAGTGTACCTGTACCGGTGGGAATGGTGTTTGCATCTATCTTCACTAACGACAACTTAAATTTGCTAACAATCTTCCCCTTTGTCATTGGTGGCAAAACCATCACTCACTCATCACAATTAATTCCTTGGCCTATAGACTTCACCTTCACCTGTGTGGGTGCTTCAGCTCTTCTGTCTGTAGACTTCCTTTGTTCTTGTGCTGCCTTCTGCTCTGTAGCTGAATCTACTCTGTATCACTTCACTTTCTGATTTTCTCCCTTTCTTCTGATGTCTTTAATATCTTCCCCTTTTTGCCTCCATAGGACAAAGGGGTGATGTGGTATTGACTGATTTACATCTGTAACTTTGTAAAGATGTCCTTGTACACTTTCTTCACAGTATGAAGAAATGGGTTCCATTGACCGGTTACATATTCTATATTTTTCTGTGTTGCTTTGAGAGAGACAATAATGTTCTCCATGTCCTCCACAATCTTGTAGTCCGGTTCATTGATCAGATTCTCAGCATTTGTTGCATTAAATCAAATGTGGGGGCCAAAAATAATTGAAATCCAATAATATCTTGGATTCTCTTGGTCTTCTCTTCAGATGCCTTTCTCAGAATGAGAGCTAGGCTTGTCATTTCTTTGCTGAAATTTGTTGTAGACTTGTTCTTTATATTAAATTGGAAAGAAAAAACTCTGATGTCTTCAGAAATTTTTGATGACTTCTTTGTGAGATCTTGTGTAAAAGTATCAAAATTTGAAGTCCTGGTCATCAGACTTCCTGCTACTTGTAACTGTTGTTGAAGTACCTTTAAATTGGTTGATACAGTCACCTTTATCTCTTCAACTTGTTTGTGGAGAATTTTTATTCTCTTCTTCTCATAGTGATCAATGGCTACTGTCTCAGGATCAGTGAGATCTTCTCTGATCGCTTGTGCCAAAATCTCCAATTGATCAATTACAGGCTCATCTTCATCAATGTCAGCATCCGGTACAAAATTGCCTAGGATGTTCTTGACATTTGTTAGGACCATGTCCTGTTTTCTCTTTGTTAGCTCCTTTAATTGCCTAGTTGACATTTTGCTTATGTCAACTACGGTCTCGCTAACCTTGCTCTTCTTTGCTTCTATGTCTACTGCAAAGGTTAGTTTCCTCTTTGATGAGGATGAGCTTGGAACATCTACCTGTTCCTTTTGTCTTGGCTCTTGTACCGATTGTTCTTGTGCAGGTAACTCATGTTCCTCTTCATTCTGTTGTTCTTGTTTTTCTTTATTCCCCGGTTGGACCATCTTTTCCGGTTGGGCCACTTTTGTTGTTAGGACTTATGCTTCTGGCCTGTCTTCCTCTGTCTGTACTTCCCCTTCTGATTGTACTTCTACTTCTGGTTGAGCATCCTCTTCTTGTTGTAATTGCTCTTCTGGTAGGGCTTCTTGTTCCGGTGGTGGTTCTGAGTGCTGCTCCTCAGCTGTATGAAGCTCACCTATAGCAATTTCTTCCTCACCAGTTTTATTGTCAGTAGTCATCTTGTCTGATGACTCTCTTGGTATTTGTTCACTTGATGTGAACTGTTCCTTAGGAACTTCTTGTTCACCGGTTGTAGGTTCTTCATGAGCAGTGAATTGAACCGGTGGTTCTTGTTCTGTCCTAGGTTCTTCCTGTGGACCTGTTTCCTTCAGAGCACTGAAATCATATTGTTGCCAGAAATCTAGTGTCTCTCTGTAGACTTCATTTTCATAACCATTTATTATTTTGGCAACCCTATTTCTAGTATCCAAATTTATTGATGCTTCCTCTAATAGAAGTTTGATAGAATATTCACTAAGACCAGGTCTAACCTGTGACAATGTCTCCTTAGAGATTCTAGTATTGGAGCTTAGAACGGTTCTCCATTTTGTCATTAGTCTTGTGTTTAGTTCAGGGGGAAACTTAGACCTATAGTCTCTTGGAGTTTTGTTGTAATCCAAGAAGGTTTCCAACAGAGCCACTATTATTGCTTGTTTATCTTCCTCCCCTAGCACACTATACCATCTAGCCGCATTGTCTACTTCTCCAAAATCCATCACTTCATCAACTATATCATTAACAGTCATAGTGCGAGCTTTACCTTTTTCTAGAGAGACAAGAATGGTTGGGTGAGGCTGATCACTACCTTTATCATCAGTGATGTCGACGATGACCGGTCTAGTAGGATTCTTCTCTTTAACCGATACTTCTACTCCTAGTACTCCTTTTCCTTTAGCGGTGTCAATGACAGGTGGCTCAATGGTCTTTTGGCATGCTTCTTCTGCCTATTTTTGGGTCTGAAGAAGTTTTGTCCATGTTGCCACACCTTCCTCGTGAACCTTCTCAGCTTCTCCAATAAGCATTTGACCGATCCTCCTTTTTATTAGGAAATTTTGCTTGTGTAGTTCGGCTTGGTGAGTGGCCTCGTCCAAAGTGAGATGGTTTTGAACCTCAAGCAGAGCTCGAATCCTCAGCTCCTTTTCTCTGTCCATTGAAGCTTTCCATCTAGCTTCAAGAATTTCTTGGAGATCGTCAAGGGCAACCTTATGAAGTTCTGTCGGAGAGAGGTTGAACTTGTGAATACAGTGAACTATTGCTTCTATTTTTCTCCTAACTTCTTCATTGGCCAATTGATATCTTCTGCTAACTGATCCCATTCCACCAGATTCTTTCAATCCTGCCACAAATTCATCAATTGTGGGCTTTTTGGCTCTTGGTGGATCCTCCTTCACCGGTTCACCAGATTTATTCTTTCTGACTAGAGGAACCGTTTCTTCAGTTTCTGTTTCCTCCTGTTCTTCTCCTTCAATGCTGGGTTCCGGTTGTGCTCTCTTCTTTTGAGCTTTGGGTTGATCAGTCACTGGTTTCTTCTTTGGTGTGGGGGTCCTCTTCACATATACATTCTTGATTGGTGCCCTTTTCTTTAGATTCTCCTGAATCTCTTCACAGGTACCAAACTGGTAAGTAGAGAGATCTAGGTCAGCTTCTTGTAAGGCATCTGCATATGCCTTGGCTGTCTTGGAGGTGATCTCGTAACCTAGTTTAGGAGCATACTCGATTCTCGATTCCACAGCTTGAATGATGCAGTGGTCGGTAGATGCCAGAAAACACACATCATCTTTGTACGAGTCAACAATAGTTGACGACACCCTCTCCCCAGTGTGCATTCTCAGCTGGAACGCCTCAAAGTATTCGGTCATGACTTTACCGAACTGGTTTCCCAGTTGGTTGGCCATATCACTTATTTGGATCATAACTGGCCAATTGGTTCCCCAAGTCACCTTTCCTATTCCCGGGAAGAAATTAGAATAGTAAAAGTAGAGACATACCAGTAGGGTCCCATACTTTAGGGATTTCTTCTTGACGATACCTAGGTTCTTCAGATTCTCAAATATATGTCCTCGAAGAATTGAGCAAATATTGTACTGGGCATTGTCATACATTATCCGGTTAGTGGCATGAATGGCTCCTCTCGGTATCCTATTTAGGTTATTGGATTGATAGATTTTGTAACCTATCACAGTGGATGCGAACCGAAATCCTTTGTCTTCAATGTCATTGACGGTCATTAGTCGACTATTAGATTTTGACTTGGTCAGTTTGGTAAACATTGGAGATGGTTCTCAGGGTGAGTGCTTCCCCTTTGTCACTGTACTCGGTTACTCTATGCAGGTCTTCCTTGGTGATTTGATTGCATGCTCCTTTTGTGAGCCAGAATCCAGGTTCATGTACACGACTGAGAACCAGTTGAATCTAGTCAGGTCGGAAGACGGTCGGGTAATAGACTCTGTTGATTAGCCCAAACGACACCAGCTTCGCATATTTGTCAGGAAGCTTTCCGTCTACGCATAGCTAGAGGTACTCGCTTTTAATGAAAGTCTCTCCCAATTCTTCTTGCTTGGCGTTAATGAAGGCTGTGACATCTTCAATCATGAGGACTCCATTTGGCACAGAAGATAGCACCAACCATGTCGTTTTCCCCGCTCTGAACTGCCATAATGTCGTAGCTAGGTCGATCAACTTGGTTGCCTTTGATTAGCTTGACAGCGGATGATGACGATGCCATTTCTTATCAACCGGTTTACACAGAAAGTAGCTTGATCGGTCTTACAAACAATATCTTACTATGATCAAAGCACGAGAATATTACTCAAGCATAAGAGATTGTTAATCACAAATTGCAAAGTAAAAGAAAATGAGTAATTCTTCTTTCTTTATATAGAGTTAGGGCATAACGGTAATTACCAAACGGTAACTATTGGTTAACGGCTACAACATTAATTACCTTATGTAACCTTTCTTTTCTTTTTTGCCAATCGGTATTCAAGCTTTTTCCTTTTGAACAAACCTCGGTTGATCAACACTTACCTGTCTGGTTATTCTTCTTGACTGAGTGAGTTTGTTACTCACCAGTCCTACCGGGAACAACAGACGGGCTACCGGTTCCCTCTAAGCCTTTCAGGCTCAGTTTGCTGAAGAGATATCACCATCACCAGACGATGATCTTCCCTCTGTCTTCTCCTTAGCAGAGCTCTTTGATTCCTTCTTGAACCAAATCTTCTTGACTTCTTTCTTGGTCTCCTTTCCTCTATTGTTCTTCTCATTGGAAGATGAGGTCTTCACCATCGGTTTGACCGATCCTTTTCTTTTATTCGCTGATCGGTTCCTACAATCTTTAGTTAGGTGTCCAAATATTGTTGCAAGTGTAGTTGACTATCCCGGTTGCCTTCCATGGATTTACCCTTATCTTGTTAGGTGATTTGCGCCAGGAGTCATTATGACTATGCATGCCACAGTTAGAACAGTTGGTTGTGCTCCGGTTCTTGTTTCTTTTGGGGAATATCGGTCTTGGCGGGGATTTGAATGCCATTGTTTTGGATCTTCATTCATCAACTTTGTGTCCAAACTTGTTGTATGCGTAGCAATAGCCCTTGAAGCTTACCCTGCTTCCACTGGATGCACTCGTGGGGCGAGACTAGCGTTCAGTGGTCTTGTGGTCATTCTTGCAACAGTTTTTGTAGTAACTGTTGGTTGGCTTTACTGGTGCATTTCTGCAGTTATTTGTTTTATGGCCTAGTTTCCCAGAGTGATTGCAAGAGGTGTTGAAGGTCTTTTTACCTTTTTGTTCTTCCAGTTTCTTCTTTTTCTTCTTGCTTTTGTTGGCTCCAGATGACTCACCAATTTCCTTGGTCTCTTGTCCGGTGAATCTAAGTCCTGTGGGGTCTTTGTTCTTTCTTTGAGCTTTTAGTTGCTCATCAAGCTTGACCGAGCTTTCGTTGTATCTTCTGAGGGTTTCATTCCTTCTTCGAGTTCTTTAATCTATTCCTTCAGTTGATACAACTCAATTGCTAGCCTCTTGCATGCATCATCTTTATCATGCCAAATCTTTTGCATGTTGGCATTTTCTTGAGTGACTATTTGCATGTCTTCTTGTAGTTGCAGAACAACAAGATCACTTTCCCTTACAGCTTCATCTGCCAGATTCCTTGCTCTCTCAGAGGTTGTTAATGACTTAACTGCAGTGTTTCTTTCATCTTCAGCTTTCCTCTTTTTTCAATTAGTTCAGTCATTCTTAGGGCATTATCTTCCTGCTCCCCCTTTAGGTTGGAGATCTGATCGGTTAGGATCTGGTTCCTCTCCATGAACTCATAGACTGCCTCCTCAGCTTCATCCGATCCACTTTGCCTAGAGAGTTCATCAATAGTTTCATTGCTCTCACTCAACTGCAGAGCCAACTCCTTTCTTTTAGCAAGGGATCTTCTCAGCCTATTCTTTAGAGAGGCAATGATGTCATTGGCTTCCTCAAGTTTCTTCTGATATCTGTAACCCTCCATGATATTTTTCTCAAGCGGTTAAGCTTTATATCTAAGAGAACTTAGCTTTGATACCAATTGTTATTCCTAACCGGTTACTGAGAGGGGGGGGTGAATCAGTAAATACTATTTCTATTTTCAATTAAAGCTTGTATAAAGATTCTTGCAAGATAAACAGAATGCAAATAACCATTCATAAACAGAAATAGAAATACTCAGATCAACACATCATCTATATGTGGAAACCCTCGGTTAGAAGGAAAAAACCATGGTGAGACAGAGCTCACAACTTCACTAGTGCAGTAATAAAGATGCCCTGTTAGGAGCTTATAAAGCACTTGCAAGTGTGCTACCCGGTAAAGGGATTTGGTAGAAGATCAGTTAAGATCTTGACTCTATCAGGAGCTGCCTTGTTAAAGGAATTTCAACATCAACTAAGATGCTACCTGGTTAAAGGATTTGTACAAAGAACCTATTAGGGTTCACCTTGATAGAGGGATTTGAATATGCTTTCACAGTATAAAAGCAATGATCTCAATTGACACTCTCTGTCTGATTAGACCATACTTGTTGACCTTCCTGTTTTGCTTGGCTGTTGATCCTTTCTGCCTTTCACCTCTGTAACCGTAGCTCTTCTCAGAAGAAATCTCTCTCCTGCTCTGTATATTCAACAACTCTACTTTTTGTGTCCTATAGCTTGTATATATAAGAAATTAATCTCATTAAAACCTAACTCATAGAACCTCCAGGCTGTAAACTCATCCATAAATCATGCAGCAAAAAGCTTTGCGAGATGATCTTGACTTTATGTTGAAACATCTGCGTAGAAATAAAACTAACTCCTGTTAAAAAGCTAACTCTAGTTCTAGACGGTGGATGCTCCGTATAATCCGGTTTTAAATCAAATAGTTTCGCATATTCCGGTGTGGATTTATATGCAGTCAACTGGTATCAATCTTATACCTGGTCCATCCCTGTATGCAATATAAGACCAGTACTATGTACTTTGTTTGGTCTACCAGTGCATCTCCACCGTTCTAGTCTACCGGTGCATATACTCTGTTTTAGTCTACCGGAGCCTATAAAGCAATATGAGTAATCTACCGGTGGGAATGGTGTTTGCATCTATCTTCACTAATGACAACTTAAATTTGCTAACACTTCCATGTTTCCTCTAATAGTACATTCACATCAGAGCCTCTATCGACGATGGTGTTTGTTAGCTTCTATCCCATTATCTTCATTTCGACAATAGCAAACTTCCTCCCAATGCCAACCATCAACAACATCAGGTTGGTGGTGGGGCTGCCCCTTTGTTCTTTCATCAACTTGCCATGGTTGTGACTGATTGTGTCATTACAAACTACGTTGGTAATGGCCACCTTTAATTGTGGCATAGTCTATAGAAGGTTGGATACCTGTACATGTACAGTGGCTTGCAACATTTGTCTTACAATAGCGTTTTCGAACTCCAACCGTAGTGGAGTACTAGCAACATCATGTGAGGCTCTTCTCTCCATCGTCCTTCCAATATCAACCTTGGCTTCCCAAAGTCTTTCCTTCTCCGTACAGGGATTGGGGTATGCTACCTTTTTGGTATGAAGTCTGGTGATCACCAGTATTTCCTTCGGGGTTTTTTGTCCAAAATATTTACTCCTTTTTGTTTTGGGTAGTCTGTGTCCTATGGTTCCCCAGACCACACCACTTTCACAACAAACTCTTATTATTTTGCCCACTTTGACAGTCTTATGCAAAGTGACCCCACTTGCTAAACCTTTGGCATTGAGTCATGGATCAACCCTTCGCATCATACTGGATCCTATTTCTTGGTGTATTATTGTTTCTATTGTTGTTATTCTCTCACGGGTTGTTGTGGTACCCACCCGCTAAGGTATTCTTGAATGGAATGTCCTAGTACTTGACGGATGTCATAGTTAGCCTTTGTGCAGCTTTAACTTTGTAGTCGGTGCACTGCAACTCTTTTCCTTCCATGTCACTCTTTTTCTACTTTCAACTCCATCATCCGCATCATGTTCGTTAGTAGGGCCTGTACGGTTTTGGACTCTCCGTCGATGCTTTCATTTGTACTATCATCATCACTGACCTTCTTGTTCCCTCGGGATGTTTTGTTCTTTCTCTTGGTGTCCATCGCTCAATTGTAGGCGTCGTTGTACAAGGATGGGGGCACTACCTTCATATTTTTGTAGTGAGGGAATCAATCCTTCAATGAACCATCTCTTTTTCAACCCATCGGTTGGCTGATTTTCCAACTTTCCAAGCAACTCTTTGAGCCTACGATTGTAAGCTTGTACGTTCTCATTTTTCCCTTGTTTCCTATTATAAATTTTTGTGACTATTTTGTTGTCATCTCTTAGCAAGTTGAATTCCTCTTCAAATGATCTCTTAAGATCTTTCCATGATATTTTCTCCCTCTTCGCAAGTCTATGTACCAGTCAATGGCGATTCACCGTAATGTGGCAGGAAATGCCTTCAACCAATAATCATGGTCACCTTCACCATTGGCCTCCCTTATTATCACACAAGTCCTACAATGGTGTACAGGATCCTCTGATTAGTCTCCTATGAATTTAGGGAGTTTTTGCTTCTCTTGGTGTTCACCATCTTTCTTTCTTATAAGGTACCATGTGTATTTGACTAGAATGAAGTGTTTCTCTCTTGATTGTGCTTCGCTATCTCACTTGAACTTTCGGCCACACACAAGTCCTGTACACATCCACCCACATCATTTACACCTTTGTCACCTCCCTCATGCTTGTTCTCCCTCCTCCTTGGAGTCTTTGATTCTGATCCCCCTATTCTCAATTTTTCTTCGAGGGATAGGTTCTGGATAGGGTGCAAGGTAGTTTCAAGAATTTCAGCAACCTCGGTTTGGAGGTTTCACTCTTCTCCTTCGTCCGATTGCATGGATGGGCTTGTGGTAATGGTATTGTCTATAGATTTAGAGTCTTCGCTAGAGGTAGAGTGTGTCACTTGGTTACTTGCCTGGTCAATGAGATATTCACTTGCTTCGTCGTCTAGGAGTGGTAGGTTTCTGGCAACCTCTTCCAACTACTCCATGTGCACAGTTTTGCCCTCTCCTGACTACGGCTTTGGCTCACACTACAACTCTTGCTTTTTGCTGGACTCTCTGGACTCGCTGACTTTTTGACGATTTCCTGCAATTGTTGTCTTCTCTCACTTTGGTGTCTCAAATGGAGAGATCTCCATACTACTCCTTCTCCCTCTTCTTGGTTATATGAGGTACGTTGGTCCTTGTTTGGTCATAGAGGGCATTAATTTCTAGGGGTGCTATTGGTGTCTGTTTTATGACATAGACAACACATAATAAAATACCATGGGTAGTAGTCTATCCTCTCTTGAACAAAATCCTCTAATGTGCTAAACAAATGAACTATGTGATCACAAAGACAACTCCAAGGTTCCAAATGCATGTGGTTTTGTTGTTGAAGATAGATTCTCATGGTAGGAAGATTTGCTGAAAACCTCCAAGGGGACTTATGTAGTTGTTCAAAATCTTATCATTCAAATCATTTTGCCTTTGAGCTTCTGGATTCTACTTCCATTGAGATTTTTTTTAAAAAAAGGAAAACTATTCTAACTCTAAACTAGATCTATGAACCCTGGAGACAAGGAGACAAGACTGCAAAAAAATAGAATCTAAAACCTATCCTTGCTACGACAAATTCAACAACTGTACAAGAACGGTGCAATCTTATAAGGATTTTCACATTATAGATATTCACCAACATTCGAATAGTGAATACAATAATGTAAAGAGCCTGACTGGCTCCTTCTGAATTCACTTATTTTAATTTGAAATATTTGCACCTCTTATTCAAAAATCTTTAATTGCAATTTAAATTAAACTTCCACCACATTCAAATATGGAAATTTGAACAATTTAATATCTTTGAATGAACATCATTTATTCTTATTTCAAATCAAATAACACAACAATAATTTATTACTAAAAATAATGGGCACCTGGCAATTATGAAAATCCTTGTAATTGTGATAATCTCTTTAATGCCGTGACACAGCCCAAGATAAGGAGAACTGCCAACCTTGATGCAGTCACGTGGCAGCCTGAGCAATAATGTGGCTGGCTGTAGCTAACGCAGCCTTTGGAAATGTGAAAAACGGCTCCCAAAAGAAGCACGTGAGCATGAATATGAAGCGTCACAGCCTTCTAAGACTCCACGCGTCCAGCTGGAAGTTGACGCAGGACATAGTATGATACGCCTTTGCAGTTATTTAATTCTCTTCCCCTCTATAAAAAATGCAGCAATGTCTGATTCAATGTATCTTGTAATTAAAATAACTCCTACAGCCCAATACTTCCGAATTGTCAACAATGGAGATACAACAGCCTCCAATTTTGAAATTCCAACTTTGCAGTATGAAGAATTAATCAAACCCTATGTAAATAAAAATCCCTTTCCTGCAAATGAAAGACTTCTCACAATTCCAATATACATCAGCACCAAATTACGATTCTAGTATTACAGCTGCAAAATTCACCATCAACATGTAATGACTCAAATTGCCAGAAGAGGAATCAGTCCTCAAAACCCTAGCCATTTCTCACAGCCAAGAGACTTCATAAATTTTATCAAATCAACAATTGAATAGTGAAAGTGCTTTTTCGGGTAGAATATATAGCTTTTTCGGAAAAAGCACAATTTCATTTTTTTCATTAAAAAGACTTTTAAATGACCTCTTCACTTTATAACATTAAAGTTATAAAGTATTAAAGTTATTAAATTAAAATAATTTAATTTAATAACGATAACTTTAAAAACCAAAAGCCTTCGAATCCTGCCAACTGAAACAAACTTATTTCCAACACCAGAGCCTCAAACGCAAACTGCCCTGCCGGAAATAACCCACTGCCAAAAATAGCCAACTGCTAAAAATAGACTTACTAAAAATAGTAAGTCTCACAAACTGGAGATTATTTGAAACTCGATCCTAAGATATCTAACACTCTGAGCAGAAACCCTACTAATCCTAGCCATACCCAAAATACCACTTACTAAAAATAGTAAGTTGACCAAAATGATCCGAACGAAGAGTAGACCTCATAATTTGAACCTCCAGAATGGAATCCCAACGTTGGCTCCACCATCTGACCCCCTCTGATTGCCTGATTAGCCTGTGAGGGTCGCCAAACCAAGCTAATCCCAAGAGTCTAAAATCGGGGACATTACAGTCCTCCCTCCCCAAGATTGCTTGTCCTCAAGCAATCTGGAAAAACAAGCAACATGATAAACCACCCGGATCCCAAGGATGGTCACAAGTAATGTCCCGATCCTCACCAAACTCCTGTGAAGAAAGAACCACCATCAACAAAATAGACATCACTGAAAACATCTGTAAACCAACTGTAGATGTTGATGCTGACAACAACCCAGCGGAACTCAACCCAAGTGAAATAACAACTTTGTCAAAACCTGAGTCCTTGTCTATTCGGTACTCACACCCAACTGCACTAGGAAAACAACAGTGACCAAATGTGCCTGAGACACTGTTATCAACTTTGTCGTCTGATAAACAGTCTTGAGCATGTGGATACTGCAAGTAATCTAACTTGCAATTGCCAAATCCATCTGCAAACGATGGTGCTAATCCATCCCATAATGGATGGTAAGATACTGAAGCCGGTTTACCCCTGTGTGAGATCAAATCTCCCACCTGTGGGTGAAAATAAAAATGATGAGCATACCCCACCATGAAATGCCGGTCAGAAACCCCAATCTTTGTCAATAGGCCCTCATACCCAAATTGGGAATCAGGAGATGGCTCCAATCTAACTGCAGGCTGGGTAGGATCCTGAACAATCCTCTCAACAAACCCAACCTCGAAATCCCTGTGGGGAAGCATAGTAGAAAGAGTCTCCACAATCTTCCCAGCCAACCTCCGAATAGCACAGGAGCCTCGGATGAGAGTACCCTCAGACACTTTATAAGAATCCTGTCGCACATCTGCACTCTCAAGTAAATACTCTATAAAAGACTCGGTGCAGTAGAAATTATACCTAGAAGCGTCAACATGCTCCCCCGCAATCCACAGCTGACCCCTCTGAAAATGTGGCACATCCAACTGTCCCATGCTATTAGCTATGTGAGATGATGAAATGGATTCACTCCCAGCTAAGGGAAGCAAATCAACCTGAGAGCTCGACTCCACTGGTACTCCTACCTCAACCGTACCAAGTGCCCCCATATCCTGAATAGATGTGTCTGCCACAACATCATGTTCCTCAATACCAATTGTAGGAGCAAACTCACCACCAACCACCTCAATGTGCAATCGAACTGGGTTTGGGGCTGGTGTGGACTGTAAATACTCCAACTCCACGGTCACCTCCTCCAACTGTAACTATGACTCCTGAAGAGCCCGCTGAGTGTCCTCTAAAACCTCAATAGTCGTTGTGAGCTCCTGAGTAAGCTCATTCACCTCCTCCTCTCTGTCCATCAGTGCCTCATAAGCTGTACTTCCCCACTCAACTAGGTGATCTCGGTTGGCTACCATCTGTAAGTAATTTTGTCTCAAAATCTTGACAGCCTCACGCAAAGAATGAATCTTTGTCAATGAAAGGTAACCACCACTAGGCTCATCTGTCATAGGAGCACCCCAACCATAAACAATCAGCAACTGACGAGCAGCATCAAAATGCTCAAGAGTAGAAGAAATATCCCTCTCATCAACTCGCAACTAGCTAGTCACATGATGACTCTGCACAACAGGCCTCCTATGAACAACCTTAGACGCACTGTCTACACTATGAGAGGAAGTTGTATCCAACAAACTCCCCTCAAGATCACTCTCTCTCTGTGTACTTACATCTGAGTACACCTCTACACTCTGAGTACAGACATCGGACACGTCTTCAACTAACCCCAAGGAAGCTGCTGCTGAATTTGACTTAACACAATCTCCAGCGACCTCGTCTTCTACAACCATCTGACAGTCCAGATCCTGAGACACATCGTCATGAGTTACAGAAGAAGTAACCCCGTCCCTAAAAGTGGAAGCCTTGGCTGTAACAAACTCCTGCCACTCATAAGCTTCCCTGTCCTCATCTGTGAGTCCCTGTAACACATAATCCTGGAACCCACTACCACCATATGACAACGCTGAATCTACACCCAAAGTCAAATATAGAAAGCCGGAAATACTACAGCACTCATCATCCTCGCTCTCCGCATCGGAGATATCTACAATGCTAGTGTACACATCATCTATCAGCATCTCCTCTACTAACTCTGGCTTTATACATGACTCAATGTCGTCATGTGAATCAACTAAACTGTGACATGAAACTACGTCGCCCAAATCAACTGCAACACTCCCATCCTGAGTGTCATCATTAGAAAACTCCATGCTCACATCCTCAATATAGGAATAAACCACTGTCTCCTGTACTGATCCCACACTGTGACTGCTATCATAAATCTTTGAGCTGTCAGAGCTCATACGCTCCTCGCAGTAATCACCCAACATCTCACAGGGGGTGTCATCTCCAATGCAACTCACAACATTCTCAAAAGTGTCATCAGATGTGTCTATACTATTAGCTCCCACATCTCCTGCTTGAATCTCATCTGCGGACACATGTCTCTGCACACATGACTCAACGTCTAGCTGTGCACCAATAATGCTGGAGCACGAACTCTCATCATCTGACCCCGCTGTAATGCCCAAATCTCCAACCTCACCACTGGGAGACTTCGTACATGACTCGGTCCCATTTGAGGAAGCAACTGCCTCCCGAACTGGAGCAACACTACTACGGCTGACATAAACATCTCCAATAATAACTGCCTACATGAAAGAGTCTGAACACTCAGTGATAACTGCAACATCAGTTGCCATCGCACAATTTGTAGTGATTGCTCTGGGAGCCTCAACCTGGTGATGCTCAGTACTGCTGTCAACCAATGGCATTGAAACATCCACTGGTTCCGGTGCAATAAATCCATCATCAACACTGCGAATGGGAATAGCAGGTGCTGAACTAGATGCAGGAACATCAGCATCACGGACAACTGTCGAAGAAAACTCTAGCCTTCTCCCCTGCAAACTCGATGTCGGCCTTTTAAAGGCAGAGACCATATATCTCGCTGCCCTGTCTGCTGTAGGTGGATCCGACAAACTCTTTGCTAATCTCTGCTGATGCAGTCTCAGTCTCTCAACGCTTTCTACTAAAGCATTTAATTCCGCTCTATTTCCCTTACTGCTATGACGACTCCCTGAACTAGATCGCCTGTATTTATCCATAGCTTGAAAATAGAAGTGCTGATTACTTATAAAAACTTCTGAATAAAATTTGAATCCAAACCCCACAAGATGGCAGGAAACAAGCTTTGATACTGCTGTAAAGAGCCTGACTGGCTCCCTCTGAATTCACTTATTTTAGTTTGAAATATTTGCATCTCTTATTCAAAAATCTTTAATTGCAATTTAAATTAAACTTCCACCACATTCAAATATGGAAATTTGAACAATTTAATATCTCTGAATGAACATCATTTATTCTTATTTCAAATCAAATAACACAACAATATTTTATTACTAAAAATAATAGGCACCTGGCAATTACGAAAATTCTTGTAATTGTGATAATCTCTTTAATGCCGTGACACAGCCCAAGATAAGGAGAACTACCACCCTTGATGCAGTCACGTGGCAGCTTGAGCAATAACATGGCTGGCTGTAGCTAACGCAGCCCCTGGAAATGTGAAAAACAGCTCCCAAAAGAAGCACGCGAGCATGAATATGAAGCGTCACAGCCTTCTAAGACTTACGCATCCAGCTGGAAGTTGACGCAACACATAGTATGATACGCCTTTGCAATTAATCAATTCTCTTCCCCTCTATAAAAAACGCAGCAATGTCTGATTCAATGTATCTTGTAATTAAAATAACTCCTACAACCCAATACTTCCGAATTGTCAACAATGGAGATACAACAACCTCCAATTTTGAAATTCCAACTTCGCAGTATGAAGAATTAATCAAACCCTATGTAAATAAAAATCCTTTTCCTACAAATGAAAGACTTCTCACAATTCCAATATACATCAGCACCAAATTACGATTCTAGTATTACAGCTGCAAAATTCACCATCAACATGTAATGACTCAAATTGCCAGAAGAGGAATCAGTCCTCAAAACCCTAGCCATTTCTCACAGCCAAGAGACTTCATAAATTTTATCAAATCAACAATTGAATAGTGAAAGTGATTTTTCGAGTAGAATATATAGCTTTTTCGAAAAAAGCACAATTTCACTTTTTTCATTAAAAAGACTTTTAAATGACCTCTTCACTTTATAACATTAAAGTTATAAAGTATTAAAGTTACTAAATTAAAATAATTTAATTTAATAACGATAACTTTAAAAACCAAAAGCCTCTGAATCCCGCCAACTGAAACAAACTTATTTCCAACACCAGAGCCTCAAACGCAAACTGCCCTGCCGGAAATAACCCATTGCCAAAAATAGCCAACTACTAAAAATAGACTTACTAAAAATAGTAAGTCTCACAAACTGAAGATTATCCGAAACTCGATTCTGAGATATCTGACACTTTGAGTAGACACCCTGCTAATCCTGGCCATACCCAAAATACCACTTACTAAAAATAGTAAGTTGACCAAAATGATCCGAACGAAGAGCAGACCTCATAATCTGAACCTCCAGAATGGAATCTCAACGCTGGCTCCACCATTTAACCCCCTCTGATCGTCTGATTAGCCTGTGAGGGTCGCCAAACCAAGCTAATCCCAAGAGTCTAAAATCGGGGACATTACAAATAATGGAAGTTAAGTTTTCTATCACAAGTTCAGACTAACTTTGCACAATAGTTGAAAATCATCTAACTATCAAAAGTATGAACATATTGATTCCAAAATGAATGTTCTCATCAAATCCTTCATTCAATTTAACAACTTGAAAATAAGATCTACTCTAAGTGAGACACAAGAAACCATTCAACTTGCAAAAGATATTAAATTCACCAACAATTGAACAATGAAGTTACTTAAGAAGTGTTTTATGCAACAATTTCTTTGAATCTCCCTTACAAATGAGAGAAGAGGGTCTTATATAGGAGTTCAAAAGCAAATGAAGGGCCAAGATCAATTTAAGATCGGCCAAGATTTAGACAACTATACCCTAATTAGGGTTTACAATGATTAAGTAGTGAGAACCAATGAAAATGAATGTAATGTCCCCGTCAAAATAGGATTTAATAATAATCTTTAATAATATTAAAAATTAAATAAATAATTAATAATAAGACAAATAATAATAATTATAATATAATTATACAATATAAAATATATATATATATATATATATATTAATTGATATATTGTATATGAAATAATTATTATTAATTAATAATCGATGACAATATATCATTATTATAATAGAACATATATAATATTATATCTAATTATATATTAATTATACATTTGAAATTGCATTAATTAAATATCAATATAATTAAAATAGTAAATATATTGTAATTAGAACGTAAAAACAAAATAGTTTTCATTATTAATATAAAAGATATATCATAATATCTATTATCAGTGTTGCCAAATATGATTAAAACGGCTTTCCCCACGTACCTCTGAAAGGGGTGATTATGCCTACAACCGCAAGTCGACAAGAGCAGATGAAGTGCTAAGATCTGACTACGAAGCCATGCAATCATAGGGGACGAGTCACATGTGGAATCTAAGCACTGGTGATAATCTCTTTATTAATAAGCGTTGTAATCTCTCTAGTGATTAATCTCCCAGTGTTAATCTTCCCAGCGATAAGTTGAAATGTTAAAGGGAACGAACATCATCTCCACAATTTCATTATCGATTTAATGAAGAGATGGATTATGTTTATTAAAATGAAGAGAACGATCAATAATTAACACTTGCGATTAAGTTGATTATGAGAAGGTGCAATCTCTTGAAAGAGAGAAGACATGTCATTTATAAATCTAAAAGGCACATGCGTTCACCAAGGAGGATATATAGATCAGAGGAGGACAATCAATTGAGGAGGCGGATTGGATAAAAGCAAGGAGATATATCCAATACTTGCATTTTGAAAATATAGAGGCGACAATATTGATAGCTAGAGAGTACGCCTATTACATGGGAGGAAGCAGATTCACCGTTGAATGAATATCGCTGCCCACCCAATCAGTGTTCTAGGACTCGGCGAGTCTTGGCGAGTCCCGAGCTAAGCCAGGCTCGCCGAGGCCTGGTGACCCGGCTCAATGACTCGGCCAAGTCCTGGGCGAGTCTGCAGGACTTGCCGAGTCCTGTAGCCTGGACTCGGTGCGTCCAGCCACAAAAAAAAACATAAAAACATAAAACATTAATACTTTTTAATGATTTCTTTTTTCTTATATGACTTCTATTTGACCAAAAAAGGTCATTCTATCATTTTGAAAGGCTTAGAAGAGAGGAAAAAGGCTTGGGAGAAGAATATAGGGGTTTTAGACAAAAAATCAGCAAATCGATTGGCTCTCATACATTGAAGATTATTTATACAAGTATAACATTTAAGTATACTTTAAGTTATACTTGTATAAAGAAATTAGGTACCTTTCAGGATGATTGAGATAGGTTTTAGCTTCATAGGAGTTAAGATGCAACTTCTAATTTTTGAGATTTCAAAAAAATTAGTTAAATTTCAGGCATATGGAATTTTGTATAAACTACTTCATAGGCCTATACATGTAGCTGTCATTGATCGACGATGGCACAATTTACTTCATAGGCCTATAGTGGAACACTGAGATTGATGATCCTGTCTTCAGTGATGAAGATTTGGACTGGGTTGATGAGGTGGATTGAGAGGCAGAGGTAGTAGCAATGGCACAAGAGGAGGCTAGAGCGTGAGGAGACCCAGTGGAGGACCCTGAGGCTGACACTGACAGTGACGGATTTGAGGATGATGATGATTATGAGGAGGGTGAGGATGGTGAGGATGATGAGGATGCCATTGAGGTTGAGCCTTAGACACAGGGACAAAAGATGGCTGCAGAATCTTCCATGACCTATCTTCGGCATATACGCAGGAAGACATAGGGCCTTTTATTTTCATATATGTTTTGAACTTTTGATTCCATGGATTTCATATTCCATGATATTGTAGACTTTTGAGTCTTTGACAGTGACACTATTTATAATATTATATTTCAGATTTGTAATGGTGTTATTTATTAACTAGTTTAAGTTGTTTAACAGTTAACTTATTTCCTTCAGTAATTCGCTTCGCATGTATACTTATGTGATCGATGTAAACTTGTCTATGTATGCAAAGTAGCTTCTATTTATGTCAATTATTGTGTCTTTGATGTTAATTGATTGAATGATGCATGAAAAAAGATTTAAATCCTTAAAAATCTTTGAATTTCTTGGGTTTTTCAATTTGCCGAGTCCTTGCCGAGTTTGGGCGCCGAGTCCGAGTCTGAGCCCGAATCCAGCTTGCTGAGTCCGAGGCAAGTCCAAGTCTTGTAACACTGCACCCAATCCATTCTAACAACACCAACAACCATTACGAGGCAAACTATTGATAGGGAATTCGACATTAGAGTGCACTCGACTCTTATTAGCTACGAAGATTGTTTTGGTTCTTTATTCATCATTAGAAGATAAAACATTAATTGGTGTAGACATTAAGATTTAAGAAAATAATAAGACTATTTGAAGGAGTGAGCCTTTTGTATTTGTATATTCAGCACATCGACAACCATTTTGTCGCTTCATATCATAAGCACAAACACTACAAGAAGTCTTGTCAAAGTTTAGATAAACTCAACATATAGAGATCAGTACAGTTCAGGATAACTTCCATCACATTTGCATAAGCTGATTGCTTCTACCTAAGCTCAATGAGAGTGTCAAGTTGATAGAAAGAAGTCTCTTGGGATTAAATCTGTCTCAAACTCCCTAGGTCCGGACATTGGGACATTACAGTGGTATCAAAACATAATCTTGCCATCCTGTAAATAAAAGCTTATGAAAACCTACGAGAAAAGAACAAAGAAGACCACCATGAATGGATTAGCCAATGAGATGAGGTCCTATATGGAACAAACAAACCAAACTTTGATTAGTCAAATGGAAAAATCGAATCAGGCTCTCTTGCAAGCCTTACAAAACATGGGAAACTCAATCAATAATTTGAAAAGTTATCCTTCCCATGGAAGGGACACTAGTTCGAATCATTCAAAAAATAATAATGTGTCATCAACTTCTAGGATACCCCAACCTCCATTCTTGCCTAGGGAAGAGATACCAAGAGAAGAGGAAGGAATAGAACAATCAATGAATAGCACCAAGGACATTGCAAGAGCATATGCAAATCTTGAGCCCCACATTAGAGAGGTTGTATCATTTAGAGAATTTTGTGAAGACAAATGACGAGAGGCACCAAGGAGGCATATAAACAAAGAGCTCAAACACAAAGTAAACAAAGTAACACTCCCTAATTTTGATGGATCAGAGAAAATCATAGCTCACGCATGGTTGTAAAAATTAAATACTTTCTTCACTTTTAGTCCCATGATAGAGGAAGATGCCCTCTAGTTTGCAATACTCCATTTGGAAGGGGTAATGCATGAATGGTGGCATCATGGGCTTATTTCCCTAGGCCACCAAGATATAAATTCCTAAGGGGAGTTTTCCCAAAAGCTTATAAGTAGATTTGATGAAAGAGACCCCAAATGGTATTTCCAAGAACTACCCAAGCTCAAACAAACAGGAATCATGGAAGAATTTGCTAGCAAATTCCAAGGGTTATCCATTATGGTCCCAGATCTTTCCCAAAAGAGGCTTACTTATATGTTTATAGAAGGACTTAAAGATTCCACCAAAAACTTTGTAAAACCATTTGAACCTCAGAACTTGGAGGAAGCCATCAGAAAGGCAAGAAAAGTTGAATCTAATACACCCAGGGAAAGAGCTAAGAATGTTTCGACTTAGACACAATATCAACATGAGGAATCAAGGAAGGATGATAAGGGACGAAAATGTTATTTTTGCAAAGAACAATGGGATACAAGACATCAATGCCAAGGGAGAGATGAAATAATAAAGAAAGGTATATGTTTTAGATGCAAAGAGCCATGAGAACGAGGGCACATGTGTGGAAAAGGGAGCCAAGTCCATAGAATTGAAGCAACACAAGATGAAGAAACATCACATAAGAAAACAAAATATGATCAAGGAAATCTCAATAACATCCAAGCAAAAAACCAATGGAGTTTTGAGGAGGTTCAACCCTAGATATGACAACAAACTAGGAAGTTTGTGTTAGTCAGTAATGCAAAAAATAGTAATTAATATATTTATGTAAATCTGATTTGTTGTTAATTAACATTTAATGAAACAAATAATGACATTCTTGCTAAGTGTCAATACATTCTTGTTTTAGATGTTCTTGGTGAGCGTCGCCATTCTTGGCAGAGGGCGTTCTTGGTGAGCATCGCCATTCTTGGTAGAGGGCATTCTTGGCGAGCGTCGCCATTCTTGGTAGAGGGTGTTCTTGGTGAGCGTCATCATTCTTGGTAGAGGGTGTTCTTGGTGAGTGTCACCATTTTGGGCAGAGGGTGTTCTTGGTGAGCGTCAAAACTTGATCAAGGGACATTCTTGGTGAATGCCAAAGCTTCATCAAGAAGCATTCTTAGGGAGTGTCAAAACTTGATTATGGCATTCTTTGAGCAAAGCGACACTAACAGAGGAGAACATGAAGGCTACAACATATCAAGATAAGTTCTACCTTTGAATTTTTGTAAGATTTTAAATTGAATGTTATTACTTTAAGATTTGATAAGTTATGTTTATAAATATATGACAGTTCTCACCCAAGTTGAAATTGTTGTTTCAAGGGTTATTGAATTCAAATTGTACGACAAGATGATATTAGACATGCGCAACAAAAGCTACTCACATTAATGGGCATTGCTTGAGGGCAAGCAATTTTGGGAAGGGCGGACTGTAATGTCCCCGTCAAAATAGGATTTAATAATAATCTTTAATAATATTAAAAATTATATAAATAATTAATAATAAGACAAATAATAATAATTATAATATAATTATACAATATAAAAAAGTATAATATATTGTACATGAAATAATTATTATTAATTAATAATCGATCACAATATATCATTATTATAATAGAACATATATAATATTATATCTAATTATATATTAATTACACATTATCATAAATATTAACCATATTTAATTATACATTTGAAACTGCATTAATTAAATATCAATATAATTAAAATAATAAATATATTGTAATTAGAACGTAAAAAAAATAGTTTTCATTATTAATATAAAAGATATATCATAATATCTATTATCAGTGTTGCCAAATATGATTAAAACGACTTTCCCCATGTACCTCTGAAAGGAGTGATTATGTCTACAACCGCAAGTCGACAAGAGCAGATGAAGTGCTAAGATTTGACTGCGAAGCCATGCAATCATAGGGGATGAGTCACACGTGGAGTTTGAGCACTGGCAATAATCTCTTTATTAATAAGCAGTTGTAATCTCTCTAGTGATTAATCTCCAAGCGATAAGTTGAAATGTTTAAGGGAACGAACATCATCTCCACAATTTCAATATCGATTTAATGAAGAGATCGATTATGATTATTAAAATGAAGAGAACGATCAATATGCTATAACTCTTTTCTGGATTCGATTGTGTAGAGTTTTTTACCATCAACGTTTCAGATCATACTAGATGATCCATCATCAGGATGCAAGAGAGCAAGAGGAACAAAAGATGGTAGATTGCAGATCTAGAACGATCAATAATTAACACTAGCGATTAAGTTGATTATGAGAAGGTGCAATCTCTTGAAAGAGAGAAGACATGTCATTTATAAATCTAAAAGGCGCACACCCTCACCAAGGAAGATATATAGATCAGTGGAGGACAATCAATTGAGGAGGCGGATTGGATAAAAGCAAGGAGATATATCCAATACTTGTGTTCTGAAAATATAGAGGCGACAATATTGATGGCTAGAGAGTATGCCTGTTACATGGGAGGAAGCAGATTCACCATTGAATGAATATCGCTGCCCACCCAATCCATTCTAACAACACCAACAACCATTACGAGGCAAACTATTGATAGGGAATTCGACATCAGAGTGCACCCGACTCTTATTAGCTACGGAGATTGTTTTGGTTCTTTATTCATCATTAGAAGATAAAACATTAATTGGTATAGACATTAAGATTTAAGAAAATAATAAGACTATTTGAAGGAGCGAGCCTTTTGTATTTGTATAATCAGCACATCAACAACCATCTTGTCGCTTAATATCATAAGCACAACCACTACAAGAAGTATTGTCAAAGTTTAGATAAACTCAGCATATAGAGATCACTACAATTCAGGATAGCTTCCATCGCATTTGCATAAGCCTATTATTGCTTCTACCTAAGCTCAGTGCGGGTGTAAAGTTGATAGAAAGAAGTCCCTTGGGATTAAACCAGTCTCAAACTCCCTAGGCCTGGATGTTGGGACATTACAATGAACAACTCAGATGGATCTTATCTTGATGGAAGAAAAGGTCAGGTTCATTGAAATTGGATGCCTTGTCTTGAAATTATCTAATTGGTGGAGACAGGTGGTTGCCACATCAGCATGCTTATCTCTTTGAGTGAAGTTGGCTTTGAACAATTCCTCTTCAATTTTGGGAATTTGGGATTTTGGAAAAATATTCCAAAATTACATCATCTTCAAATCTCCTTGAACTTGGAATTTTTTTCTTTTTGAATTTTTTTCTTCAATCCAAAATTTTAGAGTTATTGGTGTGAACTTTGAAATCTGGAAGATGTCTTTGAAATCTTCCATTGTCCATCCATTCTTCTTCTTGTCTTGAAATTCTTTGTAGGCGAAGTCCTTAGTTGTGTTTGTTTTCCTCATTTGTGAATGTCATCTTTTCTTATACCATTTGAATACCCTCCTTTGACCTTGATATTTGGAAATCTGGAGTTGTTTTAGCATCTTCTTCATCTTTATTTGCCCTTGATTGTTCACTTTGCGTCAAACCTGTGAAACAACATTAAGAAGATTTTCAATAATTCATTAAAATGACTTCACCTTTCTTTCCTTTAATTTGGAAATGGCCTTGTGAATTTTGGAATTCATGAAGTCTCATCTTTGGAAACACACTTTCAGGTCTGATTTTTAGGAAATTTCCCATACTGAGGCAATTTTCATCATTGCTTCCTTAGTGATTTCACCCTTTAAAAATCTTTTCTCTCTTCAAAATTCACACCTTTCTCTAGAAATTTATACCTCTTCTTTTCTATACATAAACATAACATTTTCCCTTTGAAACTTGGTCTTTTCCTCTTTCCCATTTGGAATTTTCTCTAGATACTCGGTGATTTCAACCTCAAATGGCTTCAGAATCCACATTTTTTCCAACTTTTCTCTGGCTCCAAAGAGTGAATTTCATCTCTTGGTCTGCATTCTTCACCTAAGTTGTCAACACTTAGCCAATTTTTCATCATGAGAGGGTAGACTTTGCTTGTGCTTATGGATTTTCCACACTTGGGTGGTTTGGAATCAAGAAGTTCTCACAACTTTTTGGAATTTTTTAGGAATTTCTCACAGCTTGCCTTGGAATTTTTCACAACTTTCGTTGGAAATTTTTAGGAAATTTTCACAACTTTCCAGAATTTTTCATGAATTTCTCACAACTTTCTAGATTTTTTCACAACTTTCCATGGAATATTGCATGTGGATTTGAGAAATTTCTTCACTGTATTTTCCTCCAATCCTTAGTGAATTTGAGTTTTCAGTCAAGAACTAGGACTTAAAACATGAAAAAAGCAAGGATGAATTTGTCCTAAACACTTGTTAAAATTCCTGTCCTAAATTCTGTCCCAATTGTGAGAATTTCAGACTGAGATTCTGAATTTGGAATGAAAATCTCTTTCAAAACTTGTTAGAGCTTTTCAATCAGATTAGAAAACCTTTTGAAAATCCCAAGAAATGATCTGAAAATCGCTTCTAATCCTAAAAGAAATCAAACACGAAATAGAAATTTATCAGCAAACATGAAAATTCCAAGGAATGATCTGAAAATCGCCTGTAATCCTGAGAAATTGAAATTTTGAATAGAAATTTTAAATTTATCAGAAAACATGAAAATTCCAAGAAATGATCATCAATAATCATGGAATTCAATTTGAAAATTGCCCAAAATCTCTACCTTACTCTGAAATTTGAAAAAAATACTGCTAACTTTAGAGCTACAATTTCCTATGTGCGAATGAATACAATGCCAAGCTCATATATATATATATATATATATATATATATATGCAGGTTGATCTCTTTGTTTTATTCTTCTCTTTTTGATTTTTTCTTTCTTTGAGTTTCAATGAACTTGGTCAATCTCTTGGCTTTCTTCTAAAATATTCCTTGTGTCGACCTTTATCTTGCTTCCTTCTAGAACCTCTTAAGTTGATCTCTTTCTTTTTTGTAGAACTTCTTAAGTTGATCTCTTTTGCTTTCTTCTAGAATTTTCATGTGTGAACGGAATTTGAGTAATTTCTCTCCCTTTGGGCAAGTTTTTTATATAAATATAACATTTAAGTATAATTCACATTATTTTCCTTTCTGTATGAGTCACATTTATGAGTGGTTTCAGATCTCTAGGAGTTATAATGAAGATTTTGGATTTTGGAAGATCCTAAATTTTTTTCAAACTTAGCCAAATTTCAGTGATCAGCACCAAGAATTTTCACAATTATGAATTTTTTCCTCATGTTGAAATCCGGAATTCTCTACCACCTTCCATGCTTTTCATAAAATCCTAGACAAACTTGAAGTTGAAAACAGGAATGTTGCACTTGGGCAATTTCATGAGTGTTGGCCTTCCCAAAATAGAAACTTCTAAAAATAGAAATTTTGAAAAAGAAAAAGAAAAGCAACCTTCTAAATTTAGAAAAATAAAACAAGAAAACAAGTTCTTGGATTGGCCCCAAAATACCAAAAATAGAAACTTCCGAAAAAGAAGAAAGTAGAAAAAAATAATTTTTACTAAAAAGTTGTTGTCATAATTGACCTCAAGCAATGTTGATGTTTGTCCCTTGGCCCTTTTGAACACCTCTGTGGCATCATAATACTCATTTGGTCATGCTTTCTCTCTTTTACTTTTTGATGACAGTCTTGAACTTGGCAAAACTCTAAACTTTGAACTGGCAAGAGACTGGAGACTGAAACAAAAATACTTAAACGAAACCTCAAAAAAGTGAAAAACTGGGGCTCCCCATTTGCAATGGGGCAATATGTGATTATATCACAATAGGTACGGTGTCGGCCAAAATCTCGCTCTTCTTCCGCCCTACGGGTCCTTTCTTTGTACTATTGCAGTATTGGTTGTCAATGTTGCTTGCGTTGCCTTTCCTTACATTGTTCTTGTACTTCAATCAAATTGTGAGCCAACAACCTGGGAATACTTTCGAGAAGATCATAGACCGTAGGTCGCACTGTGAGTTTGTTACGTACCGTGCCTTTAGGGACCGCTCTCTCTCGGGCTTCCCTCTGCACGTACTAATCAACTGAAACTTCCCACACATGCAACAAGTCTTTTGTCAATTGATCCTCTCGAGTTTCTTCCCTGTTGTCCTCAACGTCACTGTCGGTTACTAACACTTGTTGCTTGAACAAGTGGCCCATTATTCCACCATCCCATCTACGGGCCTTCTATCAGATCTCCAAGTTCAAATAGGCAACAATGCAAAAATGTGCACTCCCTACAGGGCATATGTTTTAATACTCAAAGTAAACAGGAATATGAATATAACACATTTAACATAGAAATTCAAATATAACACAGAAGAATATAGCTTTATTTCCAATGTAATGTCTGACTCTATACAATCATAATGTCTTTGTTCTCGGTACAAGCCCAAAATATAAAGCCTTTGATGGTTGGTTAAGAGTGCCAACTCTTGGCAACTAACAACTACTACTCGAGAATTATGTTCATTACATTGCCATTTACTAATAAAACATAATTTATTCTAGTTGGCAAAACTGCCACCAACAAAGTGTGACAAGACAAATATGATGCAGGAGCATCTTGGATTCTTGGTGATCTTACATCATCTTGGAGGAATTTCCTTGTGGTCTGATGAAGTTCCTTGTTTTGGGCAGTTTTCAGAGATTCTATGTGTGGTCGATTTGTGGAGATCTTTGGCATGTACGATGAAAAGGGTTTGTTCCTTCCTATTCGTAGAAGCTATGTCTATGATTGCACCTCTTCAGGTGGTGTGGATTGTGAGATCTAGCATGTTCTTTGTCGATTGGTTGTGTTCTTCATGTCACCGGTTCAATTGTGTTCATCATTTGATTGTTGAGGACAAGGATGGCAAACGCTCACTTGTCCAAAACTCGCCAAGCTCTGGAAAAGATTATTCGGGAAAATTCGGCCAGTTTTTGGAAAAACTCGGCAACTTAAAAATAGCATAAAATTTAATTAAAAATGCATTTTTTTTGCAAAATTCTATGAGAAGATGCATCCAATGAGTTAATTAATGAGAAAACAAAAGAAACAAGCTAAGTTTAGATATATATAAATGCATAGTGGGTACAAAATCGCATTCTCATGTGGAATGTTGATGACTGGAAGCAAAATAGTAAAGTTATACATCATTACAAATTATAATTTGAATTACATCTTCCTCTTCCCAAGTCTATGACCAAAGAAGGGACTGGGAGAGGAACTAGAAGTAGTGGGCCTAGTCCTAGAAGTAGAAGCCTGCACTAAGCGTGACTGTGCCTCCTCGCTCGGTATCCCTCCTGATGTATCTCCTACCTCTGGCACTGGCATTGGTAATGACTCCTCGTCTGAATCCTCATCCTCCTCCTCAATGTCATCCAATGTGAAACCAAATGCACCCCCCTTGCCCTCCATAGCCTACCTCTCCAAATCAGCATTGTCATCCTCTGTAAAGAATGGAGGCTGCTCCTGTGCCATCCAATCAGAGTAAGGATCTATATCGTCCAAATCAATTGGACGAGCTGGTTCTGTTGTTGCCCTCTTCATGCACAACTTAAGATTGTATTGCATATAGACAAGGTCATTGAGGCATTTTTGAGCTAACTTGTTTCTCTTCTTTGTGTGGATGGACTCAAATAAGCTCCAATTGCGCTCACAATGGGATGAGCTACAAGGTTGACATAAGATTTTGAGAGTGAATTTCTTTAGATGTGGAGTATTCCCACCCCAGCTTTTCCACCAAGCCTCTACAAATTAAAATATTGAGAAGTTAGAAAGAAAAGAGACAAGCAAAACATAATTTATCAAATGGCAAAATTGCAAATCTTCTACTTTTACCTGGGGTTTGAGTGCCTCTTGCTCTCTTTGCCAACTCTGAAGAGAATAAATTACCCTTTGATTCCACATACATTTGTTGTTTGGTCACAACATGGTCTCTCTCAGCAGCATCAGGTATCATCCTCTGAATGCATGTATAGAGGCCCTCCATGACCTCGCCATTAGGATCTGAAAAGGAATCATCACATCTAAAACAAAAACAAAGTGAAACCATGTCTTAGTACACAACCTACAAAAACAAAGTGAAATCAAGTCTTAGTAAAATCTGAAGAAGAATCTCAATCACCGTACCTGAAACGAGGGTTCAAGAAGTATCTTGTTGCATGAATGGGTTGGTGGAGCTGATTGTTCCACCTCCTATCAACAATCTCCCAGATGGGGTCATAACTGAGTCTACCCCCCTTGTAGTGATTTTTGATAGACTCTTTGGCCCTATCCATGGCCTCATACAGAGACCCCATTGGAGTTTGGTCCCCATCAACCATGCACAAAACTCTCACCAAGGGCTCAGATACCTGCAATTGAAATTTAAAAAATACAAATTAGTTTACAACAAGATTAATTAATAATGATAGATTTGAATCAAGAATAATGGAAAATTTAAGTTTTGATTCTTGAAGTTACCTCCACAATCTCGTTAGCCTTTGCCCAAAAAGGTTGATCAAAGACAATCCCTGCAACAAATTGTCCTTCAGGCTTCTTTGAATAAGGTGATTGAATCCATGGTGGACTCACAAACATTTGTTTCAAAGAATTCAAGCCCTTAAGAATACTTTGCAATGTCAAGAAAACCGTTGCAAATCTTGTGGCTACGGGTCTCACCAAATCTTTCCCTTTGCTGAATTGTCTCATCAAATTTAGAACCCAAGGGTGATTGTAGATATACTTTGTTATCTGCCATGCATCTTCCACAATTGGAGTCACCCAATCAAGTTTTCCTATGCCCTCCAAAAGAAGGTCAAGGACATGTGCTGCGCAAGGTGTCCAAAAAAGAGTGGGGTGCTTGTCTTGGAGGATTCTACCTGGCATATTAGTATCAATGCAATAATTAGTTTCCAATTTCCATATTTTACCTAAAAACTAAATTAAATATCATGTGCAAGCAGTGTAATGTCCCCAATTTTAATAAAATTATTATATTTGGGTCTCGATCGATTTAGTTTATCTCGAGCCCATTTTCTGTTGTTGGCGTTGGTGTAGTTGTCGCCGTCGGCTCTTTTGTGCACTCTCGGGAGTTTTCCCGACGAGTATTTATGCTCGGCGTGTAGGTTAGTTTTGATATGTTGAGATTTATATTTGATTTGTATTTGCGAATTCCTGTTGGGATTCTGTTGTTCACCATTTTGGAGGTGAAAGACCCTCCCTATTTGGTTTGTTGCAGTTTCGGTGGGATTCAACCCTCACCCTACTCTGCTTGTGTCTGCTTGTATCGAATCTGGCAAATTCGAAGTTTCGTCAATAAATTCAATAAGATCTTTCTGGCAATCATATTAGTTGGTGTATTACTCTGTGTTTGCAAATTCATATCTAATTATTTGCAAAGAAGTGGACTTCAATCGGGCGTCTGGAAGGCATCATCCCTCATCCGTTCCCACTGTACGGCTTCCAGCACCACCCGTTGTACCGCACGGCCCATCCACCCATTGTACCGCACAGCCCATCCACCCGTTGTACCACACGGCCCATCCACTTGTTGTACCGCACGACCTATCCACCCATTGTATTGCACGACCTATCCACCCATTGTACCGCACAACCTTGCCCGTTGCTCCATACCGCCCATTTCCAGCATCGTACGACCTTCTGTTACTTTGACAACTTCTGCACGAACTTGTGTCAGCACAGTGCGTGGGTACATTACAAGGGCCACAGTGCGTGGGTTCTTTACAATAGAATTCACCTCCGGATAGAATTTACCTCCGAACATAATTCACCGTTGGGATAGAAATCACCTCCGAGCCAGAATTCACCTTCGAATCGAAATCACCTTTGGGACATTACAAGCAACAACATAACTATTAAAATTTAAAATTACCTGCTGCCACATATGCTGATGCATTATCTGTGATGATTTGCACCACATTCTCTACTCCCACCTCCATGACAACATTCTCCAACATTAAAGCCAAAGTTTGTGCATTTTTTACTTTGTTGGAGGCATCAACCAATTTCAAAAATACAACATCATCATGGTTCGGTTTTTTCCATTTGTCCACCCATCAGAAAGAATGGTGCAGCCATGCTTACTCTACTCTTTTTTTTTCTCATCCATCACTAGTTTTGCCCTATCAACAACATTTAGAAGCAACCTACAAAATCAAAGTCAAATCAAGTCTTAGTACTCAATTTTGATTTAATAAATAAGAAATAACAATTAAAATTTCAAAATGAAACCAAGTAGATTCCGATTATTTACTTACTTCCCACTCAAATCCCTGCAAGAAGGGGTCTTGTACCCTTTTCCCGAAATTGTCATTGCGGTCACCAAATTGAGCCAATAGGGGCTCTCAATCACACTCCATGGGATATTACCAAAAATCAGCACATGCAATATCAGTTTTGTCATGTGCCTCCTTGTTCCATCCAGTGGCCTCTAATGATGGTTGTGCACCAGGTGTATTCCTGTGCACAAAAAAATTGTCCATCCCTGATGCTGATGGTGTTGGTGGCACTCTACTAGAGGAAGCAGAAGCGGTAAAAGAGGCCCTATTTTTGTGGATGCGTGGGCCACGAAGAGAGCCCACTATGCTCTCAAGTGCTTCTTCTTCCTCAATGTCTATAGGAACACCTTGAGTTTCAGCTATGGCTGCCCTCATAGCTAATTTTTCCCTCTCCCTTTGTAATTTTTTCTCTTCCCCGGCTGCAAGTAGGGCATTAACAAATCTTTTTATCTCTATATTTTTTTTGCATGGATTTGTATCGTGCTTGCCAATGCCTGCAAGATGGTATTTGAGGCGGTTTATGCCTCCAGAAATTACTTTCTCACACCTTATGCAAATTACTTTTCCGGGCTCATTGGGTGTTTCATAGGCATACCTCCATGCTTTATCTCTAGCATTTGTAGGCCGGGTGCCTATAAATCCAGAAGGGCATGGTGTTAGTGGCCACACTTCCCCTAAATCTGCCATGCTGATTTAATGGTTAATTGCTGCCCTACACATAGAAATTCAAAACATAAAATAAATTAATAAATATTTTAGAAAATAAAATAAACAAAGTTAGAAAATAGAAAGTTAAAAACTATCTAAATTAGTTACAATCTTTTTAGACATCATTCAAAGTTGAAAAAAAACAAAAACAAACTGGTAGGGTTTGATTTAAAAAAAAAAGAAGATATTCTTCAAAAAAAACATTGATAGATTCATTATTTTCTTAAAAATTTGTCCAAAACAGTGTTGAATCTTGTTCTACTGATTCAAAATCATTTCTAACTATTTAGAAATGATTTTACATTCATTTAGATTCAACAAAAACAAAATAGAATGTTTGAAAAGAAATAAAAACAATCTCAGCAACCCTACTTGGAAATGTGTTTTTTCTTCAAAAAACGGTTGAAATCCACCTTCAATCCACTCAAATCCGCCTTCAATCTACTCGAATACGCCTTACAATGGCTTGGAAAGCCAATCCAACTCTTCCCTAGTTGCCAATGAGACAACAAAAATCCAAATGAAACAATAAAATGCCGTTTTTTAAAGTTGCGGCTGTATATATCTCACGCTGGCGAGTTTTTGGCTAGTTTTTAGGCGATTTTTTGAAAAACTCAGCTCCTGGGATTTGGTGATTAGTTGGCCGAGTTAATTGCCGAGCTGGAAAACTCGGCGATTACTCGGCGAGTTTGTCATCTTTGGTTGAGGATTGTGGTGAAGGTTTCTAATCGATGGAGCAGAATGGTGTGGGTCTCGAGGTGGACCTATGTGTAGCCGACTTGGTGGTTGGATTGCGCCTAGTGA
This sequence comes from Chamaecyparis obtusa, assembly GCA_027943335.1. Classification (NCBI taxonomy): domain Eukaryota; kingdom Viridiplantae; phylum Streptophyta; class Pinopsida; order Cupressales; family Cupressaceae; genus Chamaecyparis; species Chamaecyparis obtusa. The sequence continues at coordinate 184,607 of BSBK01000233.1, forward strand.
ATTAATTAATTGATGTAATTTATTTGGGATCTAGGTCGACTTGGTCTAATACATTTGTCTATATGTAATATCTTGAATGCCGACCTATGGTGGCTAGCATGTATAAATTTAGGGCTTGCGATTGTAAGAGGGGGGGCTAGTAGAGTGCTAAGCTTGTAGAGAGATGAGAGAGGGTAGCTCTGGGGTTTGACAGATCGGAATGAGGATCTGAGGTTCATTTCTTTGTATTGGCCATAACCAAGAAAGCCTTACAGCTCGACATGCTTGAGGCTAATTTGATGTTACCTAATAATAAAGATGATGTTACTCGGTGATATCTTTGTTGTGCTTTTTTGTTTTCCGTTGTGTTGACTCTTGCTGCAAGATTGGACATCTCCTTTGGAGACTTCTCTGGTCTTGACTGCATCAAGTGGTATCAAAGCTGGTTTGATCTTGCGGTGGCGTAAATCTTGGTGTCTAAACTTGCGAAGCTTTTGGGGCGTTGTTTGTGAGGTGGTAGAATGTAGATATGACTCACATTAGCGAAGGGCTTGCGCAAGGTGGTCAGAAGGGATTTGTTGTTGTAAGGTTGAGTTGTTGTGATGATATGAGTGAGTTGCGGATCTTGGGGTGATAGCTGTTGTTCTTGAGCTCGTGAAATCCTAAATTGGTTTGTCGAGGGATGGCAGATTGTGGATCTGGCCCGCGATTGCAAAGGATTAGCACGACGATGTATTGGAAAGAGGATGTTACTGGTGATGAACCTAGGAAGGAGGTGAAACCCTTGGGAAATCCCATTGTTGGTGAATAGATCGCCGAATTGAGTTAGTTTGCAAAGATGTTCAGTAGATCGCCGACTATGAGGCAGCTAAAATCTTGCAATCAGATCACCGATCCAAGGCAGTTGCACCTTGGGAGAGAACGGAAGAAGTTGATGAGAAAAGTTGATCGGTTGGTTGAAGATAGGGTCTTTAGCCGACTTGAGAAGAAGCTGGAGGAGATTTCTGGTAAGCTTGAGGAGATTAGGAGCTTGAATTATAGTTGACATTTACTAATCCTGAAGAGGATTGTTTGGCCCGTGAAAAGGCAAGTTAAGGTTGTTGTTGAAGTGGTAAATGTTGACCTTTTTGAGGTTGAGGTGGTAGAACGAGTCGGTTTTCATGATCAAATGGTTGGGTCTGATGTGAAAATTGCAGAGCATCTTGTTGTTGGTAATGAGATTGTTGATGATGTGGAGTTACCTTTTTCTAAGCGTAATGTTGAGGATGTTGGTATTGATGAACTTGTTGATAGGGTTTTCATCTTAGTTGCCGGATTCGTGCATATAGGATCGGATCCAGGTCCGGGTCTTGTCTGGGTCCGGATTCACGGACCGGTTCGTGCCGGATCTGGGTAGGGTTTGTGCACAGACCTGTGGGTCTGTCGGATCCGCGGGCCCGCGGATCCAGGTGGACCCACAGGTCCGTGCACGGACCCTGCCCAGATCCGGGAGGATCCGCGCGAGTCCATGAGGATCCCGCGCGAGTCCTCAAGGACCCGCGGGTCCAAGAGACCAAAAGGTCAAACAAAGACTTAAAAACACATTTTTATATTAGTTTTTTTGCTTATAACCCTGAAATGACCCTTCTTATGAGTCTCCAAACACATTTCATTTCTCATTTTGCTCTTTATTATTCTCTCTCATTTTGCTCTCTCATTCTTGCAAGCTTAAAGTGAGGTGATTGTATTCGAAGGAGATCGATTGTGGAGTGGCAAATACCTTCCAAGAAGCAGATTTGAGTGATTAAGGTATGCATTTGAACCATATTCTCTAGTTTTTTGATAGATTATTTCAAGTTTTCAAAATAAACGAATTTTTTTAAAGTTTTTGTATAAGTTTTGAAGTATTTTTTTCATTTTTGTTATAGATTGCAACAATGAGTAGTCAAGGCTCAGTGGGTGGGGAGGGATCTCAAAAATTTAAAATTGATAAAGGGTCTCCTTTATGGAGACACACCACAAGAATTTCTCAATGTATTGGAGGTGGGGGTATGTATGGAAATGTAATTTTTGCAAAACACAATATAGAAGCTCCTACTCCCGAGTAAAATTTCATCTTTTAGGCCCTGGGGGTCAAGGGATTAACATGTGTGAGGGGGGAGATAAGAAGGGATTGCCAGCTGCACAAATAGCAACTTTGGTAAAAGAACAAGAAGCTAACAGAATAGTTGCAAAAGGGAAACAAGGTGCTTATACCGGGAAACTGAAAACAATGTTGTCACCCACTCAACTAAGCTCTAGATCACATCCATTCTTGCCTATGCCTTCTAGGGATGAAGATGTAGAACAACCACACAACACCCCCCCGCAAGAGAGGCCCATTAGATAGGGCATTTCAAAATGAGTTAAGAGATTTTGCTGATCTCAAAGTTGGACGTTGCCTCTTTGCAAATGGTGTTACATTCAACTTTGTGAGATCACCTTATTTTAGGGAGATGTGTGAAGGAATAAATGAAGAACCTTCTGGTTAACGTGGCCCTGGATATGAAAAGTTGCGCACTACCATATTACAAAGTGAGAGAAAAAATGTAGAGACCCAACTAAAACCAATAAGAGATTCTTGGGTTCAAACGGGTGTGTCTATTGTTTCAGATGGATGGAAAGATTGTAAAAACTGTCCTTTAATTAATGTAATTGTTGTATCCCCAAGGGGTCAATGTTTTTGAAGGCGGCTGACTGTGAAGGTGAAGTAAAAAATGCAGAGTTCATTGCCCAGATTCTCATTGATTCCATAGAGTCCATGGGTCATGACAATGTTGTCCAAGTAATTACAGACAATGCAAAAGTTTGCAAGGCTGCAGGTGCTTTGGTAGAGGCTAGATATGATCACATCTTTTGGACACCGTGCACCGTCCATTCTCTCAATCTAGTGATGAAGGCAATTGGCACTGAAATAGAATGGGTGAAATAGTTGTATAAGGAGGGTGAAGAGATTCAAATGTTTGTGACAAATCACCATATGTTGCAAGCAATTTTCAAAACTTACTCAAGATTGGAATTGTTGAAGGTAAATTTTAAAATTTAATTTATAATTTATTAAGTTTCATTTATCATTTTATAATTTTTATGTCATGTTTTAACTTTCTACTAACATGTTTTAGGTGGCTGAAACCCGGTTTAACTCTCACACAATTGTGTTGAGACGTCTTGTCAAGGTGAAGGAGGCCTTATCACAAATGGTTATTAGTAACCAATGGAGCATTTGGAAGCAGTCCAATACAGTGAGGGCCCAAAAGGTGAAGGCATTGGTATTAGATGATGATTGGTGGACTCGTGTGGAGTATGTGTTGGAATTCACTGATTCCATCATGTCTATGCTTCGATTTGCTGACACTGATGAACCATGCTTGGGGGATATCTATGATAGCATGGACAAGATAAAAATGGTAAGTTATAAATTTAATACATTCTTTTATCTTTGTTTATTTGGAGTTATTTAAATTCAAAATTGACATAATAATAACTTACATCAAGATAAATTACATGAACATCATTTGATATCCCGAGTCATACATAGGAGAGAGAATGATCCTGAGGACACCTTATACAAAAAGGTGGAAGCAAGGGTTCTTCATCGTTGGAACAAGATGACCACACCTTTGCACCTCCTAGCATATGCTCTTTCTCCCAGATATTATAGCGCAAAAGTACTTGCTATTCCAGGTAGAGTGGCACCATATAGAGATGCTGAGGTTGCCAATGGGTATAAGAGGGCATTTGATAAAATCTTTTGTGATCCAGATATTGGGGTAAGTGTTAGGAGAGAATTTGGATCATTTATCTTAGGAAGAGATCTCCACCCTACTGCTATCAATGACCAAAGCAAAATGGATGCTATTACATGGTGGTACCTTCATGGGCAAGATTATATATACCTCCAACCTCTTGCGATAAAGATTCTATCACAAGTAAGTTTTTAAGTTTTAACTTTTTTTTTCTTTTTTTTGTCACTTGCATTGTAGAATTTAATACTTAACACTCTTGAATTTATCTTGTATTTTTTAAATTTTGTTGGTTTTCTCTCTAGGTTGTGAGCTCGTCTGCTGCTAAGTGGAATTGGAGTACTTACTCCTTTATCCACTCAGTCAAGCGTATCCGGTTGGCTGCAAAAAAAGCAAAAGATTTGGTGTATATTCACAACAACTTGCATCTCCTGCCACAGAAGGATCCAAAGTACAAGAAGGGGCCAAAGAAGCTTTGGGATGTAGCACCCGAGTTTGCTGACCTAGATATGACCATTCGAGATCTTGCTAGAGCCACTTTGGCTGATGTGGATGATGATGATGAGACAATACCCTCTAGTGCTAGTGGAACCTATTTGGGTTCCATTAATGATGATTTTGATCAACTACTTGCAACTACTGGAGACCCCATTGATCAAGGATTTTTTTGATAATCCATTTGATGTTTGAAACTTTGATGAAATGAAAACTTTAGTCTTTCATGATTGATGAACCATTGAACATTGAATCATGTCTCAAACTTTAATGAACAATATTTTGAATTGTCATTTTGTAATTCAATAATTCAATGTGCTGATTTTCTTTAGAATCATCAACATAGAATCATAGATCAATGATCAAGTATGCTATTTGAATTTTTAATGTTTATCTTTGACATTTGGCATTGATCAATGATCAAGCATCATAGATTCATAGTATGAAATGATTTAGTTTTAGAATTATGTATATTTCTTTTATATTTTTTGATATATAATGCATATATATATATACTCACGAATCCAAAACAGGAATTTTTTTTTTTCACGAATCCATGAACCGGATTCTCGAACCCAAATCCATCCCCAAATCCGAATCGGTAACTTAGGTTTTAATTGGAGATGATAATCCTATTGTTGTTGAGGAGTTGTAGATTGGGTTGTTCCAATTGGCTGTTGTTACTTGTGTTGCAAAATTGTAGATGGTGGCTAAGGATATAGAGGTGAAGATGGTGGACATCTTGAATTCCTTGTTGCTGATAAGCTGATGGTGGAAGGTGATGAATTGCATGATTTGTTTGTGAAGGAGAATGCATATTTGATGCATTATGTTGAGGATGCTGATCAGTTTGTTTTTGTTAGTAGGTGTGTTGACTGGTTGGTTGTAGTACAAAGGATTCAAAGGTTTGATTGGAGGAAGAAGAGGTTGCTTGTTTGCCGGTTTATCTTTTTGCCTTTGAGGATTGGGAAACCGATGGTCAAGATGAGGTTGTGTTCAGATTTTATTGCGGCATCAAAGTGTGAGGAACACTTTTCTATCTACCCTGGGTGTCTGATGCAATAGCATCTTGGGTTCCTAGTGATCTTACATCATCTTGGAGGAATTTCCTTGTGGTCTAATTAAGTTCCTTGTTTTTGGCAGTTTTTCAAAGATTTTTTGTACTCAATCTGTGGAGATCTTTGGCGTGTGCCATGAAAAGGGTTTGTTCCTTCCTATTCGTAGAGGCTATGTCTATGATCGCACCTCTTCAGGTGGTGTGGATTGTTAGATCTAGCATGTTCTTTGCCGATTGGTTGTGTTCTTCATGTCATTGGTTCAATTGTGTTCACCGGTTGATTGTTGAGGATTACGATAGAGGTTTTCGATCTATGGAGTTGAATGGTGTGGATCTCGAGGTGGACCTATGTGTGGTCGAGTTGGTGGTTGGATAGCGCCTGGTGAATTAATTAATTGTTGTAATTTATTTGGGATCTAGGCCGACCTAGTCTAATACGTTTGTCTTGGGATATATAATATCTTGAATGCCGACCTATGGTGGCTAGTATGTATAAATTTAGGGCTTGCAATTGTAAGAGGGGGGGGCTAGTAGAGTGCTAAGCCTGCAGAGGGTTGAGAGAGGGTAGCTTTGGGGTTTAACAGATCGAAATAAGGATCTAAGATTCATTTCTTTTTTTTGGCCGTAACCAGGAAGGCCTTACAACCTGACATGTTTGAAGCTAATTTGATGTTACTTGATAATAAAGTTGTTATTCGGTGATATCTTTGTTGTGCTTTTCTGTTTTCCATTGTGTTGACTCTTGCTGCAAGATTGGACATCTCCTTTGGAGACTTCTCTGGTCTTGACTACATCAAAATATGTTGATGACAACAATTGCCAGTAGTATAAGGCATCCTTTGGACAAGCCTTGGCAATGCCAGTGGTAGCAAATGCAAAATATTGATTGTGTGATCTCTTGTGCACAAGAACTAAGGCATGCAATTACAAAGATGAAAATGGAGTGTATTGCAAAGAATATAAGACACCCCGTCACAGAGAAGCTTGTTGGCATTGGAAGAAGCAATCACTAGATTAGAATACTTTGTGCTCCTAGCCACGAATAACAGGAAAAATCATCCATGTGCCACGATAGCATAAATAATTTAATCTTCTTCTTGTAGATTATAGTCTGCAATATAAAGTCTGGTGCCCAAATATTTCGAAATGTATTTGTAGTCTTCACCAAATATCCAACACAGAGAAACATTTATTCAAGCCATGTTATTAGATAGAGTATTAAGCACCGTCACTCTTTATAGATTTTTGCCCATAAGGAAGAATAAACTATGCTCACTATAGTTGGCTCCTCCAATAGCATGATATCCTTGATCCTTACACAGAAATATAATAATCAGTGCAGACCATAATATTGGTTCTAATCATTAAGTTGTGATATAATATTTCACTGATTAGGCTTTAGTGACAATATAAGGAAATGGTGAGTAGAGAAAGTTTAATTATCCAATTGTTGGGGATGAGCGTTTAAATATTCCAACGCGAAAGTATATCTCCAAAGTTTCCAAATTAAATATCTAACGTTGCCTTAATACTCAGAATGCAAACCAATAATGAACATTTGTAACGTCTTCTTTGCCTAATACATGGTTGGACCTCTGGAAACTAAATAATAGATTCTTTATTGAACTCCAATGCTTCATACTTAAATACTTTTGCAATTTTGCCTCTACAAGTGACTTTACAAAATTGAGGATATTCTGTAAACACAAAGTGAAATGTCCGAAATGATATTTCCAAATGTAGACTAGGGTGGGACTGAATCGCTACTAATACTGTGAACCACCTTCAGCCTCCTAGCTTTTGACAAACAATGAACAGATTTAAACATCTGATTATGATTTACAATGCCCAGTGAATTTCCTTATAAAGGGCTCCAAGAAATAACTAGAAGATTATATTAGGCCGACTGAAAATTTAATTAATAGTGACTTATATTATTTTATCATTCTATTCACTTTATTTTATAACTGAATTGATTAATTAAAGTCATCCTTAAGAAAAATAATTAACTTTTGGACAACATAATTAATTAATTTAATTAAGTCACTTTATAAATATTTGGGGACATCACGTTCAAAGAAGGAATTCCTTAAACCTATTGAGACAAGATAAGGTAGTTACTTCATTTTGTTAAAGAGGATGCTTGAGGTGCATGAGCCTCTACAACTGATGATGGTGAATTCAGAGTGGATTAGATTGCCTAATTCAAGTTCGACTAAAGGAAGAGGCATAAGATGATGATTGCTAGTTAGTTGTGAGGTAATACATTGCTGGTTTTACTATTAAATTGCAGATTTTCATATTAAATTTGTGATTTTTTATAATTTTAATTTTTATTGTTCACTGTCTCAATTTTTTTTTGCATTTTGTAGATATGTTTTCTCTTTCATCTCACCTATTCTAGATGTCACTAGATATACTGATATGAACTCTCCTAGTCGTGGAGAGATAAATGATAAATTTGACAACATGCTTGGAAAGATAAAGAAAACAATTTTGTCTAAGGATCCTACTTTGAGATTATATGAAAAACATATTAAGCACATTGTGATGCGGAGGTGGTGCACAATGAACACCCCACTTCTATGGCAGCCTTTGCTCTAAATACCAAATGTTATGCACCAAAGACTGTAAGGTTGCCTCCTTTTGATGATGAAGAGGTGAAAGAAGGGGCTAATGAAGGCGTTTTGAAAGATGTATTCAATTGAGTAGTCTACAATACTTTGCAGACAATGGATTACCTTCACAAATCTTTATTGTCCAACATTCAGTAAACTACAGACAAATATAGATAAAGATACATTAGCTCAAATTAACCCTATTAGATAGTGGACATGGCACTGGAAGGATTCACCATAATCATGGGTGCTTGCTACTCACCTTCTTTCACATGTTGCTATGGCTTTATCTGCATCATCAAGACAAAGGCTTACCTCTAGATGAGTGGAGAAGCTAGTGGTCATGCATGGTGCTCTTCAACTTCAAGATTGTTAGACTCTAGAGTATTGAGAAACTCTAGCTTTATGGTCGGATGTTCTGTCATGTCCCCATTCTGGCTGACATCGTTTGGCGTGCCAGATCAGTCTATCATGGGCTCTCGTAGACTGGTGGCGATGTGGAGAGAGTCATTCTGATGATTATTTGGGGATTGGATGGTCTTATTTGCTTTTGGAGAGATGGTGTTTATCATATTTTTTATTATAATGTGTTATGTGGGGCCAAAAAGTTATAATTTTGAGTTGAGTTGCACTTTTTATTTTATAAAGTTACTTTTTATATAAAAGTGCATTATAAAGGGATTTTAGAAGAATATTTTATAGATACTTCTAGAAGTTCTGGTGGCTTCTTAGAAAAGTGAATAAATAGAGTGCTTAGCCTCTCATTTGGACATCCCATGACTTGATTTTACACTACTTTTCTCTTTGAGCATATGTGGCGCCATCTTGGTCTGCAGATTGTCATTTGATCTTTAGGAACGAAGTTTCTTAAGGATTTGCATAACTGAGGAGGTGAAATATCCTTTGAAGGGTTGCACTTTGGAAGTTGTATTCAGCCATTTCAAGTTGAGCTTATTTGGAGTCCTCAGACTTACTTGAGGGTTTGAGTTTTTGATTGCAAGAGAAAAAAAGCAGATCCGAAAAAAGCAGTCCGAAAAAGCAAAGCGAAAAAACAATTCAAAAAAGCAAAGCGGAAAAGCAGATCCGAAAAAGCAAAGCGAAAAAGCAGATCCGAAAAAGCAGAGCGAAAAAGCAATCTGAAAAAGTTTTTGCTACAAGTCTAATTCAGTTTTCAGAATTTCAGGATAGGGTTTTGGAACCACAATTTTGCTCATATCTTCCTCATTACTCAGCATATCATTCTGGGTATTTTTGCATCGGATTTCTATTGTCGAGGAGATAAAGATAGGTGCATTTTGGAGTCCCAAAATGCCATGATTTATTTTTAAGGAATTTTCAAAACTCCTAGGCATTTTCAAAAATTGGCAAGGAAGTACATTTTCAGATTTGGGGTGACTTTGGCTTGGGTGTTGGCATCTTCAGCATTGGTAAAAATTATTGCAGGCATCTACAGTCAGGTTCCTCACTTCTCATTTGGCATTTGACATATTTTCTGAGAAATGTATGTTTTCAGCTGAGTACAAAATATAGCTTCAACACTTTACTATTTTACATTGTACTTGTCTTTGTTTGCCATTTGGCATTATTGGTATCAAAGGAAGGCTAGGATTTTGCAAGTGAAAGGGCATTGTAATTTTTAGTCTATCTATATTGCAAACCTAGGGTTTGATGATCATATTATTGGCTGAAATATGTATGGCATTGTTGCAAATTGTTGATATATGAATGGCATATGGTTTTGAGCAATTTCCTACATCATTGATAGTGTTTAGATGGTATTTGGTTGCTATCTATTATTCTGAAATTTTGGGACAGCGAACTCATATATTGCAAAATAATTTTCTATCTACATTTTGAGTTACATTTTTGAGGGGTTTTTAGTGGCCTATTGGTAAGGGTCATTACAGTGGTATCAGAGCGGTTTTCTTGCCATCCTGTTGGGTAAGAGCCGTCTTGTATGAATGATCAGCACTCTACTTTATCCAGAATGGACAGGTATAGTACAGAGTCTCAGAGGACACGACCTTGAATAGCTGATGGACAAAGTAGGAAGATCCAGAGTCGGAACAGTAGAAAGGATGGTTATTTAGACATTCGAGATGAACTTAAGAAAATAAGCCATGACATGTCTGAACAGTTGGTTAAGCCCCACCGTATGATGAATGACATGATGTCCGACCCAGCTAAGGTGGATAAGTTGACTGGATTTCTATTTGGCAGATCTTCTCACAGGGCAGATGACACAATTACCAGGAACTTGCATGAGGAGTTCGAGAAATTAGCTTGCAGCCAGGCAGAGGTTTCGGTTCCTATTCAACCACAGGAAGAAGTGGTGAAGGATATTACGTTGATGGATAGTAACTATCAACTTGATACTCAAGTTGAGACAGTTGTATACAGGTTGCCAGAGGGTGATGTCACAGGTACTCAGGATGGTTTGGTTACGACAGGCAGTGACTACAGCATAGAGGGTCCAGATGATGATTTTGAGGATGTTGTGCACGATGGCGAGATACCTGGTAGAGAAGAGCAGACATTGAGTATTCATGACTTTGCTGAGAGGGAGTACTAGGCACATTTGGATGGTTTGTCACATGAGGTTGAGGCTGGTAGTACTTCGCATGATTTGTCCAGCCAGCTGAAGGTGAGCAAAGATAGTATTGTGACTTCATTATCTCATTATGACAGGATGCGGGATATGATAGAGGATCACATCCAGATGATTCAGTTACAAGGCAGACATAAGGGAGTTCAGGCAGAGTCTTCTTGTGTTGACTTACAGGCGATTAGGGAAGGAATGGGAACGATGAAGTTGAGTTATTTACATCTTCTATTAGATCGTGACCATCTTCTTAGCCTTGCTGGGGACTATTCAGATGCCTTGAGGAAGGAGGAGGAAGTTGACAGGCTTTCTCGCGAGCTTGAGGACACTCGAGCTTCTTTGGTGAATACTCCATTGGCATTACAGGACTTCAAGAGACATGGGGATGAGCATGGTGTGGAGTTGAGTTTGGTTTCATCTTGCAGACCTGATACTCGGCTCTCTGCGGCAGACGGATCATATGTGGTCGTTGATAATGTTGTGAGTTCATCTTGCATTCACATCCAGGATACAGGGACGGTGTCAGACAGGTATGTGGAGTTAGTTGGTATTAGTCATATTACTCAGGTGAGGAGTTTGCTTGAGTTACCAGCTGATTCTAGTTTACGGATAAGGACTCGAGATTGTTATATTTTGGCGTTTGGGATTTAGTTGACTGGAGATCTTTATCACTTTTTGGTAGCAGTGATTGTTTGGGTGCTATCATGGATTTGATTAGCAGATTGCACGGTGTTGTCCTTTCTTGTGCCAGCAGCTTGTCCGATATTGGTATTAGTTTTTATACACCGGTGTTGGGCTTTGTTCATATATCCAGTCGACCATTCTTGCTGGAATGTGTTGATGATCTTTCATTTTTGGCAGTGTTTACAGATGAGTCCCAGGATCATATTGGCATTGATGATATCCAGGAGGATGCAGTGGGCAGTTTTGAGGACTTAGTTTCGTCAGTAGCTTTTTTTGGTACAGAGGAGTTGGATAGTGGTGCTACAATTTTTGATACTCCGTATGTTGATATGAGCTTTGGAGTTGATTCGCAGGATATGGATGGTAATACTCTAGAGACCAGTAACTTTGAGGATACTCCTTTGGACAGTGCGTCAAAGGAGGATTGTAGGAGACAGTCTAGCTAGCGCCATCATGTGTCTAGTCAGCTGAGAGTTAGTGAGCGAGACATTGCTATCGCTTGCCAGCATTTCGATGTTGCTCGTCAGTTGTTAACAGTTTATGAATGGGGTTCTCCTACTAGTGATGAGCAGGGAGGCAGTTATCTTTCCTTGACAGAGATCCACTCTTTATGGGAGGCTATCCGAATTCTGAGACAGAATTATATGCAGTTGGTAGCTGACAGAGATTATCTTATGGAGTGGGGCAGTACAGCGTACGATGCATTATTGACCAAGGAAGATGAGGTGAGTGAGCTTACTCAGCAGCTCGAGGTGACTTCTGAAATTCTTGAGAGTGCACAGTTGGCTTTCGAGGAGTCATAGTTTCATTTGGCTGAGGTGAACATGGAGTTAGAGTGACTGCAGTCTTTACCAGATTCTGTACAGTCACAGGTTGCGGTGTCTGGTGATCTGAGGATGTCCATGGTCGAGATTGTCAGAGACAGTGGTGATGGGGATGCATCCATCCTTGATACTAGCATTGGCATATCGGGTTCGTTTCCACTAGAGTCAGGTTCAGTTGAGTTGGGTGCTGCAGCAGATTGTTGTGGTATGCCTGACATGGTGGTGGTCTCTACTACTAATGGCACAGAGACTAGGGATGTTGTATCAGAGATCATGTGTGATGTTGGTGAGCCGGCAGTTGGCATGGTTCCTGCTAGTGATACTACTCCCTTGGCGATGTTTTCAGAGGTAGTAGTCAGTTCCAGCTTGGTTAGTGATCGGTTGCAGTTAGTTTCATCTGGATTGCAGTCTGAGTCACTGACTGAGATTGGCGCATCTTATCGGCATTACACTGTGAGGTATGCTCACCAGTTTACTTTTGATGACCATGTTGATGAGATGGTGATACGTAGATGTACTTTGGTCCCTGGTTCTTGTCATCAGTTATGGGATGGTTTGATGCCACGGGATGAGAGGTGTGATGGGCATGACATGGCGATAGGTTTTGCGGTTGATAGCTTGATAATACATGACTTAGAGCAGGAGTTTGGGAGTGATGCTTCAGCGGTTGTTGTTATTGATTCTACTCCTTTGGCTATGACATCTCCTGACTTAGCTGGTAATCAGTCGCAGTGGGTTGTATCACCTGTGCATGGTGAGCTGTTGACTGAGGTTGGTTCTTCTTATCAGCATTATACTGTAGGGTATGTACATCAGTTTGCATTTGATCCTTGTGTTGAGGAGTTGATGGCAGGCAGATTTGGTTTGGGTTCTATTTCTTACTGTTTATCTTGTGATGTCTTTTCGCCATCAGTGGTGCATGGGAGTTATGGTTACGAGATAGTGGCCGGTGATCTGCAGAGTTGTGTTGACTGCAGGAGTTGTACAGTGTGTGGACTCCCCATACTTGGTATAGTTTCATTCGGGAGTGTTCACCATTGTTGCAGAGTTGGATTGTACATTCCGCATAGGCCAGTGGGATGCATTGATGGTATTTACTGTGTTGGCAGTTTGAGTTGTCCACTTTACTTGGGTTCTGATATTCTGAGAGTTCGTGTCTCGTGGGTTCCTGATTGTGGCAGTTGTGATTTTGGAGTTTGGTTGAGCTGTATTTGTCAGTTTGATTATGGATTCCTCTTGGTTATATTGCAGAGGATATTGCAGGAGCCTGCGTTGATTGACAGCAGTATAGTTCATGACTACTTTTGGGATCCAGGTGGATTGATTGGTTTATTGTTCAGCCATTGCTTGGGGACAAACAATTTCAGGAAGGGCAGACTGTCATGTCCCCATTCTGGCTGACATCGTTTGGCGTGCTGGATCAGTTTATCACAGGCTCTCGTAGACTGGTGGCGATGTGGAGAGAGTCATTCTGATGATTATTTGGGGATTGGATGGTCTTATTTGCTTTTGGAGAGATGGTGTTTATCATATTTTTTATTATAATGTGTTATGTGGGGCCAAAATGTTATAATTTTGAGTTGAGTTGCACTTTTTATTTTATAAAGTTACTTTTTATATAAAAGTGCATTATAAAGGGATTTTATAAGAATATTTTATAGATACTTCTAGAAGTTCTGGTGGCTTCTTAGAAAAGAGAATAAATAGAGTGCTTGGCCTCTCATTTGGACATCCCATGACTTGAGTTTACACTACTTTTCTCTTTGAGCATTTGTGGCGCCATCTTGGTCTGCAGATTGTCATTTGATCTTTAGGAACAGAGTTTCTTAAGGATTTGCATAACTGAGGAGGTGAAATATCCTTTGAAGGGTTGCACTTTGAAAGTGGTATTCAGCCATTTCAAGTTGAGCTTATTTGGAGTCCTCAGACTTACCTGAGGGTTTGAGTTTTTGATTACAAGAGAAAAAAAGCAGATCCGAAAAAAGCAGTTCGAAAAAGCAAAGCGAAAAAGCAGTCCGAAAAAACAGATCCGAAAAAGCAAAGCGAAAAAGCAGATCCGAAAAAGCAGTCCGAAAAAGCAGATCCGAAAAAGCAAAGCGAAAAAGCAGATCCGAAAAAGAAAAGCGAAAAAGTAGATCCGAAAAAGCAGAGCGAAAAAGCAATCTGAAAAAGTTTTTGTTACAAGTCTAATTCAGTTTTCAGAATTTCAGGATAGGGTTTTGGAACCACAATTTTGCTCATATCTTCCTCATTACTCAGCATATCATTCTGGGTATTTTTGCATCGGATTTCTATCGTCAAGGAGATAAAGATAGGTGCATTTTGGAGTCCCAAAATGCCATGATTTATTTTTAAGGAATTTTCAAAACTCCTAGGCATTTTCGAAAATTGGCAAGGAAGTACATTTTCAGATTTGGGGTGACTTTGGCTTGGGTGTTGGCATCTTCAGCATTGGTAAAAATTATTGCAGGCATCTACAATCAGGTTCCTCACTTATCATTTGGCATTTGGCATATTTTCTGAGAAATGTATGTTTTTAGCTGAGTACAAAATATAACTTCAGCACTTTACTATTTTACATTGTACTTGTCTTTGTTTGCCATTTGGCATTATTGGTATCAAAGGAAGGCTAGGATTTTGCAAGTGAAAGGGCATTGTAATTTTTAGTCTATCTATATTGCAAACCTAGGGTTTGATGATCATATTATTGGCTGAAATATGTATGGCATTGTTGCAAATTGTTGATATATGAATGGCATATGGTTTTGAGCAATTTCCTACATCATTGATAGTGTTTAGATGGTATTTGGTTGCTATCTATTATTCTGAAATTTTGGGACAGCGAACTCATATATTGCAAAATAATTTTCTATCTACATTTTGAGTTACATTTTTGAGGGGTTTTTAGTGGCCTATTGGTAAGGGTCATTACAGATGTTGATTTTCAAGACACTGCCCAGGTTGATTAGGAGGAGGCACTAGAGGGATTGGTTGGGATTCCATTGGTTGATGTGGACCCTCATAGTGGCAAGGACACAAAGGACTCCAATTTTTATACAATGTTGAGAGATGCAGACTAGGGGAAACCTTTTTTTTTTGTATCTTCATAATCTAATTAAAAGTGAAATTTGTAGCCTTTGGACATTTTGTTGTAACTTGTATACTAATTTTTCAATATCACATGAATATTGACAATGAGTTATGAAAACAATTGGATTAATTTTTGACATTGTCACATTTGCTAATTTATTTCACTTTGACTCTTATGTGAACTCTCAATTTAACACATATGTGATGCATTAGGTTTGTATAATGTATATATGAATGCTTTATCAATGTTAACATATGAATATTTAAAACATTCCTATAATTTTAAATATTCTCTACCGGGATAAACATCATATGAGTTTCACACTGAATGAAGGAGAACCCTGCTTGCTTTTATTTTGTATCATCAAGGGCCACAAATGGTTGTTAAGTGTCCAAGCCTTAACTTTAGCCAAATGATTGATGCTTTCTTGGTCAGCATGTCTCAGGAAGTCTTTACCAGATAAAGTAATCAAAACCTGCTATGCCAAACTTTTATATGTATCAGAGGCTAGAACATAATTGATTTAATGTTGAGCTCTGAATGATTGCTGTTGCAAATGATGAATGCTCTGATATTAAAACATAACTGGTTAACATTCCGACGAAGAAGAGGATGGTGATGGTGAAAAGAGGCACAGATTTTGATTTTCTTTTCCTAGGAGTCTCTGTATTCGTCGGCTGTTGTAACTTTATTAAAAGATATTGTCAATGTTGCCAAACTTTAGAATAGAAAACATATTGTAGATTGAAGATAATATCAACACACAGATTGGTCTTCATTTTTTGATATATTAGTATATGTTTTCTTATTCACAGAATGTCAAAGCTGTTTTTGATGAGGCAATCAGTGCTGTCATGCAACCCCCAGGATGCCGAAATAACAGTAGGAAGAAGAGAAAGTCCAACAATGCCTGTTCCATATGGTAAGTTCACTAATTGTCTAACTGGCTTGCATTTCCATGCAATTGTACAATTTCTTTGGGGGGGGGGTGTCAATTTGAACTGAATTTGCGTGACTTTGAAAGGTTGAAAATTGTGAAACATCTCATTTGAGCAGGGCCCTCTTTTTTTAATTATATTGATAATAGCTTGACTGACACTAGACAATATGTTTGTAAGTCATTCTAATAATGTTAGTATCAGAAGCTGTTAGAATATAAAAAAATCTCTAATGCCATATGAACTTTAAAAATATTGGGCCATCCAGTTGGTACTAAAACTAAAAGCACTAATGTTGAGTATAATTTAAGATCAATACTTGGAAGAAATTTGGTAACCGACTTTCTTGTATATTTTTATTGATTACTTTGAAACTACAAATTAACATGCTGACTTAAAATAATGGCAATATGGATCACATTGATCAGAACTGTCTACAACTGTCACATAAGAAAATGAGAATGTTTTTTCCTAATTCTTTGTTGAGCAGCATGTATGTCAGTTTGGTGTCTTTCAGGGAGAATATAATGGCATCAACAATATACCTTTTTTGAGTTCAACTTTAGATTACAATGTTGCATATATATTAGTTTTGCTCTTGGATTTATGAGAGAGATTTTTCAAATGGAAAATATTGAGTTGAAGCCTGGATGCCTACTCTACCCTGTTGGAGAAAGGGACACTCATTGAGAAAATTTTCTCTGATATCAAGGTTCAACCTGTATCCCTTAGGGAGCTTTGTTTAACCCGTGGAATCTAGTATATTGTTTACACATTTATACGTTGAACTTCAGTTCTGTATTGGACAATGCAAATCAATATTTAGTACTACTGATTGCGTAACAACATTCTTTGCAGTTGTGCTTTCTGTTCATAAATACAAACTGCTTAAATGAATTATCTCAAAATAGCTGCACCTTGTCATTTTCTTTTATAAAGTGGCCAACTAAAAAAAGTTAAATGCACAAGAAACTTTTAAGATGTAACCATCTTTCAATACTTTTTTTAAATGCCATTTTGCATTTCCAAGAGAATTTGACCTTGTAACTAGTGTTGCTATCCTAAAAAGGTTGAGATATCGTTTCTCTTTTAGTAAGAAAATAATGGTCCACATTTTCACATCTAGGAGGAACGCAACCTCTTTCAATGACCTTTACTCTCCTAAAGAGACTTTTCTAATTCATTGACTCGACAATTTTTGGTGGCACATCTTCGGCAAAACACAAGATATGAAGCCATGTCAACTTCCTTCTTATGTGTTATGTAGTTTATGAATGGATAAATAAATAGAGACCTGACCTGGAGTGGAGGATTTTGAAGCCATGGAGAAACATAGCAAAATCACGTTGAGCTTGTATTTTATCTTCAAAATCTCAATAACATGGCAGAAATTACATTGTAGGCGCATGAAAGAATAAAAAAGTATCTTTCTCACCACTACAAGCACATGGGTGAATAAAATTTTTTCACTACCAAGACGGAGCATGGATGAATGAAAAATTGTCTTCCCAATCACTAGGAGTATGGGTGAAAGAAAAAATATCTCCCTCACCACTATGAGCACGAATGCATGACCTCTACAAGCATGGGTGAATGACAAATTGTCTTCCTCATCACTAGGAGCATGGGTGAATGAAAAATTGTCTCCCTCACTACTAGGAGCATGAATGAATGAAAAATTGTCTTCCTCACCACTATGAACATGGGTGAATAAAAAAATGTCTCCCTCACCACTAAGAGCATGGGTGGATGAAAAATTGTCTTCCTCGCCACTACGAGCATGGGTGAATAAAAAACTGTCTCCCTCACCACTAGGAGCATAGGTGAATGAAACATTGCCTTCCTCACCACTAGGAGTGTGGGTGAAATCATCACTATCTCCACTAGGAGCATGTGAGAATAAAAACTTGTTTTGCTCAGCACTAATACCATAGGTGAATGAAAAACTTCTGCATCACTAGGAGCATGGATGAATAAAAACAAATTGCAAGCCACAAGGAGCTTGTGCAAGTTGAGGAAGCATGGGTATATGAAAAATTGTTTTCCTCACCACTAGAAGCATGTGTGAATTTTCTCATCAATTTTTCTTGGGTTTTCATGGTGTGCCATACCCTTGCCAATCGATATCATGGAATGTCACTATTAAATGCCCTCAATTCTTTTGGAATGGGAAATCAAGTACAAGGGTAAAAAACTTTCTTTATTTGATTGTCTTTTCCATATGAAGTGTTAGTAGACACTGAATGTGTAACATCTCTTTGAATTTATTTTTGCTCCACAGTTATTTTGAAATTTGAAAGGAAGCTGTGTGCATGGAAGAAGCTTCCTAAACCAATTTGTGCAGAGGAGACAGTGCCAAAATTTCTACAATTAAACTGTTACAAATTTAGATGCACATTCAATATAACATAACCAAATATTCAGCATAGAATAACACATGACCAACATATATGTGGGGAAAATCATTTCTTTAGGAAAGTCCCACACTCCAAAACATAGCCTGATTTATTATCAGTAAATAGAATTTACAATTGTAGAGCTATGCTCTTGTAGGAGTCTTCACACTTCTACAGGATTCTGGAGTATATTTCATCAACATAATGGTACTTGTGAGTAGAACATAATTCAACTCCAAAATACAAGTGTACAATGGATAAATTGGATGCTTCCAAAATGGTACACCCAAGATTGCCACTTTTCATCATCTCCTTCGTTGCATGCATGGAAGATTGAGGATGAACATGCAAGGTGCCTATCTCAACCCGCACATACAAAATTGCAACCTGCCAATTGTGAACATCACATACAAGGTGTACACTTAACATGCAATTTAAACATTGCATGGAATACACATACCTGCAAAACTCCACCTATCTCAACAATTTCCAAAATTGACTTGTCTAAAAGTCAACTTTGTCACTAGTCACTAACAATCCTACATGAGTTAACTAATAAAAAGGGACTTTTGTTAACTCATACAAAGTGGGATGCCCACCACCTAAAAAGTAGAAACTAGAATACAACATGATTCAACTCCAAAGTACAATTGCACAATATATCGAGGTATATAATGTATAGATTAGATGCTTCCAAAATGGTACACCCAAGATTGCCACATGATCATCCCCATCACTGCATGCATACAACATTTAAGATGAACATGCAAGGTGCCTATCTCAACATGCACATGCTGAACTGCAACCTGCCAATTGTGAACATTAGATGCAAGGTATAATTTGGGAGTAATTTTGGCAGCATAAAGGCACTTGTGAATTGTTACCAGTTTTTTTTCCCACGGCTTAATCGGTTATAGATGTCTATCTTATAGCACGTGGATTAAAATGCAGCTCCCACAAGGGTAGAGCCTATTGTGCTACAGGAACCCCAAAATGAGGCTATAGAATGATGCCAATACAATTAGGGATGTGGGAACAACACATTTGGAGGGCAGGAGATTATACCAATCAAGGTTTAGGTCATCGGCATGAGTTTCCCCGATGACAACACTTAAGTGAAATAGAAAAGGGTGATCGGGATCATATACACCGATTGAGGAGCAGAGCACTACAGAAAAGGTCCATGTCAGTATAGGTTATGTTGATGACATCAAATGAGCAAAGAGAAAACAACTCATCGGCGTGACATTTGCTAGCGGCAAAGACACTTCTGTCTTGTTGATACCCAATGCGGTTGTCGGCAAGTCTTACACCAATAAATGCCAAAGAGGGATGGCCCATCAGCGAGAGCTTCATTGATGGATGTCATCGGCATGACTAACGTTGTCGGGGTGAGTGCTTCCAGGTTTCCTCAATGCCTAATGAGCTCATCGACACAACATACAGCGATAGGGTTATTAGGTCAACTTACATTGATGTGCTCCATCGGTGAAACCTATGCTAGCGGCAAAGACACTTTTCTGTCTTGCCAATACTTGATGAGGTTATTGATAAGACTTATGTCAATGGGTATCAAAGCAATAGACGGTCTGTTGGTGAAGGTTGTACTGATGGACTCATTGGTTTAGCAGATGTCAGTAGTGGAACCTTTTCCATGCTACCCCAATCCCCGATGGGGCCTGTCGGCCTAGCTTGTGCCGATGGTAACATGAAGTGAAGGCTTTGGAGAACGAATAAGAGTTATTAGTCGATGGCACCAAGAGGGAGTGTTTATTGGTGGGAGTTTTGTTGATAGGAGGCTATTGCCATGACATTTCAAATCTGATCAAAGGCAAAGGATTTCTGGTGCTTCGATCGGAAATTCTCTAGCTGTGAAGATGACTTCAGAGCTTCTTGTAAATGTTGTTTGGGGTATACAACAAACACAAAGGCTTCTTTTGTTTCACTTCATCAAATATGCTGATGCATCCAAGGTGGCGGCACTGTTCCAGCGGTGAAGAGACAAGGCAAGGTGAATATGTTTGACTTTAGGCAAATGCAGTTGTGAGGTTAGAGGAAGTTACTGCTTTTCAGAGGCCTTTTTGCCTTTTGAAGGATAGGATCACATTTATGGAGGGTCTTTATGGCAATATTATTGGGGCATGACTTTGGGGTCACCGTTTGGCCTCTTTACAATTGTTTGAAGGTCTCACTGATGACTTGTTCTGATTGCATCCGACCCAGAAGTTATTACTATTTTTGGGGTGCAGTTGGATTTTGAAGAAAGCATAAGTATGACCTGAGGGCTCATTGGTAAGGAGTTCTTGGTTGTGCAGATTTGGGGAGCCTTAGTGACTATTCATAGTCCTTTTCTCACTTCTAGCATACTTCTTGTAACTCAGTTTTGCATATGCAGAGATTATATTGTAGACCATTTTTTCACAGTATTTTACCTTATTTGTTACAGAGTTGTGTAATGGTATATGATTGATAGGACTGTTAGTGAAAGTATCTCTTTTCCTTTTCAGTTTTTTGTCTCATGTTTGTACCATATTTGTGATTAAAGTGTTTTTTGTACGTTGCAGTCAGTGTCAAGGGTATTGTTGTAGTTCGTTGTAGTGAAAGTTATCTTTCCTTCATAGACATATACATTCTCAGACCTCCTTGTGAAATATTTATGCACATGCATGAAGAAATAGGTAGTGTAAGTTTACCACTGTGTTTAGGTGTTCAAAAAAATCATAATTTTTTTGAATATTTCAAGTTTATCATTTTGGTGCATCACCTTATTAATTTTAGTTTGGAGTTTAAGTTTATGCAAGCTTTCTGCCCCTTTTCCCATCAAGAAAGTAGTTTTAGAAGGTTCTGTAGGTGAAGTATCAGAGAGAAGCTGGCCTTCTCCGGAGGTTCTTTCCGGTTTTGGGTGAATATAACCCATGAAAGTTCCCATGTTATTCCAGAATGCTAAGTTTTAATGCAATTTGGCAAGGGTGCAATTCTGGTAACTAACATGAATACAACATGATTAAACTTCAAAATGCAAAAAATATATAGGGGTTTGCAATGCATAATTAGATGCTTCCAAAACGGTATACCCAAGATTGCCATATGTCATCATCCTTGCATGCAAGATTGAAGATGAACATGCAAGTTGCCTATCTCAACTTGCACATGCAAAACTACAGCCTGCCAATTATGAACATCGCATGGAAGGCACATGCATGCATCCAAACTCAAACATCGCATGTAATATGCCTACATGCACAATGGTTTTCTTATTGATTTCCAAAATTGACTCCTCATTTGAAATAGACTTTGCCCTTATGAACTGACAGTTTGACATGAGGCAACTAACAAAAAGGACTTCTCATACAAAGTGGGACACCTGCCTCCTTAAAAATAGGGACAATGTCACCCATGCCATTTCACATATAAGAAGACAACTCAAAGTGCCACAAATGACATCATTGGGTGTAGATGAAATTAATTACATAGGCAGATTATTACCAGAATAATTAAATAATTAATGCTGGGAAACCAAAGGTTGAGACATCTTATTTCTAACACTCTCCCACATGTTGAACACCTTTGAAGAGCCAAGGGAAATAAAGTTCAACTACTAGGGGTTGTGAGGCCTATAGACTCCAAACACCATTTGAACTTATTTGTGCTCATGGGATTTGTCAATGCATCTACAACATTTGCCAAAGTGTCAACCTTTTCCTATTTGACTTTTCCATCTTCCATCATATCACAATCAAAACGAAACTGGACATCAATGTGTTTTGTTTTGGCATGGAAATTTGGATTATTTGCTAAACAAATGACACTTAATTGCTACAACATATGGTAATCACCCCTACATCAAACCTTATATTAGAACACAACTATTTAAGCCAATATCTTCCTTACAAGCATGAGTAGCTGCCATATAGACTACTATGGTCGTGGACAAAACAACTATAGCTTGCCACTTACTCATCCAATAGGTAGCACCAGCAAACATCGTGAATACATACCCATTGGTGGATCTTCTCTTGTCAACACCACCTGCCCAATTTGAATTTACATAACCATGAATACAATCAAAATGCTAAGGTCCAATAGGATAACTTATAGGAAGATGTGTACATTAATCAGCCTGAAGGATTTTAGATTGCAGAAAAGGAGAATTAGATATGCAGAGTGACAAAGGCTCTTTATGGCCTGAAGTAGGCACGTAGGCAATGGTACAAAAAGATTGATAGGTACTTGGATGAATAGGGGTTTCAAAGGAGTCCTTTAGATCCTAACCTATATGTCAAAAGAGTAGGCAATGATCATCCTTCTAGTCATTTATGTGGATGATATCATCATAACAGGTAGTGAAGCACACTTGATTAAGCAAATCAAATGGAATTTGAGCAAGGCTTTTGACATGACAGACATAAGCATCTTACATTAGTGCCTAGGTGTACATGTTTGGTAGATAGGTAGTGGTATTTTCATTTTTTAGTCTAAATATGCTAGGAGTTTGCTAGACAAGTTCGGAATGACAGATTCCAAGATCTCACCTATGCCTATGGAGGAAGGATTGAAGCTTTTAGCCAAAATAGACTCAACGGTGATCAATGAGTTAGCATTCAAGCAACTAGTAGGTAACCTTATCAATCTTATAACCACTAGAGTTGACTTGAGTTATGTTGTGAGTTACATTTCATATTCATGATAGCACCTAAGGAAGAACTTTGGGTTGCAGTGAAGAGGGTTCTAAGATATGCGAAAGGGACACTTGAGATTGGAATTCTATATAGAAGAAGCAAATATCCTAAGATGGTTGGGCTGACAAATTCAAATTGGGAAGTTATGTTGATGACACAAAGTCCACTTTTGGGTATGTTTTTAGTCTTGATACAGGTGCAACCACATGGATCAGTAAGAGGCAATAGATAGTAGCTCTTTTCTCGATAGAAGTAGAGTATTAAAAAATAGTTAAAGCAGCATGTGACGTAGTATGGCTAAAAATGATGCTTTCATACATGCAATGTCTCAAGAAGGGCCTTCACCCTTGTACTGTGAAAATTAGTGGTGCTAAAACTTTCCAAAAATCTAATCTACCAAGAGTGTGCAAAATATGTAGAGATTCATTACCATTTTATATGACAAGTTGTTGAAGATGGATCAATGATGTTATAATACTTTCTAACAGAGGACCGAATTGCAGACATTCTAACTAAGTCTCTAAGTCTTGATAAATTTCTTACATCTTAGGATAAACTTGTTGTAGTTGACAAATTGACCATTAAGGGAGGGTATTAAAATAATAATGTGACATTTAGTTATAATGGTCAAATAAGTTGTTAAGGTAGACTTTAGGAATATTCATTATCATTTTAGTTGTCATTTGCATTTCTTAGTGTTGATTTTATCCTTATCGAATATAAATTGTTTGTATCTCTTAGTTAAGGAGACTTTTGCTCCTTTTTCAATATAAAAAATCTTGGTAATTATTCTCTATATCAATATTTTTCATAAAAAGAATCCACTATAATTTCTTTAATATTTGGAATTTTGCCTTGATGAGAAATACATAGTTTTAGATGGGAATTGTGGATTGCAAAGGAAACCCAAAAGACAGAAATGGGGACTGCACTTTTGTTAATCTTCTTTTAATTAATACATCACACCATAACAATCAAAATCGGTTCATGTTATGATAGAGATAACAAAGGTTCATTATGGAATATGAGCACAAAGGAATAGCTATATATTTGAATGTCACCCATAATAATGATTTTGTAACTGGGAATATGTGTTAGTCTATAATGGTTGATATAAAATATTCTATCTTATATCATTTATTATCAATTATACAATTGGAAGTTGGAAGCCCTAAAATTTTCGAAGAAAAATAGCAAAAATCATAGAAAAATCAACATTGAAAACTATAGGAAAATGTTGACTTACATGATATGCTCCATTGCTAGGAGGCTTGAAGTTGGTGAGAATGAGAAACCTTTGAGTATTGAGTGAAAATGAGAAACAAAATAAAGTTTTGAACTAAAAGATTGAGCAAATGCCTATTTAACATCATAGGGTACTTGAACACGTGTGAGATGCAATTGGATGTCTCTTGTGAAGGTAGATATCTCTAGTTGTGTCTTGGAGATGGTAGATGTGTCCTTGGTAGGGAGTGTGCCTCCTCAAGTGACACTAAAAAATATATTTATTTAATAAATTGATAGTATCAATAATTATTAGATACTCTCCATTCATGGGTTAGTAGAATATAAGAATTATATAAGAGAGAAAAAATGAAAAGCCCATTTACGGGATGGGAAGATAAACTTTGATGGAGCTTCTTGCAGTAATCTTGGTCCAATAGGTGGTGGGTATGTGTTATGAGATGCTTCTAGTGCCTTTGTGATTGGAGGCTCTTGCAATTTAGGTATATGAACAAATAATAAAGTGGAGTGGGAGGCACTCTTGGTTTATTTGACTTTGGTGTACTCTAAAGGCTATCATAGCATTATAGTGGAGGGTAATTCCTTAATTGTTATAAATCCTTTGAAACTTTTGCATGGAACTAGAAGCATCATTCCATTCTATAAGAAGTTCTAGTTTGGAAAAGTAATTTTGTTTCTATTGAAGTTGTTCATTGCTAAGGGAGAAGTAATTGATCTTTTGGCTATGTAAGGTTCCCATTTTGCAGACTTTGGGATTAGCTTGGTTTGACGACCCTCGCAGGCTAATCAGGCGATCAGAGGGGGCCAAATGTCAGAGCCAGTGTTGGGATTCCATTATGGGGATTCAGTTTATTAGGTCTGCTCTTCATTTGGGTCAATTCAGTCAACTTACTATTTTTAGTAAGTGTTATTTTGGGGATGGCCAGGATTAGTAGGGTGTCTGCACGGAGTGTCAGATGATTCAGGATCTAGCTTTAGGGAATCTCCAGTTTGAGAGACTTACTATTTTTAGTAAGTTTATTTTTAGCAGCTGGCTATTTTTGGCAGTGGGTTATTTCCGACAGGGCAGTTGGCGTTTGGGTCTGGTGTCGAAAATGAGTTGGTTTCAGTTAGCAGAATTCATTGGCTTTGTTTTTAAAGATATTGTTATTAAATTAAAAATATTTTAATTTAATGACTTAAGTACTTTATAACTTAATTGTTATAAAGTGAAATTAACATTTAAAAGCCTTTTATATTAAAAAAGTGAAATTGTGCTTTTTCCGAAAAAGCTATAAGTACAACTCGAA
Source organism: Chamaecyparis obtusa (assembly GCA_027943335.1). Taxonomy (NCBI): domain Eukaryota; kingdom Viridiplantae; phylum Streptophyta; class Pinopsida; order Cupressales; family Cupressaceae; genus Chamaecyparis; species Chamaecyparis obtusa. The sequence goes on from BSBK01000233.1 coordinate 210,265, forward strand.
AAAACACTTTTATTCACTAATTGATTATTTGATATTTTGTTTGTGAGAGAATTTCTGCTTGGCTTTGGAAGCTAGGGTTTGAGCTCGGTCTTCAGCTTTTGGAGAGAGTTTTTTTGAGATTTGCCGAGTTTGGTCTTCTTCTAGGAGAGAGCTCGTTCTGATACTGAATTGAATCCAGTGTTGAGGTATACTGGATTTGTATGCAGTTTTATCTACAGGCGAACCAATTTGTTCTCAAAGATTCTGAATTTGTCTTTGTTGGGGTTTGATCTGTGAATTACGAAATCTATTGTGATTTAATATTGGAGTTTTTCTGTATGAGAGTTGAAGATTGCTGTTGAAAGTGTGCTTGTGAGTACATCAATCGAAATTCTGGAATATTCATTTTGGTGGCCGATTTATTTATTTTCTGATTAACAAGGTGTGACGCATAGGAAGGATCTCTGAATTTCATTGGTGATTGTGCATTTATTACTGTGACTTCGCATATATTGGAGATGTTTTTATTTGACAGCCAAATCACATTCAAACTGCCAACGTCAACCCTCTGTTTGGCACGTGAGAGTGAAGAGGCTTGGTGGCAGCAGATTTCTGGGCACGTGAACACTCTAGCAGAATCGTGGGACCATTTCCTTGGTTCAGATTTGCTACAGCAGGGTCGTGTGACTTTTTGCTTGGTCTGGCATTGCTACAGCAAGATCTTCGGACTATTTTCCTTGAGACCAAACAGTTTGGACCAGTCACGTACTGCTGGGAGCAGTCATGTGTTGATTATACAAGGTGGAGGCCATATTCAGGAAATTTGTGACAGCATAAGGAGAAATTGCTGAAGTACAGGCGCATTCGAATTTATTGGCATTTGATTATTACAAAAAACTTGTTGAAATGAGAATTCAAAATAGTGAATGTTCTTTCAGAATATTAGTTGTCTGAATTTAGGTAATTAAATTTGGTGGAAGTATCACTGGAATTTGCTGTTGTTATTTTAATAGAAATTCTAGAAACCATTTGTTGTGATTCAATTGTTAAAATCTGAAAATTCTGCTAAAGACGTGCAATTGAACTGTGAAAGAGTTAGTTTCGTTATAGAGAGCCAGTTCGGTTCTTCACAGGCTAATAAGAAGATAGATATTCCCAATATCTCATTCCTAGAAAGTTATTCCATGTTTGATTGGGAAGGTATATCAAGGCTTATTGAAGAAGACACTTGGCATGATTATTGACTATTATCACTAATCATCGTAGGCTTGCAATTATTTATATTTATGCCTCATGTACGGAGTATGCATTGCTATATTTATTGTGTTGGCTTTGCTTGTATAAATGGTTGCTCATTATTGTACCTTATTTGGTCATTATATTCATTTATGTGAGTTTGTTTCAATGGTGTGAGGTTCCTCATATATGGACACAACCTGTTGGATTTTCTCACTTGCCTAGTCTGGTGAGGCTTTTTCAATAGGGTCATTGGTGCTGCCAGTGTGGAACGTGTAGCTGGCCTTTTGAGTATTTCTCATGGTTGGGGAGGGTTTGTCTGCGCACAAGCTAAAAAGGATTTCCAGTGGCCCCAACATGTTAATGTTGAATGTAATAAAATATGTTCATGAAAGTCTCTGGATTTGATTGTGTAAAATTTTTTACCATCAACGTTTCAGATCACACTACATGATCCATCATCACACTACATGATGATGGATCATGTGGTGTGATCCAAAACGTTATGGTAAAAATTTTTACACAATCAAATCTAGAAACTTTCATGAACATTCATATGGATTGTGGAAATCTGATAGCTTTGTGATAAAATATGTTTTGGGTAATGATGGTATAGAGTAAAATGGTTTGCTTTGTTCCTAGGCTTCTATTTTGACCAACTTGAAGAAAACATGTATCGGTTTGAAATGACGATGTGTGTGGTAACCTAGTAGAGCTTTTGTAGTTGTGACAGTATAGAAGAGATTCTGCTTCTAAGTATGTAGGGTGTGGAGCTTCCCTAAGGTGTGTTGGATGTGCAAGTGACCGTGGCTATGTGAGAACTGTTAAACCTCTATAAGGACATGAGCAACCGCATGGATTTTCACAAGATATATGCCTAATGATTAAAAACATGGTCACATCTCACAATAAGGGTTTGCTGGAGAGTGGTGATCATTAGAATGGTGTGGCTTCTAGAAATGGTGTCTATAATCGGGCATACAATCAGTGGGAGATTGCTCCAGGTTGTTTTAGCATTGTCTGTTGGGGAGTCTTCAAACTCTCATGATAGTGTTTAATGTTGTTGTTGGTTTTCTGCTTTGGCTTTGATGTCTGGTGGCTGTATGTTTTTTGTTGTTGTTCTGGTTGTGTTCCCCTATTTGGTTGGTCATATCCTTATGACTATTTTGTTTGTCCACTATGTTTTCTGTTTTGTCTGTATGCCTGTTTTACTCAGATATGGGTTGTGATGGCAAGATTTTGGTTATGTATTTTTTTTGATAAAAGGTCAGCAGCCCCATAATAAGACCACAAAACTTCTGTCAAATTTTTATTTATTGATAAATATCTATTATTATATTATATAAATATAAAAAAAAAATTAATATTATAGCTATAATTAAAATTCCAAATACAATGAATAATTTCTCTACACCAAATGTGCTTGTCAAGAGGAACAAATCCCAGACCAAAGTGCTGCTAAGCTTGTGCTATAGAAAACCTAAGGGCCTCTTTGATGGAAAGCTGGACAAATTTTGAGAGAAAATGTAGTCTTTTCAACTTGGTGGACTGCTAGCTTCTGTTTCTTGAAAGTCAGAAGAAATGGCAAAGGATTTAATAGCTCACAATTTTGAAATTTTTGCAGGTAGAAATCTCCTGGGCATGGAATGTTCCTTTGACAGGGTTTAATTGCAATTTTTAAAAAAATGATTGTTTTAATTTTTCATTCTTCAATACTGTGATTTAAATTTTTTGCAGGGGGCTCTTGCTATGTCTCTTCTCCCTCTCAGGGATGACAAGGAGTCCCCTGGCGAGCCCTACAGAGGGGAATGTTCCCAAGAATGCCTGCTGCACTGCAGGGATATCTGGGAGATGTTCTTCCTTATAGGAAGTGGTGCAGGGATGACAAGAGGATGAGACAAATCTTCCTGGAAACTCCAGAATTTTGGAGGGGTCACAGCCCTGTGGAACACTGGTTTTATTAGATCCATGCCATGTGAACTTAGTATAGGAATGGGTATTGAGAGATATTGCTGTCTGCTGTGGAGCACAGTGAATACAGCTATGCCATTTGTAATGTCCCTTTTTGGGATATTCCTGATTTCTACGCCTGCAAACAATTTTAATAACTAAAAACTGATATTAGAAATATCAAAGATCAAGAAATTATGATAATATTCAAATCAATCCATCATAGCATCATTAATATTTGGATCGATACATCATAACATATTCCTTGTAGCCAATCACATTGTGAGTTCCTTGGAAATGATAGCAAATGGAAAGTATCAAGGCTGTTGTCCTCGACTCGCCAAGAGCATGGAAGGTGGGCCACCCTTCCAACTCTTAGTCCACCTTGGAGGTTGGCCATCCTTGATTAAGCCCAAGAGCATGGAAGGCTGGTCATCCTTGACTTGCCAAGAGCATGGAAGGTGGGCCGCCCTTATATCTCTTAGTCCACCTTGGAGGTTGGCCATCCTCCTTGACCAAGTCCAAGAGCATGGAAGGCTGGTTGTCCTTTCAACTCCTATTCAACTTGATAGGAGCATGAAAGGGGGGGCATCCTTTCCTCTCTAATGAACTTGGAAGGGATTTTGTCCTTCCTATTTGCAAGACACTTCCACAAATTCGAAACTGATTCCTCAAGGAATCTGCTGGATTATTGCCAATTTATAATTTTTGGTGGATTGGCAATCAATCCCTTTAATAATATTTGAATGTTACTATGAATGATTGTTGAATGAATTTTTGAACTTAATTGTTGATCTGGTTTGTTTTTGTTTCCTGTAGATGATTCTCAATTGATTTCTAATTTTCTGCCCTTCCAATGTAATCTTCTTCCCTCTCACATCTTAATTTTTGAGAGAGATATGCCTCTTCTGTCTTGCTGCCTCTTTAAGGAGTCGTCACCCTTCTTTAATCACAGGACACTAATAATCATTAATGAATCTCAGTGGACCCCTTGCTAATAATTGTACTCTCTCTAATCTTGGTCAGCCCCCTTTGAATTGATATTTGAATTGCTATTACTATTGCCCATGTCTATTGTTAATAAAGGCTGTGATCTGTTTTCGTTAAGGGCTGCTAAACCTATTTTGGCAGGGGTGTGACACAATTTTCAAGGAGATGTTCATGGCTTGCTATTTAATTTCATTTCTAAGAAAAGGAAAATAAAAGGGGGGAAAGAACAAATCATGACCTCATATTTTTTATTTCCATTTCAGTTATAAAGAGAATATTGGCATTACAATGGAGTTTTGCATCTTCATCTTGATCTTTGTTTTTTTGTTAGCATATATTGTACGGAAGAGAATTTATTTTAGCATCTTGGCAGCCAAGGGTATCAAAACATTTGAAAATGCAAAAAAGAAATGATCAGTGGATTCCAAACTCAAAATCCATGTCATCTATTTACATTATTTGAGATTCTAAATTAAGGGTGAATTGTATTCAGTTCAAGGTGGTTAATAATAATTTTGTTCTTTCAGAAACTAACAGTTTAGTCTGCACTTCTTGTCATTCTTGCACCCTAAATTTTAAACTTTCATCCTTTTTAGCCAGTAAGAATATGATTACAAATTCAAAATATTACTAATATCTGTGTTTAGATTTTGTATCATATTAAGTGATGTCCAAAAAGTTTCTTACAGTTTCAAGAGCAGTAATTCTTGCGAGCATTTTATTCATGTTCCAATCTTGCAGGGGGGTTCTATGCGGCAGGAAAGTTCCAGGTGTTGAGTAAGATGAAATCTTCCATTTGATTCTGTAAAGATATTTCATATTGTGCGAGAAATTAAGCTGTACTTTGGCAGTGAAAGGTTTCTTGTGGTGTCTGTTAATAGCATTCCTCAGTAGTTTGCTTGGGCTCTTTTATGAAGGAAATTCAACGAGGTTATGTAAATGGAAAAGCTTAGTAATGTGTTAGAAAACCAGAGCTAAGCAGTTTCACAGGGCTGAAAACAAGACTGAAATTTGAATCGAGTGCATTGTTCAATTTAATACTGTTGATTATTTGGGACTTCTCAGGTCCGTTGCCATAGTAATAGCAATTCTTTTCCTCGGTTCTGTTCATCTAGAATCCATTGAAACAGTCTTGAACTCTATTTCTTGCAAAAGACCAAAAGGAAAATGTGTTTTCATGAACAGATAAGTATTTTAATTCATTTTGGGAAAGCAACATGTTAATTTATGAGTTATTATCATGATTCATGACAAATCGAAGGACATAACATTGATAGAATACTGTCTCTGGCCTCATGAATGTTAAAAACCTTCTATTTGTAATAGAAAGCGGCTTTTGCAAATACACTTTCACCATTCTGTGCTAGATTGAACATTTAAGAGGAGTTTCTGCTCTATACATTTATTTACGAATGAGTATTAGATGTTTTATGATAATTACCAAGAGACATGGGTTATGGAATGTCTGAGACGATGATGTTCGTTTTCAAGAACAGAGTGGGGTATACGGGTACAGTTAAATTACATGCATATATAATTCACAATTCAAAAATATGTGGCTACAACTGAGGAGCGCTCATCCCAAAAGGTTGTAAGTAAGTTGTAACTATATAATCTAATCAGACATGCTTTTAAAACTATTTACAGATCTGCTCTTAATTTTAAATAATGGTTTCTTAAGTGGTTCAAGGGTTCTCAGTCAGATGAAGGGTTGATTCGACGATGGTTGCAAATCTAATCTTCTCATATAGCATGTAGTTGAGAAAAATTATATCATTATACCAAATCAATCATTTGTGTCAATCTTCTCTCTGCAATTCAAAACATGGTTGTTTCAAATTTTTTAAGTTGGGGTTTGAGATGCTGTTCTAGACTTTCCGCATCCAGTTGCAATGGTGAGATTCGTTGGCTGGATCATCTTGTCATGGAGTTAGCCTCCAGCCTTCAGGACTGTGCATCTTCATGAAGCCCTGAATTGTCTGTAGCAGAAAATTCTTTGTACTAAATCAACTTGATGTCTCCGAGCTGCATGAATGATGACACATGGTATTGGTGATATAATGATTTTCACCAGGCCAAAATGTGAAAACTGCGAAATCATTATATCACCAATACCATGTGTTTCATGGCACTCAGAGTCATCAAGTTGATTTAATACAAATAATTTTTGGCTACAGACAATTCAGGGCTTCATGAAGATGCACAGTACCGAAGGCTGCAAGCTAACTCCATGACAAGATGATCTAGGCAACGAATCTCACCGTTACAGCTGGATGTGGAAGGTCTATAACAGCATCTCAAACCCCAACTAAAAAACTTGAAACAATCGTGTTTTGAATTGCAGAGAGAAGATTGACACAAATGATTGATTTGGTATAATGATATAACTTTTCTGAATTACACGCTATATGAGAAGATTAGAGTTGCAACCATTGTCGAATCAACTCTTCGTCTAACTGAGAACCCTTGATCCACTTAAAAACCAATATTTAAAATTAAGAGCAGACTTGGAAATAGTTTCTAAACCATGCCCAATTGGATTATATAGTTACAACCTAAATTATTGGGATGAGTACTCATCAGTCGTAGCCACATTTTGTCGAATTGTGAATTATATATGCATGCAATTTAACCATACCTTTATACCCTACTCTATTCTTGAAAAGGAGCATAATTGTCTCAGACATAGTGCACCTCACATTTGGACTGGCATGATGAATGCTTATTAAGTGGCAATGTCCAAATGTAAGCTTTTAAACATTATTTGTAAAGAGGCTACAAATTTAAATGATTGAATTTTTTTGTTTTTGTTTTTTGGAAATAAATTGGAGTATATAGATGTCAACATCTCTATCTTTATGTAGTGAATTACAACAATCTTGGGTAAGCATTTATCTAAATCACACCTTTGACTAACTAGTCACATGTAGGAGGATTTCAAGAGGTTTGAACCTTGTGGATAGCTTTCATATCACTTACTATCATCCTCACCAATTATGCTTAACCAACTGAACTACAACTGTTTGAGGTTTTTACCATTACTATGAAATCTCAAAAAATTATATATGAGAGATCATACTTAGTGGAAAAAACAATTTTTTCATTTGAATAATGCATATATTAATACTAGGAAAAATAATGTACCAAAAAAGCAATGTAATGCTTGTATCTATCCTGAGTTTCTTTCAAGTTTTTTGGTCTCAACATAAAAAACAATATTCTAATTAATTTATTCATGATTCATAAGAGTGAATTTGAGTGGTTTTGATAAGCAAATGAAAAATAGAAGTTTGCCCAATTTAATATATAATTTATATGTAATATATGTAATGTTTTATGTTTTTGATATAAAATAGCAACAAAACAAGGGTGTTGTCGCTTACATGACCACAACCTAAAGGTGTCAATAGAGATCAATGACACACTAACAATAAAGGTGTTGGCTATTACAAGGATAACCCATAAATGACACTAGCAAAAAAGCTAGTAGTCCATCTCAAGAGTGGGTAGACAACTCACCCACAACATTGGGAGGAGAATGAAAGGCTAAAGAACATTTTTTTCCTATGTCGTTGGACCACTATCTAGGTGATACTATCACTAGGCTCCTACCACAAAGGGGAACAAGTGGTGCAACCCTATTTGAAAAATTGATAGCAATATGGGTATAGTGTTGAGAAGGTTGGCATCGCCAGTTGAAGATTGGAGCAAAGTAGGAGCAACGAATAGAGAAGGGGTCCACATGGCCATAGGGGGCTGCACTAGTAGCAGGAGGAGGAGGATCTACAAAAACTAAAGAGGTAAGATTTGTAGCAGGAGCACCATCCAAATTTGTAATAGGAGCATCATCTAGAGGGTAGTCATCATCAACTTTTGATGTGTTGTTAGAGGAAGAATGAGAAGTTAGGAGAGTCATGTTCATTAGTAGTGTCCTTCCAAGTGTTAGCGCCTATACGTCGCAAGAGAGAACAGTCTATTATTATGCGACTAGTAGAGAAGCATCATTGACATCAAAATGAGAGACCCTCATAATCCACTGATTGAGTCCCTGACCTATCCCCCACCATGAGAACCACATCTCTAGGGAGAGGTGTGGAGAAATTAATGTCAACCAAAATGCATGAAAAGGTAGACAACCCTTTAGCGGCCGTGTTATCATCCACCTTCAAAAAATGACCAATAGAGTTGTTGATGGCCTCAAAACAAGAATTCTCTCAAAAATGAAGGTAAAGATTAGGAATACAAACCCACACAAGACACACATTGATTGGTTCAATTAGAGGGTTGAAGGAGACTACCTAGGGTTTAGCCAAAAGACAGTGATTCCCCCAAGCCCACAACTTGTTCATGGAATCACAAAATCTTGATCCTCAAAAGAAGGAAAAATAATGATAAAAAATCCCTTAGCACAAGGGAAACACTCAATGTTATCTGAAACCAAGGATCTCCAAGAATCCATCACCCAATGATGCAAGTTCAGTAGAGAAGGTAAGAAACTAGCAAATCTACAAACCAACCTACAACATTGAAAGTACTCCATATTTTCAACAACGTCCAAGCCATAGACCACCACAGGGGAGGTTTGGGTACAAGCCAAATGTTGAGATTTCACCTTGGGAGGAACAACAAAAGATCTGACAACTCTAGCAAAGCTTCACCCACCAACAAGGGGCTTAACAGACCCAAGTTGCCCCAAAGAGTGTCCAAGTGCAAAAGCATCCATCCCAACCAGCCTCGCCACATTACTAGTGCTAGAGCCAGGCACATCCTCAATAGACACCAAACCTCTTCAACACCAAGGAGAGGAGTAGATTCTAATAGAGTAATTCCCAACACGCCACCCCCAACCAATGCCACAAGATCCTCTACAACTATGAGTGGGTTTGAAAACATTGGACATGAATACAAAATGTTTGTTGGAGTGGAAGAAGCCATTTCCAATGTAATGTTTTATGTTATTGCAATGGAATAGTTTTTATATTTTTTAGACTTCCAATTTTTTCTTTGAAATAGAGTATCTAAATAGTGAACCTGCCCACTTTAATAATAAATCCATTCCAATTTTGTATATGCACTTATTAATTGATTTCAATATGTTTATAAACTTTGATACATATTTATACCTATAATATAATAAATAATATATAGATTGTTCTATCAAATATTTTTCATCAATTTTACTTTATTTTGTTAATAATTATGTGGAGGTGGGTTCTTAAGGATTTTTTATTAGACTTGAATATGAACCTTTGACTACTTTTTGCAACATTGTAAAAAAATAATAGATAAAGGTGACATTGTATAATAAGGTGTAGTGTCCCCTTCATATCACTTATCCTAGTTTCTTGTTATAATTGTGTATTGGTTGATTCCAAGAATAGATGCATTGCACATGGTCTTAATATATTGTGTTTGTCCACCTATATGATTGAAAGGTCACACTATTTCATCAAATTTGAGAGGAGTTGTGACCCTTCATAATTGATCCTCTTTCCAAGGGTCACAACAGTTCATAATCATAGTCCTTTCCAAAAATCACAATCCTTTCCAAAAGTCACAACCCTTCATAATCACAATCCTTTCAAAAAGTCACAACCCTTCACAATTAAAACCCTTTTGAAAAGGTAACTTCCTTATTTAGAGCACCGATCACCAATATAACTCAAAGACTTTTGGATTTAGAGTAGAAAATCTCGGTCAAAGAGTTAGTTGGAACATATAGTTTGACTATGACTACCTCGGTTCATACTGGAGTCATTAATATATCGGTTGAGATCTTCATGTTGTGAACAGGTAAGAGTCTTTGACCTGTTACTGTGCATTCCTTGGCTTACCAGTTGCACCGTCCTCAGTTGCATTGTTGACATCGATTAGCTATTGCTTTATCTATACTTGTCGGTTGTAGCCCGATCCTCGGTTGATGCTGGAATCCTCTTTTCCTTAACTATGTACATTGCTCAGTGGCTAAGACTTTGTATAGTGACCGGTGGTATTTGCTTACAGTCACATCGGTCTTGTATATTGGCACCATCAACCAAACCATCCTTCTTTCATATAGATCTCCTTGGATATTTAGACTTTGTAGAGATGACAAGTCTCTATATTCTTTTGCCAATCAATGATCTATACTCTTTTGTCAATCAATGACAATACTTGTACCGGTAGTAGGCTTACCGGTTACCATCACTTGATGCCAACACTTTCTACAATATTGTCTCTTGTAGTTAATTTTATTTATTTATTCATTCATTACAATTTTATTATTATTTATTTTAAATCTTATTTTATTGATAATATATTATATTATATTACTATTATTTATATTTCATTTAATTATTATTTATATTATAATAATATTTTTTTATTATTTCTTTGTTATTATATTTTAATATTAATTATAATATATCATCATTTATTGAACAATATTCTATTATTTAATTATTAAAATTTTATCTTAAAATTTAATATAGATAGCTCACTTCCACATAATTAATAACAAAATAATAAAGTAAAATCAATGAAAGTATTTGATAGAAAAATTTAGATATCATTTATTATTTTATACATGTATAAATATGTGTCAAATTATATATGCAATTTAAGAAAAATATTGAAGTAAATTAATTAAGGTTGTAATAATTTTTCAATTTGTTTGTAATATATTATAATTGTAACAATATATTATAATAGATGTTAAAATATAACTTATAGAGATGGGAAAGATTATTTTATAGCTTATTTAGAATGTGTTAAATCTTCATTTAAAAAGTGTAAGGTGTTTTTATATTTGATCAAAATATTTGATTATTAATTTATTTAATTATTATTAACTATGAGAACAAAAGTGAAGTTGAAAGACTTCTTAATGGTAAAAAATAATAATGTTACATTACAAACTTAATTAATTCATGGTATGGCCCTACCCTTCAATAGATCTTCAAAGAATGGAAACAATTTAAACATGGGAAGATAACTAGAGACCTTGGTATCCCCTTCGGAATTGGGGTCTCACTTTCTGAAATGTGGGCTTGGTTCCTAAATAGATTGAAAAAGTTGTTCAACTTTGAAAACAAATTCTTATCCTTAGCTAGAAAAATTCAAGTTGCTAACAACATCCTTATTGCTACACGTGTATTATTCTTCATGTTGGATGCCATCCAACCATGGATATGAAGAAGTAAACAAAATAATTCAAAGCGAATTCTTGTAGTCCAAATGAGATCGTAGTGCTGGTTTTATTGCCTCTTCATGGACTCACTACATTCAGTCGAGAGCTAAAGGGGGGCTTGGACTTATAGATCCTAAAATATGAGGAACATGTCTAATTGCTAAATGGATTACTAGAGCTACTAGTGGAGATGAACCTTAGAAAATCTCAGTCCGACATTGGATTCTAGAGGCCACTTTTAGAAAAAAGTAGCTGTCAATTGGTTACATAAACTACTTTTGTCTCCTTTCTTTAAAATCAGGGCTACATTTCCTTTCCAATCAATATCGAAAGTTTGGCAAAAAGTTTGTAAGTTCTTGAATTGGAATGGTTCTTCTTTACATCATGGTTTTAGTTTTGTTTCAGCTTCAATATGGTGGAATAAATTCATCACATATCATAATCAACCTCTTGCTATTTGTTTTCAAAAACATTCTTCTTATCTATACAACAAAGGAGTTAAGAAATTTAAGGATTTATGGGATTTTAATGTCTTCAATTGGGCCTCTTGGAAGGCTATGAAACCATATTATGGGTTGAACAATAAATATAAACATTTAAAAAAAAAAATTGGGGTCTCTAGTTCCTCTTGAATTATCTATGAAGATATGCACCCCAAAGGATTGCAACTTTTTCTAAGGATTGGCGATAGTTGTCATACAACCATTTCAATCACATTCTCTTGAAAATGTTATATATTAATATTCTTCCTAATTAGTCCCCCACTCCTTGGCTTAATTGTAAATGGAAGTGCAAATTTAATTCCAAATTTTGGAATAGGTTAAGTGCCCAAGTTTGGAATTCTAAAACTGATTTTAATACTCAAGTGTTGGCTTGGAAAATAATACATTGCAAAAACTATGTTGGGAAGAGATTGAAATGTATTATGGTTCAACTAGCTAGTTGTCCATTTTGTAAGGGTGTTGAAAGTATGAAACATATATTCTAGGACTACTCATATGCTAAAAAACATTGGATTGTTGTGTTCAAGAAATTTTCTACAATATTTCATCATGATATGAGCTAGAAAGAAGCCATTTTATGTTTTGGAATGCATAATAACTTGGTAGCAGACTATATTAGACACATAATTCTTAAGCATATCTGACATAATAGATATACAGTTGTGTTTTCTAACAATTATCACCATGGAATTGATTTCCTAGGGCTTTACTCTAACATACTCCTTCAGGTTGCTCTTCTTTTCTCATAGTCCTAGAAGCTTTTTGCAAGAAGAATCCTCAGATTTTGGAGCAGCTTCAACAAATCAAGCATTAGGTTTTGCAAATTTAGCTTGAACTAGGTCTTTCAATGTAAATATGCTATAAAATGCATGTGAATGCCTATTGATGTATATTTGCATTGCTACTAGCAACATCTTGCATTCATGTAAACAATTATGAAATCAATTACATATAAGTATTTTGACCATTCTATTTTTTGGCAACCCGCTAGTTGCCTCATTCTATGTAAATTATTATTTGATTTCACTATTAAAAAAAATCAAAACAAGATTTAATCCATTCATAATAATAGATGGAATATTAAAAATTAAAAAGACATTTTGGAAACACAAATCTTTACACATAAAAATCTTTAGATGGAATATTAAAAGTCTTTAGTTAATGGGCCCTTGAATTGTTGGTGAAGTTGTTTGGTTTTGAATGAGCCCGCCAGGGGTAAATTCTTACTGAGTGTAAAGGCTCCGACACCATAAGGGATGAGGTTGGGATCGTGCCTCGTGCAAATTTTGGCGGAATGGATACCCCTCAGCCCTTGACTCTTAGTAGAAGAGGTTCTCTCAACTTTCAAAAAAATAAAATCTTTACACATCATTTTTATATTATTCATTTTTTTAATAATTTATATTTATATTTTGAAAGAAATTTCACATATGTGAATTTGACATAATATGCTACTCTTCATTATTTACAATAATTTTAAAATAAAATCTTTTGTGAAATATAATATTAAAATATATAATACATAAACTTTTCAATATTCATAAAATAAACAAACAAATACATAATACAATAGTAGAAAGATATCATTTTCTAACATTAAAAAGCATTTATATCTTTGAAACCCTAATAATGAGATTGCCTCCCTTACATTTTTTTTTTCTTTTTTAATATACCATTAACTATACTTACAAGCCACATCATAGTTTTACATAGCGCTACAATAATTATCGAAGTAATTTATAGTGCTATTGAATAAACAATGTTCTTTTTTTTTGTATTTGAAAATAGTGTTGAATCCAAATTCTAATTTTAAATGGGGCATTGATAATATCAAATGTTATAGATTTCCATTTATTAAATTCGCATTAATAGAGCACTAAAACAAACATCAAAATTAACAAAGCGACAAATAGGTGCTTAAGTCTATATATGATAATAGTGATTTTGGTTTTCTAGATTCCTATTATCATGTGCAACCCTAATCTAGAAAACCATAATCTTAGACCTTGTTTGAGGACCTAAAATGGTCATTATTAATCTTTAAAAAAATTGTTCACCTATGTGTACCTAGAATTGATGGTTCTTAAAAGCACTTGTAGAGCCTACTATCAATTATGGAAGTCTACATCTTGCATTGATATATATAAGCCTTTCATATCAATTCAATGGAGTTTGAACAATTTTGAAGAAATGCTAAGAAAAAGACAAATGCTTATGTGTTTTTTCAGTGGACGCAAAGATTGATGCAATATTCTTGTAATAATGATGTGTGAATGATATGATATATTCTTATTGATGGAGGGAACATCTAAAATGATAAGATTTGTATTTTTATACAACACCTAACATCTATATTTGAGTCAATAGACCATGACTGATAGAAATTAAATCAACTTTAACCCAAATTAATTTTAATGTTAAAAATTGAAATTGAAACTATAATCTTAAATTAAGTTCATAATTGGGGGTTAACCACTTACTGTGTTGGTTAAGTGGTGGTGGTGGTGGTGGTGCTGGCCCCACCTAGGTTCAAACCCCTGTAGGGTCATTTTGATCGCGGGCTTGTGTCTTCATTGATCCAATGTGCTCGAGGGTGTGGGCTTCAACTTTGTTAAATGGGGATGAGGTCCCACATTTGTAACTTCACTGATTCATAACTCCAAATCAAAAACATTTCGCGTGGTCTGGAAAGTGTGTCATGCCAACATCACCAATCACATTAAAAACTTTTCTAAACACTTATTAAAAAATTTAAATTAAATTCATGACTACATAAACAAAAAAAAATGAAACTCAAAATAATTAAAAATAACATCCAAATCACTATAAAATAATAAAAACTCATATGGAAATATATATATTTTAAAAAGCCCACTCTTATTTTAAAATATACTAAAATCAAAACAAATCTAAAATACGAGAAAAGTAAAAATGATCTGATATATCTCTCCTAGATAATATGTATTCCATAGAAAACAAATCAAAGTCATATCATGAGACAAATCGACTTTATGTCATAAGTGAAGGGAAGAAAATAATTCTCGTTTAGTCAATCTCATTTCCACATCATTGAGTTGGATTTGAGGGAAATTTGTCCTCTCTCATCGTGAACATAACCTTTTTAAGTGACATTTTAAACTACCGTAACTTACGAAAGGGATTTGAATCACCTTATATTGGGTGAAAATACTTTCCATTGAAAGCTGCCATTAGAGTAAGTTTCGATGCTAGATAAATTTAGATTCAAGGTTTTATATTTATAAAATAGTAAATATATTTTTTAGATTATATATTTAAAATATGTATTAAAATTAAAAGATCTTTTTTAAAATTATGAGTGGAGAGATTAGATTATAAAATTGTTTAAAATTAAATTTAATGTAAGAGTGCTTTTTGAAATATAATTTGTTTATTATTTTAATAAAATATTATTTTATTTACAAAATTATTTTCTCGTTGCTTATGATATAAGAATATAGTTTAAATTTAGATACATTTGATATTATAAAAAAACACATCATCATCTTCACCAATTAAATTGCGACTTTGTATTAGTGGTATTTCATTTTAAAACAAGAGACGCAAGCGTCAAAGTTCCTGCCAATAGTTTAATGAATATAGAGTTAGGATTAGGTAGAAGAAGGAAAATGGAGATATAGGTAATAAAGTAAGAGAGAGACACATGGCTAGTAATAGATAGAAAGAGGAGATATGAAGAGAGAGTTAAAAGGGATAGAATGATATGTATTATAGATGGAAATACGATTGAATAGAGATAATGATAGAGATAGTTAGAAGACAATAAAAAATAAAAACTATCAAGCTTTTAAAATGTATAAATATTTATGTCATTTTAAGAAATATTTAAATAAAAAATACAACTTTTGAATTAAATCAAAGCTAAATATTTATTTCTATCATTAAAAATATAAATATAAATATATAATTTAAAAAATAATTATATTTATTGAAAACTTATTATATATTTTAAAATGACTAATTTGAGTATTATATGTTATAAAATAATTATTATTAAAATTTTAAAAATAGAAGTTAAATAATTTAACATATAATTATCTATAATTAATTTATTTTTAAATTCAATTTTATCAAATTTGGTACATGAAGATTGCACATAATCCGTCATCAAAATATTAGAAAAAAAGCATAGTGAAAAATGATCAAATATTATCACTAAGTATTATTTAAAAAATATATATATAATTAATCATTAATATATTATATTTGTTATTGTAATAATATAATCTTTAAAACACTAAATCAATAATAGATTAAAATTTTAAAATAAAAAATTAATATATATCATAAAATTGCATTAAAAAAGAGGTATGGAATGTAATCAATAGAGACATCCTATTTATTTGTGAACAAGTTCATGTTAATTTATTTTTGTTGAAACATTTTACATTATACAAAAATACTTATGAAATATATTTCAACTTATTTTGAAGCTATTGAATTTTTTTTTAATTTTTTAATTAACATTTTTGCGTAAATTTTACATGTAAATTAGTAAGAAATATTTAAAATTTTCTAAACACACACACACACACACACACATATATATATATATTCAACTTTCACTTCTGATTATTATAGTTTTATGTTGAAATTGAAATGTTCAACTCTATCTTTTCTTTATTTTTATTACTTAATTAATATTTTTACCTAAAATTTATATTTAAATGTTTAAACATAAAAAAAACTTTATAACAATTACAAATCATTTTTTGTGTGGTTTCTATTTGAATTTTTAAATTTTTTATATGTACATTTATAATTTAAAATTTATTAAAATTCTATTTTTAAAATTTTCACATTATTATAATAATATATTTTTAAAAATATAATCATACATTATATATAATTTTCAACTATTATTTAAATTTCAATAAAATATTTAACTTTCAATTTTTATAATTTATTAAAAAAATAGTATTAACTATTTACCATTCATAGTTTTGGTCAAATAGTATTCACTATTTATAATTTATACATTTAAAAATAGTATTAAGATATACATAAGACGAGAACACCGTGTTGGACTTGTTCAGTCTGCGGGTTTGACGAGATATTTTGTTTACCATTAATTTCGTATTTATGCGTGGAATGCACGATAATTTGATAAGGTTGTCATTAATGCACATAAATTTGTATTGATATTCGTGCAGAAAGTATTTGTCATGCTTTTAAATATCTGTATTTTCTGCTGAAAATTGAATTTTTTCCCTACAGAAATTAGTATGGTCCAATAGAATTCAAGGAAAATAAGATTTATATAATTATAAAAAATAAAAAATAGATATCAACATTATAAGTTTCATTTAATTTTTCAAATTCTGTAATGTGATTGGTCAATTTGATTGAAAATTGGACTGAATGAATAGAGTAGTATCCTGCCTTTGGCAGAAACTAATAATCAATCCACTAAAAAAACATGAATGACATTTAGCTTTGGTTTTACCTATTTCATCAATGTATTGTGTGGAAGCTATATATAGGCATTGGGTTAGGTGTAAAGTGGACCACACCGAGCCATGTGCTACCCCATTTAAGAGCAATAACAAAAAAAGTGATTGTTCCCACAAAATATTAGGAGTCTTTTTCCAATGATTAGAAATGCCCACTAACTTCGTGAATAGCTATGATTCAATATTTTTGGTCCAAGTACAATTGTGATTGAATATGAGATATTGTCCACACCTTGTCTCCTCTTTTTACTTTGACTAAATTACATTACATGTAACAAAGTTGGCCTCGAAGAGTGGTCCTTCAAAGTTTTAGAAAATTATTTTATTAATTTAAAATTGTATGATAGTATTTATTTTTTATTGTTAGTTTATATTTTTATCATTATGTCTATTTAATTTTTATTATTTTTCATTGAATAGTATGGTTATTTAAAAATAGGTAAAATGGGTGGAGAGAGATTTTACTTTGGGAGATGTTTATTATTATTTGAATAGAGAAAAAGAGTCAAACTATCATTATAAATAGTATTATTATTATATTATTTTAGTATTATAAAAGGTGAGAGTCTTAAGTGTCTATTGAGAAGAATGATATTATAAATAATTGTTATTAGAATATATGGATTATCAAATTATTAAAAGTGATGTGGGTTATCTAATATATCACTTCGGCTATTTTTTATAGGTATTTATGGTGTAAGTATGGGTTTCTATCTATCTCGAGTTTTAATAATTGTAGTATTATTTTTGTTTTCAAATTATCTAAGTGGTAAAATTATAAAAGTCACTCTATAAAGTTTAGTTTAGAGAATACGATCCATTAAATCATATTGGTTTTACCATTATGATAACCACCATTACTTCTAATGTTGTACTAAGGAGGAGGACACTTTCAATGTGACAAGAACCATTGCCTATAAGAATAGTCTCCATCTATCCCATGACTATGCCCTTGATAAATTAACTAAATTAAAATGATCAACAACACATTTTTAACAAAAAATCAATGTCTCAATTAAATTTCTTATAGAGATGAGTGTTTGTAACCAAGCCAAAATATGTACTAATGAAAAAGGTATCAAATAATTTTTGAGTATATGATGAACAAGAAAATAATAAAACACCATAATAATATAGATTATCTAGAAAGTATAATTTGTAGAATAGCTTACCACAAATTATATTATTAAAAAAATGTCATTAAATTCAAAGCATCTAATAACATAACTTATCATATCATTAAAAAATCATTGTCATTATTTGGCCATTATGTGTTTCTTTAATGAGTTGAGCATTTATGGGGCTTTCACCCATGGAGAAAAAATATTTAAATATTAAGTTTATGACAAACAATATAGTCATAACAATTGTATGATATTAAGTAACATAAAATACAAAAAACCTAAACAAAATATAATTACATACAATTGAGCTAACGAGATGAGCTATTGCACACAAATAAAAATTAAAACCATTCGCCACTCCCAAATTCTCAATAAACTCTTAGAAATTCATGCTAGAGTTTCCTTCACCTCCCCAATCCACCACCTCTTCCACCTGGAGACCACTTTGCTTCTCACCATCTTCCACTTGCTAATCTTATGAAGTAACATTGTGATTTAATTCCCTGTTATGTTTCCTTCACCTCCTCAATCCACCACCTCTTCCATATGGGGACTAATTTGCTTCTCACTGTCTTCCACTTGCTAATCTTATGTTGATACTTCAAGAAATGTGGAAGTGACATTGTGATTTAATTTTCTCGTGCATTCAATCCTATAGATATTGTGCCCATATAATAATGATATGAAATGGTCATTGGAGGCCTTTAAATAATTCTTATTATGGTTCAACATAAATTTCTTGTGTTGCTTGCTACATCTCCATTATATGTCCAAAATAGACATAATTTTTTGCACCATTTTGAGTCTACATTTGCTTCTCCTTTCTTTATTTGTGATAGTAAATTTGTAAATAAAGATTCCTCAAACATTTTTACTTCTTAAAATTAACCCTAGTTACAACCTTATTTATCGTCGTCCCCATATCACCAAATCAACCCAATAAGTAAAAATGCACCAACCAAAGCCACAACCTTATAATGTGACTTTCATAACCATTTTATTATAAAATATATTGAAAATGAGGCTTTGGATTCTAACTTCCGTGTGAGGCTGAGTCTATATTCACCAAGGACACCCTTAAGAAACCACATGCTATTCATATTGCCACAATAAAAAATAGCTTTCAACTTTTGATCTACCACATAGCTCTTCTCGCGGATCATGACTATAGCATTGTAATAGAGAACCCACAATGTCAAACCAATTTAGAGACATGTTAGAATTAAAGAATCCACCAAAGCCAAAACATAATGAAATCCCTTTGTCACATGCCTTAAAAAGCACCTCCTCCTATATGCATCAATGCACACTAGCTTTTCAATGGTAATAAAATGACACAAGAAGGTACTGCCCTTCAGCTCCTAATTAAATCACCTCAAGCCCACGATACCCTTCCCTCTTCTCTAATCACAACTACTCTTTAAATTCTTTTCATTGTGTTTACCTCTGATCACTACGCCTCTTCCATTCTTGTCTCCTCAATGTTCTCACTATTTTCTTTTCTTTATTCCTTGTCAATCATGGAACCTTCCTTGCCTAATGGTTTCAAGAGAGGAACATTACAAACGACACAACTATATTTGTTAGGAATTATTTTAGAAGTTTTTCTACAAATCTATTTTATAGATATCATGCACTTGTGACAATATTTATGTGCCCTGCCTATGCTTGACTCCGCAGACATATCTACCAAGGTTGTCAAAACTACAACATTTGGCAAAATTCCTTTACGAATTGATGTTGGTGAGAAGTTACAAAATATTTTCACAAGCCAATTTGTTTGAGAGTGACTAAAGTCTCTTCCACAACTCCACTTGTTGCATATCTTTGCAATCACTGCAATCCCTGATGAGATTTTGTCAATTACCCACGTGTTTTTTATTAGGTAGTAGTATAATAGATGGATGTCCATGCTCGGTTCTAAAACTCCCTTCACAAGCTGACCATCAGAGGGCGACAAGATTTTAACTTGCTTTACAAAACTAAACAAAGAGATGCCAAACAACCAAACCAAAATTGAAGATTTAACAAACCAACATATTTTCTTGATGTTGATAGTCATTGACCTAGGATGCTTCTGCATCACAAAGCCACACAATTGTCTATTCTACAATACTAACACTAAACATAAATTATAGATTAACTAGAATTATTAAATTTATCTTCTTAGCAAGTCCCTAAAAATGAATTAAGGGAGAAGAAATTTTAAAACTTCCCAATTTCACCCCTATTAAGAAGATGAGAACTATAAAATCTAGCTTTAGGTTCACTATCTATTCCAGAATTGGCTAGATAATCCATTAGTTAGTGATTCTTCTACAATGAGAGTATATTACCTCCTTAAATTGTGAACTTGTTATGTCTATCTACTCTTGATGCATCCCCTACTTCCAATTACAATGGCTACATTTATTTAGAGTATCGATGACAATAAGAAAGTTTCTTCTTTATATTAGGTTTGACTCCACTTTTCAACAATAACTCCATCCTAGGCACTACACCTTCCAACTTTTCTTGATTATTAATCTTATGCTTAAGGTATAGAGAACCCAAATAAATAAATCTTTTATTATCTCATCTAAGAACAACTCTAGCCCTAACTAACCTAGGATTCCCACATAAAGCTTCATTTAAATTAAACTTCAAAACCTTATGAAAGGTTTGTACCAAATTTGTATTTATATGATATTTTCCTATCTTTAATTCTTTTAATTTTTAAGATTGATGTATCAACCCTTGAATTATTATTCTTTAACATTTTAAACAAATTATCATATAAATTCACATTAATACAAAATTATAACAATATAAATGTTAAGCTTAAATAAAACTTAAATAATAGTAATATAGTGCTTAAAATTTCTTTAGAGGTGAAGTATAGTTACTCCATAGAGAGGATTCAACTTGTAATCAAATTGGAGGACTAGATATCTATGTTTATATAACCACTTAATAATTATTAATCTATTTTTTTAATAATTTAACATAAATTTTATGGAGCCATGATTGTTATGTTCCTCCTTTATCATTTATCTATTTTCATTACTTATTTGACCTTTTTTATTGAGCCATATTTGTTGTGCTTCTCCTTCTTATGGATTGTCTATCTTGTTGATCTATCCTTTAGTCTTTTCTACTACTCCTTATTTTTTGTGCTTGTTGTATTATCATTTTAATCACTAAATTATATATTTCACCTTTACACTTATTTCTATTGCCATTTATATACACCAATTCATACATTGTTTTCCCATTGGGGCACTTGTTGATGGTTTATTTAACCTCTTTTTAGAGAAGGTGTGTCAATACATATTCGTCAATGCTTTACATGATTACATATTACATGATTATTTTTTTTATCACACTTTCACACAATGATATCCTTTGTGATACTTTCCTTATGGTAGTTATATGATGATTTTATACACTATTATATTATTGTCATTCTCTCATGCTTATACTCTACATGACATGCTTAAATTCTTATACAATCTTACACTTACATGCTCCCTAATCTTTTGTTCACCTTCACATGTGCTTTTATTCTTACATCTTTTGTAGTACTCACTAGGGAAAATATGTAGACATGTGTGACTATTTTATGTCCTTCTCTCTTCAAATCACATCTACAGTGATGCTAGGAATCCAATTTGAGGGGAAATATCATATTTATCATACTATCACAAGTTTATCAATTCATAAGTTAAGAGGAAATCACATTGGTTTCAAATCTTGAGAGACTTATGCATGAGGATTTCAAATTTAGTCATTTCTTGGTTTTAAGTTGTGTAAGTTGAAGGAATCACAATAGTCCCAACTCCTTAAAATTCCCTCCACATCATGTTGTCTTTCTTTTACTCATGTTTGTATAAATTGAGGGGGATACACTAGTCCCAATTTCTCAATAATCATATACAATACATGCCAATTGCTTCCACATGACTCCAATCTCACACCCCTTTTAATTGTAAAGTTGACAAAAAATGCTTGCAAAGAAAAACTATTATTATTTTTATGTCTGTGTGTTTAGTTTAAGTCTAATTAATGCTTTGTTATATACACATGTTTAGGTTTAGAGACTAATTCCTATAAAATGTGACAAAAGTGAGAGACATCATCCATCATGTATCTTTTTTTAATATGTTTGATATTTAGTTTATTGTCTTCAATATTTTAGCATGCGTGATTTATCTAGTTGACATGTATGCCAAAGCAGGGGGGATATATAGTACCAATTTATACTTTTTCATGTCCCCACTAATTTACACTCACTTTGGCCTCTTATTTAGATGTGACATTATGATGTTCAATTCAACATATTATTAGGTACAAGTTGACAAAAACCAATAAATTTTTCGACCTTTATCTATTTTATCCTCAATTGTCTAGACAAAGTCTCATTCACATCAATTTCCCATCCCAAATTGAATCAAATGTGTAAATATATCCTTTAAAACTATGTCTATGATGATATTCCCTTTGTAAAATCTCTCCTATTGCCTATGTTTTGAGTTGAATTTTTCCAAAAATTAGACCATTTCCTATCAAATTGCATGACAAAGTATTTGGATTAGCATCTAATATATCATTTATGAAGAGAATTCATAGGATGTTATAAATACCTCATTATCTCATGGAATAATCAAATAGAGTCATCATTTTGAGAGTACATCATATCATATTAGATCTACATTTGTATCAACATATATATTACAATTTAGACATTGTGTATTAATGTACCTCTAGTACTTCTAACTCTTGTAAAATTAACATAAGGAGTTTGGTCCTAGGGCTTAAGAAGTTCCCACACTTTAATCTTGTCATAGCATATCTCTCAAAGTGTTAATTAATATTGCATCAATGTGAATCAAATCTAAACACAAGAATGCAAAATTTGGATGTGTGTATCAAAAAGAGACAAGACTCAATTTAGGCAAGATTTAGACACATATGATAATAAAGAAGACATTAAAGATAAATAACTTGTATAAATCACATTCTAAGTCTAATATTAGAATTTATGATCATCTTGTCAAACATTCTCATACAATTAAATCAATTACATTGATAGCTAACATCATGAAAAAATAAGTTTACAAGTGCCTTTCAACTTTCTATTTATATTTAATATCTTAACTCATTACTATATAAATTATATTATTAGATTTTGTATTTATCATCTATTCAACATTAAAACCATTATATGACTTGTAAATTTTACCTTTTTTTCCTTAAAATAATTATTAATAAGCATATCTTTTTTTTGTTAGATTTATAAATTAATTTTTAAATTTTTTTTAATAAAAAATAGTTTAATTAGTTTAATTTATATTTTGTCAAAAAGTGAAACTCGCTAATGAAAATTGGTGGAAGATATTTAAGGTAAGTCTTCTTGTACTCTACCCTTAACCTTAGTTCTGGTTGGGGACAATCAAAACTTTTGTCTTAAGATCCTTAATTCAGTCATTAATAGAGCTTCCTCTAAGATGGAAAACTCTCTCATAGGTAAGTTTTTAGGAGACACTACTACATTTGAGGCCATATTCTGACGGCCATTTGTCAAATTTGCAACGCCTATTTGTCAACAATTTGACAAATGTGTTTGTCAGCATTTTTGCGTTGCAAATTGCAATGGAAGTGATACCCATCGATATTTTGACATTAATTTCCGTCGGAACATGCCACATTAATACCAAATTTACTATGGGATTTCATATGGTATATCTATCAAAACTTCGACAAACATCTATCGACCGTCTGTCGAATTCACGATGCCTATGCAAGGCTTCTCCAACAGGAAAACCCATTGGAGAGATAACATTCCCGTCACGAATATCTGTCAAAAAGTGACTCTCTCTGAAATTATAATAGTTGGAAGTGTGACGGATAGGCAATGACTCTCTGAAAGGATGACCTGTCGGATGTATAGGACTCTCGTCGCACAAGTCTGTCTAAATGGGGTTGTTTCTGACATTATACCTGTTGGGAAGGTGATGTATATGCAGTGAGTATTCGATAAGAAAATCCATTAGATGTATAGCGTTGTTGTTGAAAAATATATAAATCATGTCGAAAAAGTGAGGATTATGCATATTAAAGATAACAGAGCTCAAGAGACCATCATAGTTGGTCTCCGTCTTTGGTCCATATACTGACAAAATGTTTTACCTTTCGTTAGCTCATCAAATGAGGGGATTTGAAAGAATTTCATAGAATATTTTCATGATAACATATATTATTTAAGTTGACGTTGCACGAATTTATCTACTTTGCGCACTTGTAGACTATGAGGACAATGATAAAGAAGCATCTCCTCCCATGGCCTACATTACTCAAGCCATAAGAGGGGATGCTTTTTTATGGCTATCCTCATAGTTTACAAGTGCACAAAGTAGATAAATTCATCCAGCGTCAAATTAAAATAATGTGTGTTATACATGAAAATATCATGCATTAAATTCTTTCAAATCATCGCATTTGATGAGCTAACAAAATGTAAAACATTTTGTCAGTAGTATGGACCAAAGATAGAGACCAACTATAATGGTCTCTTGAGCTCTGCTATCTTTAGTCCTAGCTACTGGGTAAGGCTTGGAAGACTTATACCTATCGATCGTCGAGAGTAATCACCGTCTTGCCTTTATGTACACTGCACAGTATCCAATATAAGAGAAGGCAGAAAATATGAATGGATAAAAGAAATGAAAGATACAATAATATTATCTTGTTGTTTACCTTCTCATAATTGATCCCAGTATCGCAAAAGTAATTTTATACGATCACTAGCACATTTCGTGCATGGATGAGAAACAATATCCAAAGTTTCTAGATTCTGAGAAGAGGTATGAGTGGAGGCCAAAGAAGGAATATTTGTGAAGGATTTATAGACGCGGGTTACTGAATAATCATCTCTGCACTAGTACTCAGTCTGGAAACCCTCGTATGTATATAGCCACTCTAGCAAATCTCCACATCTAGCAAATCTCCACAAAAATCCCTTCTGGCCTCCACTGCATATACATCTTCTTAGAATCTAAAAACTCTCCATCATTGATTCTCATCAATGTACGAATAAAATTGTGAGAAAATGCTTAATCCCTAATTCAATCTTTGACAAATAAAATTGTGACAAAACACTTAAAGATTAAGGAAAGCTCACAATGTTTACAGACACACTTGACTCCAAGTGCCATGTACAACAAAAATAATTTGTCCAATTTGGATAGTTTATCCTCTCAAAGTTTCAAGTCAGCATGCAATAAGTTACACATGTTATTGGCTGGGGAAAAGTATTAGTTGTTTAGGGCAATGTGATAGGAGTGTCCTACATGTGGGAGAAGTGGGAGTCTAAGGTGCAAGGATAGACCAAGCAAAGGGTATGATTGAAAGGTATGTTGCAGTGAGAAGTTAAAAGGGACAGTCACAATCCATTCAATGTTTCCATGTGTTGGAAGAGTTGTAAAGTCTTGTGAGGGCATGAGAAGTACCATTAAGGTCTTGAGAAGTACCCATTGTGCTTGCAGATGTGGTCACATGGTCCAAACAAGGAATCAAGCATACAAGGGACTATAGGTATACACTTACACCAATCGATGTATACAAATGTAGATAATAAATAACACATGGAGAGAAATTGACATATGAACCAACATCTAAAATGGAATACCTATGCAACTCAACCACAATACAATGATGTACTACTCATTTCTATTGGACCTAGGTGCGAGAGTACTAAGCATAGTGAGTATCCATAACTACACAGGTCATATATGACATTCAACCTGGATTCAAGATAGTTGCACAAGACACTCCAAGAATTCTTGTGAATTAAATGGCCATCTACAACTCATTATATCCACATATCAAAGGTTTATACTACTCACATGGGTCAATACATGACGTCTAAGGATTCCATGGTTCTTACTACCTATACGAGTCAATAAATGACATCCAAGGATTCCATTTATTAGAGTTGTCATATTATAGCTAATAATTTATTTATTTAATTATTAGTCTATTATACTCTACACTTAAGTTAAACTTAGGCATCTTATTATTCTTTAGGGTTTTCACCTTTAGGGTTTCAGTATCCTTTTTATAAGGATTCCCTCTTTGTATTTTATTCATTCACTTATTGGATCATAATGGAGAATAGATTATTGTATTGAGATTCTCTCTCTCATTCATTTTTCTCAATCATGGCTTCTCTTTCTCAGATCTGTGATTGCATGCCTCCATAGCTTTTTTTTCTCTTTCTGTGACAGGTGTTTGCATGCAAGGATTCTTGGGAGCTATGGGTTGCTTTTCATCAACTCCAACATGGTATCAGAGCTTCAGATCTTCATGCCCCTGTTCATTATTTGAGAGGGTTTGGTTGTGTTCTTCAGATCTATGTTTTTCAAAAGCTTTTTATGTGGATTTAGGGGGGACCTTTGTTTCTGGTCATTTTGGGCTCAAACGGACATCACCGTTGCGCTCAGAGCACCCAAAAATCCTAGAATCCATATAAAATTTATCTATTTTGGATAACTTTGCAATTTGAGGCAAAATTTTTGAGCCCAGAGCCGTAGGCCTTGGCATGCATCCTGAGGTGAGACAGAAAAAAATAATATTTTTATTTTTTCCAAAAAAAAATGTGCTGCATTTTTTTGGTTAAAAATAAAAATAAAAATCAAATCTTTTATGCATTTGATTTTTTGGAATGAAAAAAGTTATTTTTGTAAAACTTTTTGACTTTGCATGCATACCCAAAATAGGTATTGATAGTTGACATAGGTAGGTACGTCAGACCTATGCACTGATGTCATCAGTACATATGCCTGCATCACCATGTCATGATTAAATTTGACGTGTAAGAAATTGTCATTCTCTTTTGAGTTTTTTGTTCTCTGGAACTGTTTGTGGTCTTTTGGCCGTATCTTGAGCATACGTTATTGGATTTTTGACTTCTTTATATCGTCGGAAAGCTCTTTCTAAGCCCGATCCAATGGAGAAGGTTTGATTCTCTGATTTTTCCATTTTTATGGCATTTTTTCTGTCAAAGTTGATGTTTGTTTTTGCCTTCCTGGAGCCATATCTTGGTCATCCGGACTCCTTTTTGGGCAAACCAGATATCGTCGAAAAGCTGGTTCAGTGAGTTTTTCAATGGTAGGGGTCTTATTTTCCATAATCTACTCTAGGTTCTTTCTCCTTTGAGTTTTGCACTTTCACACTCTGGCGGATTCCTTGGGTTCTACAGGTCATGGGATCTCTGCTTCTATTCTCCTGGCTCACCCTTCTTTCTTTCTTCTGAGCATTGTATACTTATCTTATGTAGCATTCTCTTTTCTACAAACACACTGAGATAAAGTATCTGCTTTTACATATGTGGGATCTTGTTTACCTTGTGTTTGTTTGTACTCGCACTTCGTTATAAAGTGCCATGAGGGGGTTATGATGTTTTGCCTTTTGTGCTCATCCACCTTTGTCAAGTGAGTGTCCCTTCCATGACATTAGCCTCATGTTGTGTGTCTAGAAGATCAATTCTTCTTCTTCGACACTGCCCTTTATCTTGTGTTTGTACCCTCTTTTGCACTGTTGGTGTTCCTGGTTCTTCTTCTTGCATTTGTTTCTGACATTGCATTTCAGTGTTCCTGTCACACCTCTCTCTATTCAGCATTATGGGGGGGTTAACTTGTTGGTTCTATTGCTTCCTTGGTTCGTTTGAGTGATCTACGTATACAGTTTTTGTTCCTATGTACTAGGCAGATGTAGTGGCTAGGCACCTATGCATTTTGGTGAGATGGATCATCTACTATATAGACACTCATTCATTCTTGCTTTTGGAGGCCACCTCTTC
The DNA here is from genome assembly GCA_027943335.1 of Chamaecyparis obtusa. Taxonomy (NCBI): domain Eukaryota; kingdom Viridiplantae; phylum Streptophyta; class Pinopsida; order Cupressales; family Cupressaceae; genus Chamaecyparis; species Chamaecyparis obtusa. The sequence goes on from BSBK01000233.1 coordinate 238,545, forward strand.
AATTGATCAGCTCTTCAGACTTTGTCTTCTCTACCTGATCATGCACTTCTTCAGTGGAGGTTCCAGCAGTTACTTCTGATAGTGTTTACAGCTTCATGCTTCGGAGATGCTATACATGCTCTTTCTTGTTCCTTTCTTTGGGACTTTCCCTAGATTGGAGGCTTTGTTTCCTTCATCTAGTTTATTTCTTGTATTTGGGTACCTGATCAAGCCTAGTTACCAGTACCCATATTTCTTTCATGCATTTTGTTTTCATGCATCTTTTAGTCCTTAGTTGTTTAGCTTCTCCCTAAGTTACACTTAAGGGGGGGTGTTAGAGTTGTCATATTATAGCTAATAATTAATTTATTTAATTATTAGTCTATTATAATCTACACTTAAGTTAAAATTAGGCATCTTATTATTCTTTAGGGTTTTCACCTTTAGGGTTTTGGTATCCTTTTTATAAGGATTCCCTCTTTGTATTTTATTCATTCACTTATTGGATCATAATGGAGAATAGATTATTGTATTGAGATTCTCTCTCTCATTCCTTTTGCTCAATCATATCTTCTCTTTCTCAGATCTGTGATTACATGCCTCCATAGCTTTTTTTTCTCTTTCTGTGATAGGTGTTTGCATGCGGGGATTCTTGGGAGTTGTGGTTTGCTTTTCATCAACTCCAATAATTTCTACTACTCGCATGGGTCAATACATGACGTCTGAGGATTCCATCGTTATTACTACCTATACGGGTCAATAAATGACATCCAAGGATTCCAATTTATATTACTCAATATTTATACCTATTCATTTTATTACATTTTCACTTTTATGTGTCCTATTGGTGCATTCAAATTTTGAATAAATTTGAAGTGTACATGTTAAAATTTTACAAAGGTATAAAAAATGCACCCTTGAAAACTTTTTCTAAAAGGCCTACTTTGAGAGATAATAATTTCAAGCTTGGTGAATGTTGTAAGAAATAATTTGGTAATATGTTCTACTACTATCATTAAGCACAAGTGCCATGTACAAATAAAATAATTTGTCCAATTTGGATAGTTTATCCTCTCAAAGTTTCAGGTCAGCATGCAATAAGTTACACGTGTTTTTGGTTGGGGAAAAGTATGAAAATGTTGTTTCAAATCTACATAAAAATAGTGACATATGGGATCAGGTATGAATCTGATCAGAGGAGTGTTTGTAAAGGAAGATAAAAGTTTAGTAGCATGCAAGGGTGAGTCTCAGATGTGACTATCTCAAGTAATTGTATAACTATCATAAGTTAACAATGAATTGGTATTGTGTATCTTAAGATAGAATCAATGACTGGTGTATTATTTGTTTAGTGAAATGTGATAGGAGTGTCCTAAATGTGGGAGAAGTGGGAGTCTAAGGTGCAAGGATAGACCAAGAAAAGGGTTTGATTGAAAGGTATGTTGCGGTGAGAAGTTAAAAGGGACACTCAAAATTTATTCAATGTTTCTATGTGTTGGAAGAGTTGTAAAGTCTTGTGAGGGCATGAGAAGTACCATTAAGGTCTTGAGTATGATCAGAGAGGTATGTTAGTAGTCAAGGGAATGAGTTGGTGTTGTCATAAGGAATAGGAGGGGTGGAATGCAAATAGTTAAGTTGAAGTATAAGTAATCAGTCTTGAAGTATTTATGTGAGAAAATGCTTAATCCCTAATTCAATCTTTGACAAATAAAATTGTGACAGAACACTTAAAGAATAAGGAAAAGTTAATAATTGTACCTTAACATTATCTCCTATTCAAGCATTCTTGTGAATAATTGCCCTTTTCACATGGCGCTCTCTTCCAATGCCAATTGGGACATCCCATTTTCCTGAAAGCAATATTCTCTCTTCATCCATCTGCACATAAACATATAAATATTAAGTTCAATGAATTCTTGAATTTGAGGTAAGACTATCAAGGAAAATATTTGAGGAAAAGATAAGAAAATATATACAAAATTTTCTTAACATGAATATTACTTCAGTGGGAATACAAAAATAAAATCAAAGTTAAACAATCAAAGTAGGATAGAAAGAGTCGATACTTCATAGTAATCAACACCCATGAGTAAGGCATCCTCAATAACTGAACCTGCTGAAATCCAGGATCGTAGTCCAACAACAGACTGATGAATTTTGTAATTTTGCATCAAGAAATAATATGTAATCAATTCCTAGAGCATGCACATAATCATACATGTGTGCTTATGTTCATGATGAAATATGATGTTAATACCCTCTAAATGAGACTATGCATGAAGAAATCAACATAAAACTTAATACTCAAGAAGTGACAAAGACACTTTAACGTGGCTATATATGTAAGAAACAATATAATACTTACCATTATATATCTACTCCAACCTTAATTGTTTAAGAATTCATCATATCAGATAAAGTATATTTAAGAATTGTTGGGACTGGTCCTTTGGCTTGTATTAAACAGAATACAATTTTCAACATATTATTATCACTCTATTTCTTTGTTGTAAACATGCCATTGGTTCAGTTTTGTAATTTTTTTTTGTGTTAAATGCATTTAAAATTATCTTCATTGTCTTCTGATCAAGTCTAAATGCTTCTTTATTTGTCAGCCAATTAATACATGCTAGTATATAAAGAAGACAATCAGAAGACAATGAAGATTTGACTGGCCAATAGTCTACAAAATTAGACCTTTATTTGCTAGGTCAAATCTTCCTTCATGCTAGTAGTCTATAGAAATAGACCTTTATTTTAAATGCATTGAACACAAAAAAAAATTACAAAATTGAACTAATGGCATGTTTACAACAATTATCATAGCTCAAGCAAAATTCCAGTGCCCTCTTCCCTCTTCTCGCACGGTGCCCTCTTCGCAGCTCACAAAAATTACAAATGAGCGTTTTGCTTATTTTGAGTGCCTTTAATTGAATATAAGAAAATAAAATTTAAAATTCATTACTTGCAACTACAACATTAGAGAAAAGTTGAATTTTATGTGGTACAAGGAAGATTTGGTTGATTAAGAGTGAGGCCTCTTTAGAATCTCATGAGTTTTGTACTACACATGCAACGTATTGTGAGTTTGAAGAGAGTCTCTACAACTCTAGTAATCCATTGTCCCATGGAAGAGTGAATAGAATTGTGAATAGAACAATGAATCCATATGTGTATTTGAACATGATCTTGGCTGGGTGATGGTATAGGAACATTTCCTTTTGTTATATTTACACGTTCATGAAATTATTATACTATTTTTGTTGTAAATAAAGTCAATAAATTGACTGGTGTTGGTGACTATGACTGGTAAAGGGGTTAGGAGAGTTAGACCAAAAAATTTTCATCAAAATGGCTTGACATAATGAAGATACAAGAAGCTAGAGAGATATTTCTTTACAAATTCTATTGTCACATCCTATCATTAAATGGAGCATGGGCATGGGTTATGAGAGTTAGACCAGAAACTGAAAAGAATAGAAGAAATATATATATGGATACATGTAGTTCTGTCCATGTACTCTATATGCCCCAGATATAGACCATGTATGCATCTGTATTTGGATATGGTTGTGTGTGGTCAGTAAACAACTTGTATATGGTCAATACAATATTTGAGCTGTATATTTTGCCAAAAAAAATGAAAATGGAAATGTTCAAACAGTCAAAGATGCAAAAAGAAAAACAATTTACAGAGAGAGGAAAACACTTATCATGTCACACTTATCATGAATATGCTTTCTTTGAGATGAGAAGCTCCTTTTACAAGCATCATCCCAGTGCTTATTTCTCACATATCTCATGAAGACGAGAGAGATGGACAAGTGTAGATTAATGCTTACAAAAGAAACAAAGAATTGCAATGGATGATTTGTCCATAATGAATTGAGAATTTGAGTGAACATCAATGTACTTTAAATTAATGGAGTTATTTCAATTGAGAAGATGAGATCCTATCAAATAGAAATGCAACATTCCATTCAATTTCAAGCTTTGCTGGAACTTGGACATGCCTTCAAAATAGCTAGGGAGTTACTATAAACTATAAGAGAATCTAGTTGGGTTCTTTGTTTGAGGCCAGGTTCTGGTTCTACTTTTTTTCTCCTCTAGGTTCGACTTGGGTTCCTTTGGTAGGAACTTGGGTGCCTGGGCCAATCCTGGGTGCACCTGCAGTTGTGGGTGCCAAAAAATGGGCTCCACATGCCTTAGAAAACTATTTTTTACCCTCAAAAATCCATTTGCATTTACATTTGAAACTTTTGCAAATTATAAATATGATACACGAGGTATTGTATTCATAATTTTATAGGCTAACTCATTATTATGGTAACATGGGTATGACCACACTCCATGCCTAATGGTACCTGACATGGAGTGTGGTTCAAATGAAGTTGAACCAAATGTTGACCATGATGGCTATGATCATGATGAAGATGAATATGAATATTAAATCTAAAATATGGCTTGTAATTTGAATTTTCATCGTGAAATGATATTTTGAGACTTCGCAAATTATGAATATGATATGATAATCTATCACTGGAGATTGCATGCTCAAAGCCATGGAAGCATTCTAGTAATCATTATAGAATAGGAAATAAGCTTCTGAAAGAGAAAAGAATGCAAGCCTAAATTGGTAATGAAGAAACTATAGATTCAAGTTGACTCATTCTATGTTGTAGTATATTTGTTCCCTAGATCTACCATATTATATATGTTCAGCCTATAAGGGACATCTTTTGCTCATCCATGTATCAGAGCTTGGTAAGAGTTCAGAGGAGAAAGACAAGATGTCAGTGGGAGATGGAGAAACCAATCTCAGAATACCACTTGAAGCCTTGCAATGTTGAGAGTGGGATAAAGGCTACACTTGAGACCCTATATAAGGAACAACCTTATTGAGCTTCACTTTGTTTTGAGAATAGTTTTATATTCTATACTAAACAGGCCCAACCACGTGAAGGAGGAAGCTCATTTGGCCCCACCCCCCCTAACATCACTCTAAATTCCCCGTTAATATCTAACATTCATTCATTATTTCATCCATTAATAAAATGTAACATTCATTGATTATCACATGATAACATTCATTAACATTCATTGACACATTAATAAAATGTAACATTCATTAATTATCACATGATAACATTCATTAACACATTATAAAATTTATGAACATTCAATAGAACATAATTAAATTCATTAGCATATAAAAATCAGTCATTATCAATTAAGGTGCATAGATGACAATCATTTCTTTTTTTTCTTTTGGTTTCTTGTTTTTAAGAAGTAATCACTAAGAGGAGCATTGATATCATCATGATCATCTCCCCTCTCATTAGATCTCAATGCACGCCTAGTTCTCTGTTGATGCAAAGGGGGTTCATCTGCAATAACATATAAAAGGGTTAAATTAAAAATATTTTATTATAATTTTTTACAAGTATTTTAGTACTTTAAATGCCATAATCACATAGCTCTTTACCTGATCTAGTCACATCATCAACTTCAAGATTAGTTTTTCTTGCCTCGGCCTCAACCTTAACCTCAACCTCAACCTGCTCATTAACAACAGCCTCTACACTCTCTACAACCGCAATACAAATTGTTACATTAATCCAAACACCAATTGCAATTAAATTTGTATTACTACACCAATCAATTTAAGATGTTTACTTGTATTAATAATTACATATAAAAAATTGAATAGAAAATGTATACCTCCATCACTCTGATGCACATCCTCATTGTCATCATCATGCATAGGTTGTGTACGGCTAGAATCGACAGGCTGCATTCCAATTTCATACGCATTCATGTTATCATTGTTTGGAACTTAACATCAAATAAACTAATTGGTAAATAATTAAATTTGAAATATCATCTATTTAGCTTACTTATTGTAATCACCAAGAAGTGGACAGGATCATTCATGTGATTAATCAAGGCAAATCAAGGAAAAATCAAAGCAATTGAATCCAAACAAGTATTTAGCCAATCAAAATTAAAATCAAGCTTCAATTCAATTTAAATAAAAATCAAGAGCATTTTAATCAAGTTAAATCAAATCAATGTGCAATTAATTCAATTAATTATATAGTTTGGAATTAAATAAACTCCACCCATTCAAGGGGTACACTTGGCTAAATAAATGAATTAAAATCAATTGATTAAATCCTAATTTCTTTCAACAACACATGGGAGGAAAAAACCTCTACCAATAGGATTTAAGGAAAGGAGCTCACATGGATCAAGCCAAATTCAATCTCAATCACTCATTCTAAAAGAGCATCTTGTCCACTCATCTTGTCTTCTTGTCCCAAGCTTTGAGGACACAATATTTAAATTATCTTCAAAGGGTGGAACCAAAGACTCAACTCAAGCCTAATCATGATCAACTCTACCACACCCCCTACCCTTGCCTAAATCTATAAAAGGAAGGCTAAAATCAATAAAAAAAACAATCCACAAATCTGAGAATAGCATCCAATCTCTTGCATTTTATAGCTAGAAAGGCAATTTAGAAGTTAATTGAGCATTTCACTTTGGAATTGAATTAATTAGCTTAGCTTATCATATCATTTCTCATTCTAGGACTGTCATTAATGGAAGCTTGCTAAGAGCATCACCATTAACACTCTTAGTTAGAGAGCCATAGAATGCTTAATTGTGCTTTATTTGCTAAATAGAGTTGCTAATTGTGGTTATTTAGTTTCTATTTGATTTATTGTTCAATACTAATTCTATGAAGGTACAAATTTTAGTACACAAAATGGCACCCACCGTGGGGCCCTAGGCTTCACTTTCTAAAAATCTCGTAATCTTCATATTTGTTCAAATTTTTGCATGTTTAACTCTCAGTTTTGCAGTGAAACAATGCTTTTGAGACTTCAAATGACACTTTTGAGCAGTTAAACAATGCTTCTGAGCACTGTTTGAGTGCTTCCACGACAAATTTGTGTGCCTTTGCATAGAGAAACAATGCTTTCGATTCTTTCTCTCTTCTGTCTAAATTTCTATCAACGCTTATTCCCTGACTTGCCAATGCTTTTGAGCAGTTAAACAACGCTTTTGAGTGGTTAAACAACACTTTTGAGCATTTAAACAACGCTTTTGAGCAGTTAAACAACGCTTTTGAGCAGTTAAACAACACTTTTGAGCAGTTAAACAATGCTTTTAAGAAGTTAAACAACGCTTTTGAGCAGTTAAATAGTGCAGTTAAACAATGCTTTTGAGCAGTTAAACAACACTTTTGAGCAATTAAACAATGCTTTTGAGCGATTAAACAACTCTTTTGAGCAATTAAACAACACTTTTGATTAAATTGAAAATCAACAGAATCTAACTATCAGAAAATGTTTTCTCTGTGTCTGCAGGATGTCTGGTCATTAAAAAAAACAAAACCAGAGACCAGATTCAATCACGAAGGGAAAGCTTTGATAAAAAGGATCAAAGAGGAGAACATTGCTCACACCAAATTGGTTCTAGAGGATTCACAACAAGAAAATCAAGTACATGAACATTATCTCAAAGTTGTAGAAACCTATAAAACAAAGTTTGTTTCATTGAATTAGATCTTTTCACCTTAATCAAGTTTTTCTTAAATTTGACAAATAAGGATTAAAGTTCAATTTTATCTTTGTTTCTTCAATTTTATTTTTCTTTCTTCATCGTGGTTGGCTTTGTTGGCTAACTTGTTGGAGGAAAAGCACATTGGAAAGGAACGATCGCCAAGGTAAGCATTAAAAAGTGAAAATCAACCAAAAATGCCCCTAGCCTTTTGTGAGCTACAAGGAAAAGGTAAGCCTAAACTTAGTCATTTCTTTACTTAAATTGTGGTTTTGGTGTTTTTAAAATCTAGTAAGTAGAAACAACCTATTATTGTTTGAAGAACTAAACATTAGGCCTATGCTCTTCACTTCTTTTAGTGAATCAAAATGCCAAAAGTGTTGAAATTCTTTGATTAAAAGAAAGGTTAAGGAAATTAAGCACATAATCAAATAAACCCCTTGTTTGTAGAAAAGAGTAGCAATACTCAATTCTCACTAGTTAGTGGGTTGGAAATTGAACATTGTTAATTGTGTTTGAGGAATTGAGAAATAGCTAGGGATATGCTCTTCACCTTTTGGTGAACCAAATTCCCAAAACCTATCTCTTAACTCCATTTCCTTGCTTTTACATGAACATGCTAGATCATTAGTTGGGCTCACCTCCTGAGATTTTCCTTAACGAGGCCAATGAGAGGGACAGCCCAAAGTGGGATACACTCACCTTTGTCGCGATCATCCAACCCACTATAAAATGAAATGCATGCATCCTTAATGGGGTATGTGACAAAAGGGTGTTAAATTTTCAAACTTCCTCGAGTAGTCCTTCGGGATTGCGCAAAACTCTGACATACCGGTGGTGGGAAGCCTCTTAATATACTTTGAGGATGAAAGTTTAATATCCATTTTGAACGGAATCTTGATTAAATACCTTGACAAATTAGCAATCCTACCTCAATAGAGCCATTTAAAAGCCAAATTTGACCTTAGGTAGATTTCTTGGAAGAATTTCTTGTGATAATTGATAAAATTATTGTGTTGTGCTTGAAGGTCTTTGATTACAAAAAGAAAACATCCATTAAGATCCAAAAATGAATTAACAATAAAGATTCAAAAGAATATTCTATTCACAATAATTCAAGAAATGGAAACATTATCCAACCAATTCTCATTAAGAACATTGTTTCCTTACCTCTATGATCAATAAAAACATCATGAACGCCATATCTTTGATAATTCAAAATTTGATAAAAAAGAATATCATGAAAACACTATATTTGATAAAAAATATCCTAATGATAAACCAATATTTGATGAAGAACCTATTTCAAAATATCAAGAGAATCTCATCTTTGATCAAGGAAATCAAGAGGAATTAGTCCCATCTCAACAATATTCATCATATGACAACTCTTTGAGAAACACAAATACATCCAAATATCCTTGGGATAGATCATTTACTCCTTTGGGAATTTCATACGAATCAGCTTTGGAAAAACTCCTTGAAAATTATCTCATCACGTTGCCTCAAATCACTTCATGTGGTTTTATCTTTTTGAGAACTATTGTGCATATCATAGACATAATGAACATGAAACTTCAGACTGCATGGAGTTGAAACATAAAATCTAAAATCTTATTGATGATAACTTAATTGAAATTGAAAATCCTAATGAATCATCTAATGAAGATACTTTTCTCAAACAAGATCAAACTTATGAACACATGTCTAGTGGTCCTCTTATAGCTTTCACCTATTCCACCATTCCTCCATTTCATATAGAAGCAAAGCTATCCAATATTCCTCCATCAAACAAAGATCCAAACAGTTTTCATAATGACTATGTATACCCTCAAGGGCTACCTATAAAAGAGATCCAAGCTAACCTACATCTTGCTACAAACTTCTTTCATGCTTCAAAGGTTATAGAACCCAAGCCTTCATGTGCTACAATGCCTATCATTCCTATTTCAAATGAATCTTCATTAGCCATTCAAGAATCCCATGTGAACATCCAAAATCCTACATTGTCCTTAGAAGTGGCTCCATGTCAAGAGACTAATCAAAAGTGCAAAGAAACAAGTCTTATTAAGGATCAAGATCAAGATATTATCCCTCCTTATCCTATATTTGACCAAAGTCCCCTATCCCAAGAATCCCATGATGAATCCTTCATACCCTTCCATTTCTTTCAAGAAGATACCCTTCCATCTCAAACAACCTATATTCCTTCACTTCCTATATCATATCCATCTCCTAAGCAAGATCAAGGTATTCCTTCCATCTCTAATGAACTTATTGAAAATCAAAAGGAAAGTATTTTTATCTAGGCTATCAAAAGATCCTTGTCAAGACCAAAGTACCCCAACATCCACTTTTCATAAGCCTTCATATCTACCTCAAAATTCTCCCATTCTTCCTAATCCATTGCATAATAATAAATACCCTCAAGCTTCAACTGCTCCTATCAAAGTCACTCCTATCAAAGCTACATATAAGCCTATTGGTACAAAGATAAATCCAAAATAAGAAATCCTTGGCCATGCAGCTCACAATAAAGATGTTGATATCCTTCCCACATATCATTTATCTCCATTTTCACATAAGCATATTCCTTATACACCTTCCAAATCCATCCTTGGTCCCTATATCCCTAAGTTGAAACCTTCATATCTTCCATCCATATTTGGTCCCTATATCCCTCCATAAACCTTTCCTACCATCCCTATCCCACTATCTCCTTACCTTACCATGTATCAAGATCAAAAAAGACATACATACTTGAGAAACCAAGCACCCATCCATATCAATCCTCCATATCAGACCATCCATATGAACCTTATTCATCCACCAATCCCAAGTCCTTTGGAAGAAATTTGAATGTGCAACATAAGAATCAGAAAACCAAGAATCCACGTATGTATGAAGAGAACCATGTCCCATCTCATTGACATGTGAATGCAAGGAAAAAATAAATATTCAAGAGACCACAAAGGTCCATCAAGCAAAAAGAAAAATCAAAGAAAATGTGGATTCCTAAATCCCTCATCGAAGAAATGCATTCTAAAGCATCCAAAGGGAAAGAAAAATCAAAGAAAGTGTGGATTCCCAAGTCACTTTTGAAGGACTTACACACAAAAGAGAAATCAAAGTTGACATTCAAGCTTCCAAAGGCTTTCACTCCACATTCTCCCAAACACATTCCATCTCATCCATCTATTTTGAGTCCTTATGTCTCAAGATCCATATCCTCTCTTACATCAAAATCTCAAGCTATTTCACCCATTTTTCCTCCATTATTCCACTACCCTTCAAGGTGTGTATCAATGTTGATCTTGATAATACTTCTTATCCTCCTATTCATTATTCTTCCATTCCCTTTTTCACGCCCACACATAGAAAGACTTATTATCCTCTCATTCATTATCCTTCCATTTCCATTATCCAATCCATTTCATAAAGCTTTAGCCACCCTCTACATTATCCACCATATCACATTTTCATCAGCCTATCAACATCTTTGAGCATACCTTTCAGAAGCCTTGGCTTGTCGTATCATACCTTTTCAAGGAGTATCTAAAGAGCATGAAGCTTGAGTCCATCCAAAAAAAGAGAAAAAAAAAATTGAAAAAAAGAAGAAAAGAAAAAGAAATCTGTCCTATGGTGAAAACCACTTCTTGTGGCATCTTGGACAAGTACCATGATGATAACCTAGCAAACAGGTGTCATGCGTAATTCCTCTCTCTTGCACTCTACACTTGGGGGCAAGTTTCATCCATCATATCCTCCATCTTTCTACCATTGATCTCACTTGCATCCGTATTACATCTTTCGCCTTTGATCTTGACAAGGTTGAACATATCCATGAGCATTAAGTATCTTGACATGAGTTATCTTATCCATCAGCCTATTCACTTGCTATGTTCACGCTACCTTATCATGATCTTGCTTATCCTAAAGCCACCTTCATTATTTCTAAAGAAGCCTTCCCATAATCCCAAAACCATTCACTCATAGCCTTCACCACCCCTTTATCATTATTGTGTGATCCTATCCACATTGATCCCTTGATGTTGATCCAATTGAAAAATAAAAGAAATGAGAAAAAAATGTTAGAGAAAGTCTCTCGATATGTCCACTCCTTTAGACCATTGTCATGACACCAGGTCATTATTCCATATGCTATCCAACACCACATCATCGGCCTATATTGAGATATTATTTTTCCCTAGCTTGGATAATCTTGAGGAGATGGTCCTATGGGTAACACACTTGCTTCATTCATCATTGCCTATTCATTGGTGAATCATCAGTTTGCAAATCCATCTTTCATGTCCTATACCTTGCTAGACATTGGGCACACATTCAATGTGATCTTGTTTGAGAGCTAGTAATCTCTAAAAATCTTTTTTAAAAAAGTGAAAATGGTCCTCAGATAATCCAAAAACATAAAAAATCTCTAAAATTCAAAAACATAAAAAAAAAACTCTAAAGATCCAAAAAAAAAAAAAATCTAAAAAATCTAAAATCTTAAATAAACACTCAAAAGCTGCATTGCCCAACAAAGCATGATCTTTGATAAATCAAACCAGGGGCACCAATACAAGTTCAATGAGCTTATCAAAATAGACACAAGCTGGCTCAAAATCATTGCATCAAAAGCGGAAAATTGCTACACTTGAACTTATTGATCAATATTACATTTCAAACATCCAAATACTTGATCTAAACAACAACATTTGACAAATCAAATCAAAATCTAAAAAGCTTAATCAAATCAAATCAAATCAAAATATAAAAGGCTTAAACATAACTAAGGATCAAAGTGGATGAAGTTTTTGAAATATGAATCTACGAACAAAAGCAAAAATGTTCAAAGTGTTACTAAATTTTTGGAATCATGTCTTTTTAGCAAATCGATGATGGTTGACTAGATGAGCGATGATGAAGACATGATATTTTCTTGATTGCTACTTGAGTGCTTGTCAGGTTGATTCATAGCAGTATGCAAGTTCGTCTAATGACATGATCATCAAAGAATCATCGAGGACACTTGTATATGAAAGGGATCAATTCTTTGTTTGTGTACTTGAAATTGTTAAAATCCAAGGAAAGAGGTATTCATATCATCATGGTTAAACCAGTGAGGGTTGTACCAATTTCATTTTCCAAAATCTCAATGATGAAAATAAGATTCCTAATCCTGAATAGTGATAGTTAGCTGCATACATCCTAGATTAAATGCATTTAAGGTATTTGCCTTTCTTAGCTTGAAAATAGATTTGAAAAAGAGAAAACAGAAAGGGGGTGGAGTTATTATCATCAAAAGACCAAATCAAGATACATCAAGTGATCAATGATATCATCAATGGTGCATCATCAAAATTATTGATATCTACATCATCAAATGTCCATCAATATATAACCAAAGGCTTGATCAATATCATCAAATGTCCATCAATATATAATCAAAGTCTTGACTAACATCATCAATGTCTGAAGTATCCATCATCAAAGATCATGTTCAATATGATCATCAAAGGTGCATCAATTCCATCATGATATATCATCAAAATGATTCAGGCTTCATCAAGGACATCATCAATAATCAGTCATGTTGATCAACTAGGGGCAACCTAATCCTGTTCATCACCTTCTCTTCTATCAATCCCTATTTTGCATCATGAGAACATCCAATCAACTTCGTATCACAAAAACATCTAATCATGTCATATCAAATATCAATAAGTCAAATCATCTAAGTGATCATCTAAAGTCAGTTAAGTTATCCTATCATCCATTTTCTCATCTTGAGCACATCAAATCTCCTAACTCTAGATCTTGAGGAAGGAAAATCATTGTTTTGTCTCTCTAGATCTTGAGAGAAAAATATCAACTCATCAACTTATCCTATTAGATTGACATCAATATCAACCAAGTGATTCTAACTGACATCAAACGATACCAAACCATCATCAGCTTATCTAGAGCATCAACAACATGTTATCAATCAAATCTTTTCTCATCAAATTCTCTCATGATCAAGGCATTTCCAAATTTCTATATCAGGAAACAAATCAAAATTTCCCATTCTCAACCAAATCATCCAAAATCATTTTGATTCATTTACCGAGGGGGCATATACTCGGATAATTAGATCATCAGTAATATCATCAAATCAGGGGCACGACCATCAAATTAGAGCGTAATCTTTTATCAAGAAATTTTTCGCTTATCAATCAAAAGGGGCATCAAACATCAAACCACATCAAATCAGGTACCATATTAGACAATCTAACATTAGATCGACCATCAAGGACTTCAAATCAATCAAAAAGACCATCAGAACTACATCAATCTCATCATCAAAATTGACATCTCATATCGAACATCAAGATTTACCATCGATAGAACCAAGACCTTTTATCAGTTGGATCAAAACATTCTTTGAATCGACACACTCCGCATGCCAACTCAAAGAGGGGCATTTGTAATCACCAAAAAGTGGACAAGATCATTCATGTGATTAATCAAGGCAAAATCGAAGCAATTGAATCCAAACAAGTATTTAGCCAATCAAAATTAAAATCAAGCTTCAATTCAATTTAAATCAAAATCAAGAGCATTTTAATCAAGTTAAATCAAATCAATGTGCAATTAATTCAATTAATTGTATAGTTTGGAATTAAATAAACTCAACCCATTCAAGGGGTACACTTGGCTAAATAAACAAATTAAAATCAATTGATTAAATCCTTATTTCTTTCAACACCACATGGGAGGAAAAAGACTCAACCAATAGGATTTAAGGAAAAGAGCTCACATGGATCAAGCCAAATTCAATCTCAATCACTCATTCTAAAAGAGCATCTTGTCCACTCATCTTGTCTTCTTGTCCCAAGCTTTGAGGACACAATATTTAAATTGTCTTCAAAGGATGGAACCAAAGACTCAACTCAAGCCTAATCATGATCAACTCTACCACACCCCCTACCCTTGCCTAAATCTATAAAAGGAAGGCTAAAATAAATCAAAAAAACAATCCACAAATATGAGAATAGCATCCAACTTCTTGCATTTTATAGCTAGAAAGGCAATTTAAAAGTTAATTGAGCATTTCACTTTAAAATTGAATTAATTAGCTTAGCTTATCGTATCATTTCTCATTCTAGGACTGTCGTTAATAGAAGCTTGCTGAGAGATTCACCATTAACACTCTTAGTTAGAGAGCCATAGAATGCTTAATTGTGCTTTATTTGCTAAATAGAGTTGCTAATTGTGGTTATTTAGTTTCTATTTGATTTATTGTGCAATACCAATTCTATGAAGGTACAAATTCTAGTACACACTTACCGTGATGGATCCATCAGTAGAACCTTGTGCACGTCTTATTCTTTCTGCCATGACTTTATAGCCTTGTTGGAAGCCAATTCTCTTGTCCTCTTCTGCGAGACTTATATTGAACTCCGCACCCTACATTTTTTCTTGGTATTGTCAAATTTTATTTCATTGTTTCATCAAAACAAAAAAAATTGCAAATTATAAATAAATATTATAAAGATCAAATTATTATTTTTAGTGTTAAAAGCCATCTACAGATTGTATTTTGCCTCATTTAATTCTGACAATATTAACACTTACAACTCGTGCAGCAAGTTTGGAATAACTGCTAGAGCCTAGCTTGTGTTGCCCATGCTTTTGTAGTCTTGCCTTTGATGTGTCAGACAATCTATGAAGAGATTGAAATATGTTAGTTCATATAAATATGAAGAGTACTTAGTACACAATTACATTCTTAACAGTATCACATACCTTCTTCTATTGTCTGGTAGTGTATTTCCTTTTTTTATTTCATTTTTCTCATTCGCATCCAGAATAAGAGATTGCCACTCTAAATCAAGAATGCAAGGGGGGCGCTAGTACTTCGAGTTTTTGGATAATGTACACCTTAATTGGTCCCTAATATACCTCAAACATAACCCGGCTTTCTGAAGGAGCTTACCCTTCTCAAATGCATGAGGTCCAAATAAGTTTGTCACACTCTCTATGAGAGCATCCTTTAACTTTATATCTTGGTTTTTCCACCTTTTAAGAAAAAAATAGTGTTAGATTCAAAAATGAAGTGCAATTACCTTTAATATAGTTTAAGAAATGGATGTAATGATAACTATCCTAGCAATGATATGAAATCAAAATAGTGGATTGGGGTTTTAGTTTGGATATGATGTTCCACCCTGTACAGATGGTGGGCCCAAATATCCGCAAACACTCGTCACTAAGTTTACCATAAAAAACATCATTCCTTGCAAAATAATCATGGGATCATTAGTCAAAGGATATAATAGTATAAAAAAAAATAGAATATATGTAAGCTTCTCATACTGAATGCAAGGTGTAATTAACATATAATTGTATAGTAAAAGAAAGGTCCAACCTTTAAAGTACCTGAAAGTTTTTCTATTTTCAAGAGAACTCCTTCTTCATCGCTCACAAGCAATATGCAATCCTTCACCGTTCCCGTACTAGGAATAGTAGTACATCCAGGAAATTCACCATCAAGTGATGCATCTCCTGTTGCATAAATTGAATCCATTATGAAATGTCCCTAAGAAAGAAAACTTCAAGGGAAACAAACATATATATAATGACAAAGAAAATAAAATTTGTGTACGAGTAGGTGGTGCCATGGCGTCTATGGCCATGCTACGCATTGATGACATTGTAGGACACAGTACATCTGAGCCTGCCATTGTATGAGGCGGCGATAGTAAATGATCATTGACAGGTGCTGAAGAATAAGATTGTTAGAGCATAATAAAAGCAGTGATTAGCATGGACAATATTGTTAGAGAGTAAAAAAAAAGATAGTCCAACATGCGATCTACCTGAACCAGCTGTAGTACCTTCATCATGGTCGTGAGGATCAAAATTATGCAAAAAAAAATGTAAAAGAAACACATCGACTTATTTTATAATGACATAAAAGACTAGTATAACATAAAAACTGTTATTGAACTTTTGTTATAATTAAAAATTACATTAATACTTACTCTGTAATTTTGAGATAAGTGCATCAATTTAGTTGCCCTCTTTTGTGACTCAGGAGTTGGAGGGAATATAGATGCCAATTCAGCCACTCTTTTTCCAATTTTGTAGAGGCATTTTTTAATTGCAAAGGCCGGGTCATCACAAATAGTGAAATCAACAGCTAGGTCCTCGTCAAAGGATTCCTCTTGAGGGACTACGGTGAACTTTCCTTTTCTCTGCTGACCACTTGTCTGTGACAACAATATTACAAACACTATTAGAATTAATTTGAAACAGTGATGAAAATAATATAATAAAAAATACTATTTAACATTTTGCTTCTCTCTAATTTGTAGTATAATAACAAAGAGGTTTACTTGCTGGGAAGAAGTGCCTGTAGGATCATCATTGTCCCCTTTCTGTGGCTGCTCCATATTGTGGCCCTGTGTTATTATTTAAAGTTAACCAATAATTAGAAAGGACTAGATTAATAAATTTCATTAGAAGATGATGATGGAGATGAGGTGGATGGTGAGGAGACTCTCTAGATGTGGTTGGCAAAAAAACTTAATTATTTAATGATACATAGTACATACCTGCATCCCCATGATAGTGACATTGTTTGTATCTATGCAATTCAAATTATAATCAATAAGCAGCTCTTCCCCTGCACGTATTGATTTTATCACACATACAAATACATGATTTCCCTCACACACCTCAAATATGCAATTGGGTTGCTTAATAGTTGACAGAGGTTGCGTGCTATTTATAAAACCTACAATATTCCCTGATGATTTTGGCCTTCCGTCAATGTATATAGCCACTCTTTTACTTTTCTCATTGTCTTTTTGTTGAATATAATTTGCCAAGAGTGCATACCTATGCATACTTTTTTTATATTGAACAATTCGCATCCAACTTTTGCAATCATAAAAAAGGTCCAACATACTCCATCAATTCGACAACTTTTTGTAAGAGACCTTTATGCCATCCATGAAAAATAGGCCCAAACTATGTATTGACGATGGTGCAATGCGATATATCTTGCCTTTAACACTAAAATAAATGTTTATTGGAGGAAGTTCCTTGGGGACCCATTGTTTCTGTAGATATTGGTACCTAGAGGGAACCTCGATGTCGCCTTTTCTCTCATCATCATAAGAACATGACCCCTCTTGAGCAAGGAAACATTTCATGCATTTATTGAATTTCCTTCTAGTCTTTTGACCTCTAGTTGATCTTTCTAATTCAGACATACTACATGACTCACTTTCTTCTTCCATTCCTATATTTCCTTCGCTCGAGGAAGACACATTTGACAAATACCTATTTGTTGCTACCTGCACTCCATCAAATGTGAGAGATAGCAAGTAGTGTGAGATATTTTGCAAATTGTGAAATGCATTAATTTCTATAGGGTGTATTGACTTATACCTGTCGATCCATGAGGTTGTGTGGGATGCCCGTGAAAGGGGTTCGGGTACCTACATATGTAATTCAATTATCTTATGTTAGCTAAAAAATTCATGATAAATATACTCAAAAACACATAGTAAGTACATTAAAAACCATAAGCATCTCATATGAATTAAAAATATTAAAAGGTACATCATGAATTAATTAGATTAAGCATTGATCACATAACTATACATTTCTATCAAGAAATCAATATTAAATAGATTAAGCAGTGATCACGTAACTGTACATTTCATTCATGTCATTCATCTTCTTCTTCATCCAACTCATCACCATGATCATCGTCATCGTTGACAACATCACCAGCACCGTCATTATCATCATCTTCGTCATTGTCATCATCGGCATCATCATCATCATCATCATCATCATTAGTAGCATCATCGTCGTCGTCATTGTCATCATCTTCTTCTTCTGCAAGAAAAGTTGCATCAAGAACATCATCGACTAACTATTGTTCATGATCATCTACATCATCTTCTAGTTGTTCACAATCTTCTTCTTCCATCACATTATACCTCATTGGCCTTCCTCTTGGATCATGTCTAACAACAAATGACCAACCCGATTTATGTGGAACCTATGAGTAAAATACCTACTCACATTGGCTTGAAAGAACATAGGGCTCATCTCCAACTGGCTCAAACCACCTTGTATTAATCATTGAAAATCCATTGTCATGTTCAATAACAGTTCTATCAGGATCATTTTTATTAAGTTGTAGCATGTATCATCTGACAATGAAGAGCACTAATCTGAAGGAATTAAAGTCACACTCAAGTATATCATCCAAAATTCCATAGTATCAATTTTCAAACTCTCGAGGATGTAAGTCATTTCTAAATGAAATATTAGTCACTTGAAAGACTGCACTTATCCCAGAATCACAAGTTTTCTTTGTGTCATCCAACCTTTTGATGTGAAATTTATGACTATTGCAAAACATAGCCTTGTGGTGTTTGACCTGCAAAAATATGTCAAACATGTATAAATTATTGCATTGGGAGTTCATAAACATACGGGTGATTAAAAAATTTATACATACCTGGAAATCTATTAAACCATGTGCTAAATCTATTTCCCTTTGTGTAACATTTGGATCTTCGTTACAATGAGCTTCATTAACCATTGAAGACCCAATTTTTCATGTTAATGTGTGACCTAAATGATGACATCATTCAATCCATACCATCATCCAATCTTGATTGTTTGCAATATACAAATGTATTGCATCCCACTCTCGAGCAGCTGTATAAAAAATAAATAGACAACTTACAACCGATTAATTTTGAAGATTGAGAATTAATTAACCGCTACAATAACATCTTATAATTTATTACCTCTCACTTTCCTCATTCTACCTTTCCCCACCAAGTACTCCCCTTCAAATTTGCTAATGGTGTCGAGATCCCAAATGCGATCTATATGGATATTCTCTGCAAGCTTAGGAAGATATTCAGTAACATACACCATAGTTTGGTATACCATATATCCCTCCACCATAGAACCCTCAGGATGTGCTCTTTGCCGAACCAAAGCCTTCAAAAATTTTAAGTGCCTCTCAACCATCCACATTGACCAAGTGTGTACGGGTCCACACAATTCAATATCCTCAACTTGGTGTATGAGGTAGTGCTTTTGTGCATTGAAAAAAGTTGAAGGTAGACACTTTTTCATTTCACACATTAGATGAGGAATTCTTCTCTTCCAATATTTTGTATTTGCTTTATGAATTTGTTTAGATGAAAACCACCTACAAGACATTCAAGACACAAACATATATAAACACGAGACTTTACAATATATACAACAAATTGAATAGATATCATTACTTACCTCATGTATTTTCCAAGATCATATATCACTTAATTGATGTTATTATCGAAGTTCTCTGGGAGAGATAGGGGTACCACGTACTGCAACAATTATAAAAATAATCATGTCATATTTTCTCACATAATACAATGAGAAGTACATGCAGTTTACAAATATATTGTAAATACAAAAGAACATAACTTACCTTGATGAAAGTATGCCAATCATGCATTTTCAACCTTGGCCCAAATTCACTTTTCTTTGATATGGTATTGCTTATGTTCGTAGCAAATCTTGTGAGAAATCAAATTTTTCATATGACTTCTTTTATGACATCACTTTGCTACTCTGTTAATAACCAAGGAAGGGCACTTATATTAATCCATTCTCCATTTCTATTTGATTCAATGAAATTTTCCATTGCATGATTGGATTCATGAATGTCGCTACAAATTTTGATAATTTTTTCTTTGTCACGCCTTCGATCCAATATCTTCCACAATATCTTCGTTACATTCTTTCCAATATGCATAGTATCAAACAAATGCACAATTTGCAATTTCTCGTAGTAGGGCAACCTACTAAATTATCTGGGATAACTTTTTAGTCCCTTTGGAAGGTGCTCAGTAGTATTGCCTTGACAACATTCACGAACATCAATCACATAATTAGAAAATCAAACACAATATAAATATACAAATTCCAAACATAAACCATTAGGTATAACGGTAGTACCTTGATGATTAATTCTATTATATTCCAACTTCCATAGGCAAGGTGTCATTCTTCATGGCTTAGATGTAGTCTCTTACTTCCCATTGAAAAGATGTTTTTCGGTAATTCGATACTTATGATTTTTGTGGGTCATCAAACACCTGCTTTCCTAAAAAAATTGAATGACAAGATTTCATCTTTGGACCACAAACTGGACATGCAAATTTTCCCTTTGTTTGAAGACCTACACGATAATGATACAATTGGATTAAATATGTTAATTTTTATATTTAGAATTATCATGTGCAACTTGAATTCACTATAACATACCAAAAAAATGTGTTAGCCCTGGAGCATCATGTATTGTCCATACAAGCATTGCATGGAATTAAAATTGTATGTGTCCTATTGGTCTAGAGATGTCATACATAGTGACACCATTCCATAACTCCAACAACTCATCGATAAGAGGCTCAATTTATACATTCATATCTTTAACTTGGTATTTACCTAGTTGAATGAACAACAACATTACATAATTATTGTGACCATATTACTGCAAGATTTATAATTACATGTAGATAACTATTAAATGATCAAATACCTAGAACAATCATTGCCAACATAATGTGCTCCCTCTTTATTGAAATCCATGGAGGAATGTTATTGTTGATGACAAAAATAGGCCAAACAAAGTAAACAGATCTTAGCTCTCTAAATGGATTGACACCGTCCACTGCCAATGAAAGCTTGAGATTTCGAGGTTCTTCGATAAAGTGCGGCCACTTTTCCTCTATGTCCTTAAATGTAGAACCATCCACAGGCATTTGAGTAATGTCATCTCGACTCCTATTGTGTGCATGGTAATCCATAAATTGTGTCAAGCTACTACACCTGAAAATTCTTTCTAAACGTGGTATAATGGGGATGTAATAAAGAACCTTGTGAGGCACCTTTTTTGTTATTTGATCTATTCGATATCTACTCGTATGACATTTAGGGAATTCTGTTGCAAATTCATGTTCTTTATGATAAATAATATGATCATTGGGACAAGCATCTATTGCTTGATACTCTATTCCAATATCTTTCATAGTGGCACATAATTCTCGATATGAGCGAGGGAGAATATTCGATGGTGGTAACAAAAACTCACCTATCAATCTATAGAAAAAATATAAGTAGTTAATATTAACAATATTTATGGTACATGTTTCACCCTTTAATTACTATAATGACATATATGACATACCTTAGCATACGTGACATTGTTATGTTGGATAAACCATTCATAACCTTCAAGTTCAACAACAACAATATAGCAGAGAGAAGAGTTGTTTGGGAGCCTTCGTAAAGGGTCGTGGATGCCTTCTCAAGTAGAGGTATATCATGGATGACATCAACATCATCCTAATCATCATCATCAGTTGCGCCAGTACCAAATGTGTCATGGATCAATGTATTAGTACCATAATCTTCAAATGTGTTATGTGGCGCATGATCGTCATCTTCCATGGGATCATAGTCTTCAGCTTCAATATTCGTACCTCCATGATCCTCCACTTCCAAAGCCATATTCTCCATATTCACACCTCCATGTTCCATATCACGTACTCCCCTAGGGAGGTTGACCTATATAAAAATGATGAACACAAATAAACCATGATAATGATCTCATCATCAAGTGCATTTCATATATATATATATATATATATATATATATATATATATATATATATATATATATATATATATATATATATATATATATATATATATATATATATATATATATATATTGTTAAATAAATATAATGAAAAACTTACCAATTGATGATAATCAAACCCCCCTTCAATGTGACCATTATCCCTACAATGTCTCTTAGTTGTTTTTATTAGCAATCTTCTAGTGTTTAAGCCCTTACAAATATTGTAGGGACAATAACATTTTCCATCGCCTTTTCTTTTCAAGTTAGACCACAATCTATTGATTGTATCCCCATTACCTTCTTCACTTAGATTGTCTGACATGATCCTTCTTCACTTAGATTATCTATAACCTAATTATATATATAGAAATTGAAAAGTTAGTTATGAAATGATGTTTTAGTATAGTATACCAAATTGAAACACTTGTGTTATTCTAGTCTTCCACCTCAAACTCTTTCCTATTGTGGAAAGAACGAAAGATATTCAAATAATATAGTTGTTTGTAAATCAAAATAAAATATCATATATATTATACACAAAATATATCAAAAGTGCATCAGATTTGACTAAGCACTACTGGGAGCTAGACCCGATAACAAATGGACTTGTGATGATTTTCATAATAATACATTTGTTGTAGGGTAAGGTTCCAGTAGTGCTTAGGCAAATCTGCACGGTGAAGGTTATATATGTTGTGTGTGTGTGCACGCATAAAAAAGAGGGTCTTTATCTTTGATCTTAAAATGATAAATATGCCTATCTAACGCTTTTTGAGGGTGCAGGGAACAAAAAATGGAGAGAACTTGAGACCACAAATGGAGGCAAGTTGTTGATTGAGGGCTCAAGGAACAACACTCGTCAATACTTTTATCAAATTGTAAATTTTGATTTTCAACCATTCTGTGAATATAGAACATGGATGTAATCTCAGAAAATAACAAAATGTAGTCACGACAGATTACTTATTTTGTTATTCTACATTACTTACTATTTGAGTGCACGTTCCACCTGCAACTTGATCAAGTCTTGCTTGATGCTTCAATTTTGTGTTGAATGTCCTGCAAAAGTACACAGTTTTGAATTTACCCAATATGTTATTCAAAAAAATAACAATAGAATAAAATACTTGTTGAGAAAGATCATCATAGGAGTATCAAAAACATGAGATCGAAAGGTAAATCAACATATAAGACTCTGACATTCAACCTTCATCTCATGCACCTAATAAATAGGAGATAAAATACATGAAATTGAAAAATTATATTACAAAACAATGACCTAAAACTACCTACAAAAGTAGTACCCAATTTATATACAAAACATTTAACTAATGAATTGTGTTTTTCTTCTCATCTTCATTACCAAAATAATCACCCCTTTAATCTAACTGCACTATGCAAGTCCAGTTTAGCGACCATGTGCCTGTCATCCTCAATCAAGACTAAGGAACACTATAGGCAAATACACTGTCTAAATTGTCCACATTAAAAGCAACTATACTACAAGCTTCTATGAATAAGAAAATAAAATTTAAAATTCATTACTTACAACTACAACATTAGAGAAAAGTTGAATTTTATTTATGCCTTGATGGATATCTATACTGTGTCATAAATCTCCCATTTTGACATAGGATAAGAGCATCGTGATAGAAGATAGATCCATTTTGTGCATAACCTGAAGTCATCGTATTCCATGAGAGTGCATCTTTTGAGAATTTTTTTTGAACGTTTCAAGGGACCAGTAGTTTTACAATTAAATCATCATAACTTTCCCATTACTTAACAATCACACATGGCATAGACTCTCTTCAAACTCACAATACATTGCATGTGTAGTACAAAACTCATGAGATTCTAAAGAAGGCCTCAAACTTAAATTAGCCAAATCTTCCTTGTACCACATAAAATTCAACTTTTCTCTAATGTTGTAGTTGCAAGTAATGAATTTTAAATTTTATTTTCTTATATTCAATTAAAGGCACTCAAAATCAGCGAAACGCTCATTTGTAATTTTTGTGAGCTGCGAAGAGGGCACCGTGCGTGAAGAGGGAAGAGGGAACTGAACTTTTGCTTGTGAGTTATGATAATTGTTGTAAACATGCCATTGATTTAGTTTTGTAAAAAAATTTTGTGTTCAATGCATTTAAAATAAAGGTCTATTTCTTTAGACTACTAGCATGAAGGAAGATTTGAACTATCCAAATAAAGGTCTAATTCTATAGACTATTGGTCAAACAAATCTTCATTGTCTTCTGATTGTCTTCTTTATATACTAGCATGTATTAATTGGCTAACAAATAAAGAAGCATTTAGACAATTAGAAGACAATGAAGATAATTTTAAATGCATTTAACACAATTTTTTTTGCAAAACTGAACCAATGACATGTTTACAACAAAGAAATAGAGTGATAATAATATGCTAAAAAATGTATTCTATTTAATACATGCCAAAGGACCAGTGCCAACAATTCTTAAACATACTTTATTTGATATGATGAATTCTTAAACAATTAAGGTTGGAGTAGACATAGTTATTAGACAGTTTTTGTGTGGTACAAGGAAGATTTGGCTGATTAAGAGTGAGGTCTTCTTTAGAATCTCATGAGTTTTGTACTACACATGCAATGTATTGTGAGTTTGAAGAGAGTTCACGCCATGTGTGCCTTTAATCGAATATAAGAAAATAAAATTTAAAATTCATTACTTGCAACTACAACATTAGAGAAAAGTTGAATTTTATGTGGTACAGGGAAGATTTGGCTAATTAAGAGTGAGGCCTTCTTTAGAATCTCATGAGTTTTGTACTACACATGCAACATATTGTGAGTTTGAAGAGAGTCTGTTCCATGTGTGCCTTTAATTGAATATAAGAAAATAAAATTTAAAATTCATTACTTGCAACTACAACATTAGAGAAAAGTTTAATTTTATGTGGTACAAGGAAGATTTGGCTGATTAAGAGTGAGGCCTTCTTTAGAATCTCATGAGTTTTGTACTACACATGCAACGTATTGTGAGTTTGAAGAGAGTCTCTGCAACTCTGGTAATCCACTGTCCTGTGGAACAGTGAATAGAACAATGAATCCATATGTGTGTTTGAATGTGATCTTGGTTGGGTGATGATATAGGAACATGTCCTTTTGTTATATTTACACATTCATGAAATCATTATACTATTTTTGTTGTTAATAAAGTCAAGAAATTGATTGGTGTTGGTGACTGTGACTGGTAAAGGGGTTTAGGAGAGTTAGACCAGAAACTTTTCATCAAAATGGCTTGACATAATGAAGATACAAGAGGCTAGAGAGATATTTCTTTACAAATTCTATTGTCACATCCTGTCATTAAATGGAGCATGGTCATGGGTTAGGAGAGTTAGACTAGAAACTTAAAAGAATAGAATAAATATGTATATATATGGATATATGTAGTTTTGTCCATGTACTCTATATGCCCCAGATACAGACCATGTATGCATCTGTATTTGGGTATGGTTGTGTGTGGTCAGTAAACAACTTGTATATGGTCAATACAAGATTTGAGCTGTATATTTTGCCAAAAAAAGTGAAAATGGAAATGTTCAAACAGTCAAAGACGCAAAAACAAAAATAGTTTATAGAGAGAGGAAAACACTTATCATGTCACACATATGACTCATCATTAAACTCAAAAGTGGAAGCCTTGTCTGAGATTTTATGTGTGGACATTCTACATAGTTTGTTGTCTTTTATAGACTATTTTTTGTACTGACATCTATCTCATATCCAAGGCTTTTAAATTTTTTTAGAATGTATTGGATGCCTTATCTTTCCAGTGTCACTATTTTACATACACCCAAATTTGAAGTGAAAACTATTTATATTTATAAATCAAGTGATACATGTTTTTCTAGTATAGTTGATGCCAACTATTGTATCCTCATGCAAAGAGAGAATAATCAGTTGCAAAAGAATGATCTGCACATCATTTGTAAGCATTATCATTTTGAGAGCCCTAGTTCAAAAGAAAAATTGTGCCCTAAATGTATCAAGATAGTCCACTAATGTAAGGAAAAACTTCAATTTGTGTAGTTTTGAGATGACCACTTTGAATTCCAGAAAGAGTTTAGATGGCACCAAAAGCAAAAGGGAGTAATAACCTGATTAAAAACAAGTGTTAGGAAATTGAGGGATGGCTTGATCAATGGTGTGTTTGTCTGAGGTAAACCATACCAGCATTATACTTGTATCTGTATTGTGTTGGAAGATACAATATGAATATTTCAAACCTACGTTCTGGTAATAAAGAGGATGATTCAACTATGAGATAAATGAGTACGATAGAGTGTCTATACAAATTCAGTGGTATTCATAAGAGGTAGGAGAGTCACACTAAAAAGTGTAGAAAGTATGCAATTTTCCTAAACCAGTTTTAACTTTGGTTATGCACTTTATAATGGTTGACCCCAAAAAGGGGATTAACTTACCTTAGAAGGGCTCATTTCAGAATAATATATAGTAATATACTGAAACAACATCGAAGATTTCTTTTCCTCCTTATGTTGTGCTATTTGTGTGCCTACTTAAGAATGCCATGTATGAATTATGTCTTCTGTAAGATATTAATCTCTCATGTTAACAATTTATTTTGAAGTGTCATTTTGCACAATATTTCATTATGAAGTCTATCAAGTGTTACAAAAGTGTCTTATTGCTCTCTACAGTATTCCATTTATATGATGTTTTCAACATGAAGGATGTAGTTCTACTATACTAGTATGACACATATGCGAGTTTGAGCCCTGTCAATCTCAATCCACATATATAAGTGATTTGTGCACCAAAGAAGGGAAAAATGGAAAAGAGACATCAGTTCCCTAGCTTCAAACTAGTGAAATACAATGCAATAAAACCAAATAACAAAAAAGACATGGCCAAGTTCGGGCATGCAAGCAAAAGTCCAGTTCGGGCCTACCTTGCGCACGCAAGAGAAAGTCCAGTTTCGGCCTCTTCGCGCAAGCAAGCAAAAGACCAATGCTCTCTTCCCTCTTCATGCACGGTTCCCTCTTCCCTCTTCACAGCTCGCAAGCAAAAGTCCAGTGCCCTCTTCCCTCTGCGCGCACGGTGCCCTCTTTGCAGCTCACAAAAATAAAAAAATGAGCATTTCTTTTTCTTTTTTTTTTGTTTATAATCATGCGGGTGTCGAAATTACGATGTCTTCATCGCTATAACGACACCATCAGGGGAACTTGCAAAAAAACACACACACACAAATGATACTACCGTCGAAATTGGCGTCGAAATTTGACCCCAAATATTGTAGTGAGATAGGCCAAACATTCATATTTTTAGGAAATGAACCAAGAGAAAATGGAATTGATGTAGCTATGTTAAGATTGCGCCTCTGGTGAATGTCTTGTTTTTAATGTTTCTCAAATTGTGGAGATTATGTTCAAACTCTCTTGGATGGCTCATGGTTTTTAGGAAAGACTACACTTTTCCCTAAGAGGTGGACTCCATGCTTCTGTATTGAGAAGGAATAGATCAACAAAGTTTCTATTTGGTGAAGCTTTTGAGATTGTCATTCAAATAATAAGAGGTTGAGAACTAAGCTGAAAGGAAATTTGTAGCCATAAAGAACTATTTCCACATAAAATCACTAGGACAAATGTTGCAAATAGTTATTCAAAATATACAATGCAAAATAACAGAAAAGCATATCATCAAAATGGAAAAGGGTCAACCTCTAATGTCATTCACACGCAATTTTATTATCACATGAACAAATATTACAAGACACTTACATATTCTTTGTGAAAACCTTTGAAAAATCAAGCTCCCTACATGCACTCCATGTGTGAGAAAGAAAATGAGAATTGTGTAACACACAGCTCATTCCCTTTTTCCTCTCCTCACATATATGCAACCTACAAGAGACATTCAATCAACCTTAGCCAACAAGAGAAATGCTATGATAGGCAACTAGCCAACCTTAACACCTACTCATGTTCTTGATTGTATAGAAATAAAATTGCACAAAACCACAAAGTGGTATTATATAAACAATGTGATTAATACCATGAGTATACAAACCATTTCCTGCTCATTTTCTTTTTCATGCCAAGTTTTCCTTTTTTGGTACTAAGTTTTTCCAATAATGAATATTTTCTAATGTGCACATATTTATCCAAATGTTACATACAAAATATAGATTAGGCTAAAGAATGTTTAACCCATGTGATGCATGCAACCGTAGATCCCCTATATGCACCACAAATAATATTTATTTTTATATTCAAATTATGCAAGGTGAAAAACTCACATTTTCCCAATAATAGGTTGGTCATCTTATGGCTTTTGATTTAATGGCTATTTCTATAAAGTGTTTATTATTTTCCAAATTGTGTGTACGTAGATGAGCTAATATTGTTTCTTTTTTAATTAGCTTATCTTCCAAATTAGGTAAATAGGTACAACATATTGTTTATGAGGGCTCCATGGTTATGTGTCAAAAATGCTATGTATTTTTTCACAACACAAGGTCATAAAATGCCTAGAAGAAAAAACATCTCAAAGTGCTTGGTCGTACTCATATGAAATGGAGCTATTGCTTGATATTGTTCTTGAGAGTGACCCGTATTCTAATAATGCCCCCTTTTTTGGAGTCCCTTGGCATAGTTGAGTGGGTTTCAAAGGAGGTTTGTAGGAAATAGATTTTAGTCAATAAGAATCAAATTAAGGAGCTTTAGGTTGAAAAGTCATTAGGCCTTCTAGCAAGTTCTAGCTTTTTATTTTTTATTTTTGTATTACAACAGATTTGAATTCAACACCACTTAGATACCTACTACATAGACTTCGCTATTAAACCAAATACACATTAGCAAGCTCTAAACTTTTAACCAACTTGTCCTCTTCTAATATAGATGCAATGAAATTGGAAACAAATTATAAACAATTATAAACAATTAAACATTTTTTTTCCCTATCAAGTTCAAACTCTCCATATGGAAAAACCCAATCCTCCATTATTTCATAGTTAATAGGGTAAGCACAAACTACCAAGACTGCTGCAAAGTTTGAAAATTTATAACAGTTCTAATAAACAATCTTATTGTCTGACTCAGGAAGCCTGACAAGTCCAAGATACTCTTATACAGTTGTCAATGTGTGACCCAAGAAAATAACCGAGCAAATCATCTTCCCATTATTTATTTATTTATACATGTTGTACTATGTCAACAAGTCTGCAAGAGTTGTTAGATCTTTGGCTTAATTGAGGAGGCAAAATATTTGACAAACAAGTTGTACTACATCAGCAATTGCAAGGCATCGCCACAAATCTTTTTTGTCAGATCAGAAATTATTGTTGGGGATAACTATGACAGAGTAAGAAGAATGGTGATATAAGGACAAAGCCACATTTGAAATGAGAAAAACATTAAAGAAATGTGTAGAACAGTTTAAATCTCATCATATGACCTTGAAAACATGCAGAAGTGATTAAATGAATTAAGTTTTAATTAATATTATATGACCTTCGAAACATGTAAAATAATTGACTGAGTTTAGACCCGATTTGATTAAGTTGCTACTGTTAAATTGTAGCATCATGATACATGTTTTCATGTGCCACAATAATTCAGACCAAACGTCATGGACTTGACCTCTCAACGTAGAGGTACAGTTTGACATGTTTCCTTAATAATTTAGACAAATACAATGAATATTATTCTCCTTCAAAATTGTTTAGGGAAAGGACCTAATATATGAACAGGGTCTAATAGTTGTGATAGAAGTTGTTGATTTGATAATTATATTTATTGATTAAATATTCATACTTGTTAATTTAATGTTCAATTTGTTTTGACAACATTGTACTAATAGTTGCGACTTTAAAGTTGTTATACAATGATAATTACCTATAATTGAATGAAATGTACCCTTAGCTGTAAAAAGCAACCGATCATGTGATGTCACATCAGCTGCACAAGTATGGGTACCCTTTTTTCACGACCATTGGTCTCACCTTCTTTTTAGGTTGTTTTGGACACCTTGATAAAAAGCATGTTGATGTGACATCATATTGATGATGTGGCCCTAAAACCTTAGGTATAAGTAGAGGACTTGCAAAGTAAGTTGTTGTAAAAGTTGGGAGTAATTTGAATTTTCCACTAAAGATTTTGAGAAGCATATAATTAGGGTGTTCAACTACTCGATCCTCTCCCCTAAATCAGTTAGCTTTAATATATAAAATGAAAACGAGAAATTGAAAACCTCAAATAGGTCTATTGTTATCTGTATGATATAGGTTTGCTTCATAACTGAGTACTACCATATTTAACTTGTAAGCTTTATTTTTTGAGAGAGACAATTTTGTGATAATCTCTAATTATAAGACTAGATAAAATAAGTATTTTTTATATTAGAATTTTCATTTACAACTATCCTCAATTTATAGGTCATAAGTCTTACAATTGATAAGAAAAACATATATCTTTAATGTTTAGAATTTCCTTTTTAAATGAGCCTTAACTTATAAGTCAAAATTCTTATTATTTTACCTATAAATACAAAATAAATAATAAAAAATTACTCATCTATCAATTTTCTTTCAATTAAAATTAAAAACCTTCAACTATTTCAAACTCTTCTTAAAAAAATATAGAATTTATATTGTAAATTTTTGTTAAGTATTATTTCTCTTCCTTACATTTCATTAACATTAATTTTAAAATTTAGCACAAAAAAAGTTGATTGAACACTTTTAAAAGCATCCGTCAATGACTTCAATGTTATTAAGTGAAATTATATTAGAAGTAAAATAAATCATGTTACTGATTTCTTAGCTAAATCAATTCCTAACTAGAAAGACATTAAGCTTGATAGTAGAAATAATTAGGAGTGTCTTGCATAGGACTTTAAAGAGATACTATTGTTTTAATGAATGTTAACTTTAATGTTCTTTGGATCCTTGACTGTTGTTGACATGCTAGTTCTAGTTTTTTTTTGTTTAGTCCAATTGTCTATTTTTAGTCTATTTGTTTATTTTCTTTATTTTTTGAAATTAGTGTGTCATGGCTCTTATGTCATAAGTTTGCATGGTGATTTAAACCTATGTCTTAGATTGAGTGCACCCAACTCTTGCTTTGTTCACCATGTTTTGGGAGGACAATGGTTCCTAAGGGCACCCTTATCCTAGACAATGGCATTTTGGGGTGCAATTATCCCTCCAATTTAGGCCAAATTTTGAATATGTTAGTCTTTGGTTCCTGCTAGTTGTTCCTAAATCAAAGTGTCTTAATATGACCATCAAATATTGACTTCATTCACAAAATACCTTGAGAGCCCTATATAAGAGCATTCTTTCAATTTATTTTCATAGCATACATCACACACACATTATCCGCTAATCCATAAGACATCAAACATATCAAGATGACATTTCATCCTATCATATCCTTTAAGAATTTTTTAGATCTAAGCATTATCAAACAAGTTACAACAATCTTCATGCAAGCATATCTTCATGATTGATCTCTTTTATGTCTTTTCATGTTGTGTTATTGTATTAACACTTGTGATCACATTCAAATAACATTATATCATCAAGTTCGAGGCATAACATTTAAAACTCTACTTGAGAACTTCTTTTCAATTTATCTATTTTAACTCAAGGGTTAATTCAAAACTTGAGGTTTGACCTAGGAAAACCCCATGAACACTAAATTTTCTCTCTTTTTCATATGTAGGTGACTGGATCTGAAGACACACATCTAGATTCAAGAGTAGACAAAGACCTACAAACCAATTTTTGTAGATGAAAAAATGCAAGGACGACGGTGATCTTTTTTGTAAGTTGCTAACACTTTTCAAACAAAGATTTTGAGGGTGGTTCTAAACAACATCGATCTAGAAAATACATTTCGTGTTTGAATCTGATACTCATGGATAAGCGTACCCAAAACCAACATTGTACCCCACTTTTAGGCTCAAATTTTAAACATGTGTCACTCTTTGTTCCCTCTTTCTAGATTTGTACTCTGTGTTTGCATATCTAATTTAAGACTTTATGTGCATATTAATTAATGTCAATTTTACACCTTTAGCCCTAGATCTTGCATCCAATTCACATATTTCAATAGCTCATTTTTAACTCAATTAAGGAGTGTTGAATTCACCTTGTGCTAAGTCCTTTTCAATCAAATTTGAGATTGAACCAAATAGATTCATTCTTCTTAATGTAATAAAAAGAGAAATAGACTTAATTCTTAATTTGCATACATAAACTAGCAAAACCCATTTTCATATACATTACACTTTAAGTTTTAAAAAAATGATTTATAACACTTAAGAAAGCCCTCTATTTTCTACATTAAATTAATTTTATGGATAATCCTTAGTCCATACCAAATTGTGTATATAAGAATCACACAGTCTTTTGAAGATCTATTTTTCAATATTATAACGTATTCAAACATCTACACATTACAAATAGTATAAAGCATTCAAACATGGTTGTAATAAATCAATTTTTGTTTTGCTAAATAAGGGGCCGAAGTCAAAATTTTTGTATTAAAGTATGATTAAAACAACATAGTTTAATGCCTCATAAAGGAAACATTTTATAACTAATTAAATGAGTAGACTAAGTTTTGAGAAGACACCACTAGCCTAAAACTTAATTTTGATCCACTAACAAATCAAACACTAGAAGCTACAAGATCACTTTTGCAAAAAACTAAACAAAGCAGAGTAGAGAGACTTTTATCTATTACTCCTCAGTCTGAGGAGATCAAAGATCCTTTTTCCTCCTTGTCTTGTTGTGGGTTCAGGCCCTAGGAGTCATCCTACTCTTCCTCTACTTCCTTTTTATCCTCGGATTCATCCTCTGTATCATCCTTAGGCTCTGGTATTTCCTGCTTCTTGTCTGCCTCTTCCACTTTTTGCTCATTATTTTCCTCTACCTCTGGTTCGTCCTCTTCCTTGTTCTCCTCTGAGGAATCCTCACTTCCTAGGCCCTCAAATTTTCATCATATTTATATTGATAAACCCAACCCAGATTTTCTTGATTTCTCTATTGACTAAACCATTTTTTAGCAATAGAATACAATGAGACAGTGTGTTCTTTTGATCAATCTGATTTTGTGGAACTTTCAAAAACTCTAACCTTCCTTCCTTCCTTTGAATGTCCATTTGAGATGATTTCCCTCCACACCCATCTTGGCTAAACCATCTGCTAAACTATTCCCTTCTCTGTAGATGTGGTTAATTTCAACCTGCTCAAATTTGTTAATCAAAGATAATACCACTTCCAAAAGAGAATGCAATCTCAATTTGGGGTAGCCTTGGATCTTTACCACATTTATTACAATCATTGAGTTGCCTTCAATTTCTATTTTTGTTAACTTCAATTCTAAGCATAGGGATATTCTTGAAAGTAAGGCTTTGAATTCTGCCATATTATTGGTATCCTCGGCTAGGGGTAGTGCTAACCTCGTTGTAGTCTCTCCATTTCTAGAGTGAATGATGCATCCAACACCTAATGGGTCAAGTTTTCCTCTGGAGGCCCCATCAAAGTTTAACTTGTACCAACTATTGGCTAGCAGAGACCATCTACATTTTTCTTTATTCATGGAGCTTACTTTCCCTCCTTTACCTATAACTCGAAGGACAATGAGTCCAACCCAATTTTTAACATAAGATCATCCCATTTGGTGTAAAACTTTGGGGAAGAATGTTGAACTGAGATTCATGAGTTCATTATTTCTACTACTGTTGCTTCTATTTTATTTAACAATAAAACTATGTCCATGCCTTTGTCTTGGAAGATTATCCTATTTATTTCCTTCAATGGTTTCTAGATAAGGATTGAGGCGATATAATCCATAGTTTTCCACAAAGATTCTCTTGATTTATTAGTGTCCATAATTGAAAACGGGACAAAATATCATTTAGTAATGCAGAAGTCACCCTAATTTCACACACCACCACCACCAGCATTGTGATGAAAAAGGACAGGTTAGTAGTAGATGATTGTCATCCTCCTCGTGCATTTGGAAGAGAGGTCATATTGATGTCCCTTGAAACCCAAACCTTTTAAACTTATCCGTAGTCATAACTTTCCCTTGTAATGTTGCCCAAGAAATTAAAAGACTCGCTTTTCACAGGCACACTTTGCTCTAGCATAATTGAATTGGCAGTTGAGATTTAGTCTGATTTTGTTGATTGGAAACTATCTTGTATCCTTCCTTCACACTGTATTTCCCTGACTTAGCACCATTCCAAATTATTTCATCGCTAGTCGGTTTAAGAATGAAAAACCTATCTTTTGGGATTTTATTTAGATTATCTATATCTTCCTGATGCAAGCTTAGACTTTCCAATTGTTTCTATTTCTACATACCTTTAGGGTTAGGTTATGGAATTGTAATGTAATCCTTGACATATTTTCCCCATCTTTCAAGGCACATGTCTTTTATCCTTTCTGAATTCATTAGTTAACTGATAATGGGGTATCCTCCCCATGAATCATCCCAAAGTAGAGCTTTACTTCCCTCCTTTACATTCCATATGGTGTGGTCTAGTATTATTTTGCTGGAGTTAGATATGAAGTTACATATCCGGGATCCTGTAGGAAATTCTATAACTCTGAAGGCCTCCTCCCCATTTAGGTTGGCAAGGTATTTCCCTCTTAAGTTTCTGGCCCATTTGAGATGCGGTTCATGATGAATTTTCCAAAAAAAATTTGCCCCTAAATCTTGGTTTTGATGTAGCTATTTTTTATACTCGCTCATCCATATTCTAATGGTTTGCAAATTTTGTCCCAAGCTATTAACACAAATTTATTCTTGATATTTTTTCCTTTCCAAAAGAATTTCCTTATTTTCTTTATAATATCCATATAACTACCCACTAGTAATGAGATGTGTGACATAAAGTAGATCGGGATTGCTGCTAGTGTGGATTTTAGCATAATTATTCTACCTACCTAGGATAACCATTTAGATTTCAATGACTCCATCCTCTTGTCCATTTTTTCTCCAATAGGTTTCCATGCTTGTGTAGATCTCAATGTCTTGTCAATTGGAACCCCTAAGTAAGTGCATGGTTGCTTACCCTCCTTGAATCCCAAAGTATCCAGTATTCATTGTTGTATCCTTTATTTAACAAAGAATAAAATTTGTGACTTCTTTGTGTTCACCTCTTGACTTGAGGCCTTTGCATAGTTTGATATTAGTTTCGTCAACTACTTTGCTTAGGCTATAGTCTGATACCCAAACAACATTGTATCATCTACGATCTTTTGGTGTTTCGATGGTCTTACTAAGGATGTGAATTCCACACCTTTTAGTATGCCTTAATTCTGGAGAATATTCAAAATCCTACTGAGAGCTTCTGCCATTATGATGAAGAGGAAGGGGTAAATTGGGCCACCTTGTCTAATCCCTCTAGAGCTTTCAAAGTAGCCATAGGACAATCCATTGATAAAAATTGAGAACATTGGTGTTGATATCCAATAGAAAATTAAGGTTATCCATGATCTAGAGAAGCTTGCAAATTTTTCTATACACTTAGCTAAAAATATCCAATCCACCTTGTCATAGGCTTTGTTAATGTCTAGTTTTATTATCATACTAGTTTGTTTATTCTTATGGATAGAATGAATGGCCTCTTGAGCTATGATAACTCCATCAAATATTGATCTACTTGGGACAAAAACTTTCTTCTCTTCTCCAATAATTCTCCCTAGGATCTTTTTTAGTCTTTTAGCAAGAGTTTTTGTGAGAAGTTTGTATATGGAGTTGCAAAAATAAATGGGTCTAAATTCATCCAAACTAGTGGCATTTGACTTCTTTGGGATGAGGGAAATGAATGTGTTATTGATTTCTCTCAAGAATATGCCTGAAGAGCTTGCAGAATCCAGTGCTTCTATCAATTCTAATCACAGGGTATGCCAGCATTTTTGAAATAAACTAGTTGGAAATCCATCTGGGCATGGGGCTTTATCCAAGGGCATTTGAAAAAGTGCATTGTGTACTTCTTCCACTGATAATTTTTCCATGAGCATCTAATTGTCCTCAACATATATTATGGAGGGGACGTCTTCCAACATCACTCGTTAGGAATCAAGATGTGAACCTTCAAAATTGTTTAGGAGTTTAGTGTAGTAGGTCACAATTTTTGTTTGAATCTCCTTATGATTGTCTATGGTCTTACCCCTCCACTTACAATTGTGCTTATTTTATTCAAACTTCTCCTCTTTTTAGTGTTGTGAAATAACTTTGTGTTTTTGTCCACTTTGGCCAGCCAAAGTTCTCTTGATTTTTGTCTCCAATATATCTCCTCCTTAGCCAAGATATCTTCGTGTTCTTTGAGGAGAAACTTTTCCTTGATGTAGCATTCCTTGTTCATTCCTTGCTAAAGAACCTCCTCATTGAGATCTTTGATGTTCTATTCCAATTCTATTTTGGTTGTGAAGATATTCTTAAAGTGGACTCTATTCCATTCCATGAGATTATATTTGATCTCCTTTAGTTTGGATGTAAAGAAAAAAACTTTTGATCCTTTAGTTGTGCTCTCTTTCCACCATTGGTCAATTAATTTAGTAAAATCCTTATCTTTCATCCATATAGCTTCAAATTTGAATGGGCAAAGTAGTGGTTTGTCTTCTCCTAGTATATCCAATTGTATTGGAAAGTGGTCTGACCCTGATATAGGAGAGATTGAAGCTTTGAAATCAAATGGAAATGCAGTCAAATCTCCTTTGAAGAAGAACCTATCTAGTTTCTCTAAAATATTATTGAAGCCCAATTTCCTCTTATTCTAGGTGAAGGTCCCATTTTCTATTTCTATTTTGAAGAGGTTTTCCCTCGAGATCCAGTTTGTGAAGTCAATTTGGGGATGTGTCTCCCTTTGAATCCCCTCACTTTTATCTGAAAGATGGACAATCACATTGAACTCGCCTCCCAAAATGAAGTCCTTGTCCGACTATGCACTTAGTCTTGCACTAATATCTTTCCATAGCTCCATTTTTTCCTAGTGGGGATTCGACCATAAATGTTTAGAACTAAAAATTGTAAATTAGAGTTTAAACTCTTGATGTCACCTCCCATCCAATTCAATCCTTATGCCAACTTAGTGAAAACCACTCTTCTTGGATTCCATAGAATATCCAAGCCCCCAGATGATCCAACTACCTCCACACATTCCATGGACTAGGAACATAAGCATTTTGTAAACCTCTCCATTTGTGTTGTGCTCATTTTTGTCTCTTGTAGCATTACTATTTTTGCTTTAAATGTCTATATACAATGTTTAACCAAACATTGTTTGCTAGGGGCATTTATTCCCCTAACATTTTAGGATATAATCTTCATTGTAACTTGGGAAGGAACTTCCCCTTCCCTACTTTCAGGTATGCTAAGATTTTTGTTTGGTCGGATTCTTCCCCCACTTTTTTTATGAGGGAAGAAGAGGATTTGCGACCTTTCTTTTGTTTTTTCTTCATTCC
The DNA here is from genome assembly GCA_027943335.1 of Chamaecyparis obtusa. Classification (NCBI taxonomy): domain Eukaryota; kingdom Viridiplantae; phylum Streptophyta; class Pinopsida; order Cupressales; family Cupressaceae; genus Chamaecyparis; species Chamaecyparis obtusa. Next base: position 276,310 of record BSBK01000233.1, read on the forward strand.
ACAATCCGAAGAGGTTTTATTTGATGTAAGTCTCTGTAAACCTAGATTGGTGTTAAGTTCTTGGTTGTAAATAGGAGGAAGTGGTTATTTGATTGGACTCATGGCTCGTTGACTGTTTGAATCTTGGTCCTATGATTCTCAAAATAATGTATTCTCTAGTTCCTCCAACATTTCTTCATCCTCTTAAAAATGTGAATCTAGTAAGCTTTCTACAAAGGTTGAGGGGGGGGGGGAGCTCCTACTTGAATCTTCTTGAGGTGGCTTAGGATGTTGGGATAGACCAAATAGATCATAGACTACTTGAAGTTGAGAAGGAATGGATTGACTTTGTACGTTCACTCCCAAATCTATTAGTCGAGTATTCTTCTTTCCTCCCCCTTGAGGCTTCTTATTTATTGAGTGATTTTTTAGAGGAATTATGCCTCCTTCATTTTTATCCTTTGAAGAATTTTTACAGTTGTTAATTTGGCTTGAGTAGGAAATACATCTTTCTTTTGACCCAAAATCCTAGCAGGTTTCATGTACCCATTGCTTTCCTCTGGTGAACGTTGTGGGTATAGATTGTCATCTCCATATTTTTCTGAGGTCCCCCCAATAGTCCTAAGGGAGAGTGAGAGAGAGATGATGCCTGGTATAACCTCTCCAATGGACTTCCTTCCACCCCGTCTATCTTTGACTATCCTTAGCATATCACTTAATTTGTTTGTAGAATATCATCTTTCTCCTGTGAGCTTATGGTCTTTTTGTTCGCCTTATCTAATCCATTTGAGCAATCCTATTTTAAGGATTCATGAGGTGGCTTATGAGTTTCCTAACCCTCATCGTTGGGAAGGTTGATCCTATATTCTATTAACTTCTTGTGGCTACAATTATTTGAACTGAATAAGTTTCCATTATCACTTTCTCAGGCCTGATCTTCACGGCTTCCCTTGAATTGAGAAGGACATATGGAATCTTCTATTAGAACTTGGTCTATAATTTCTAGTATTAGTTTTATTTTGACTTCATACTCCCATCTCAGCAAGAGTACTTATAATTGTTTGTGGTTGATTCTATAAATATGGTCTAGTGACCATGTGTTAGCCGCATTGGGAAGATTTTGAATAGGTCCATTTTGAAATTTGGATACACTATTTGAGTTATCACCTCCTAGCCAATCTGCTCTACTTGGTATGAGATGAATATTGTGTTTTCCTATCTTAACAATCCTTGGCATTGTTGATATGTTTCTTGCCTTCACCAAAATAGAATTTGACTTGGCAAGACTAGTAGCGCCATTGTGGCCCTACCCAAGATATCTCCTTGGACTTCCCAGTATTGATTCTTAGTTTGGTTATTCTTCAAATCGCTATAATAAGTTGTAAACTTTGATTTCTTTTCCTCCTGATAGTAATTTGTCAATTTCCAGTGAAGGATCCAAAGTGTAAGTGTAACTTTTTGTACAAAATTGTCTTCCTTTATCAATTCACATTCCACATTTGTTTGTATTTTTTGTTTCTATCTCTGAGAAGAGGGAGAAAGGGGAAGACTGCATATCAGACCTCAACAAGTTTTTTTCCATTCTATCCCAATTCAAGCAAACTAAATCCTCATCTGGATCTAAGCACCCCTTGTTACACCTATTTAGATTTGATTGATTTACTATGCTGTATTCAAAATTCCATTAGTGAATGGTCATAGCTAATCTCTTGGACCCAAATCCCAAGCTTGGAAATGCATTTGATTGTTTTAGAAAATTCCTTTTTTGTGTTCATGAGGAGGCAGATCATAGTGTTTGCATCTTTGTCAACACAAATATGTTTGAGGTAAATCCCCATTTTGTTCCCAAAAATCTCTAGAGTGTTGGCCTCCCTATATTCTATTGGCAGGTTGAATAGAGAAATCCACATTGGAATAAATTTGATTGAAAAATTTTTATTGTCAAAGTTAGGGCTCCAATATTGCATATGCAAGCCTTTATTGTTATAGAACCAACTTTTTTCTTAAAGATTGTATCTCTACTTGCCTTGGTTAGAAATGTAACTATGAAAAAACCCAGATCTGAATCTATGGATTCGATAGAAGAGATTTCTTTCTATTTTTGAGAAGCCTAGTTGTTAAATTCTATGAATGACATATTAGAGTCCCAGAAATTACAAATCATAGCTTGGTGTTGGAGATGTCCACGTCTTTCTCGTAAGGATTCCTCTGAAAATGTGATGGTTAGTTCGGACTACCTTTGATTTTCTTGTGAAGGAGTGAGCATTGTGGGTGCTATGCCTTGATTATTCAGTTGTGTCCGCTCGAGATCTTGGGCCCTTTTTTGACATTGAAGTCAATCTCAAGTTATTGGTTGTGTTTCCCTGTAGTTACTAAATTTAAAACTACCTCCTTCATTGCTTGTGAACAACATTCTATTATCCCCTCTTAGGATTCTTTGTCTTTGCTTATGGATGTCCCAATGCATTTGCAACCAAACCTTTTTCGGAAGAGGAGGGTTGAACGGTCTTCCCGCCTTTTTCATTGGGAAAATAGGAATGAAGTTGGGGTTTCCACTCCTGTTCAATCTAGAGTTGTTTTCTTTTTGTATTTCTTACTTCCAGTGACCGCATCTTACATTCAGACTATAAAATGGTAGACGAGAGTTCCTGTTTGAAGACTGAGGTTGTAACTTCTTGTTTTACAGAGTGCTCTCATGCTCCTGTAATAAATCAATTTTAAAACTTATATGTTTAAATATTAGTTTGTATTGAAATAATACAAATCAATTAAATGTATATATAGATATCAAATCAATAATTAGTTAATTACCACATTAACATTTAACTTCTTTTTTTTTTTAAAGAGGGGTAAAAGCTTTGACCTCGAGCTATGAACTAGTGAGGCCACAAATTGGGGACCTCATCCCCAATGGGATTTGAATCTTGATGGAGAGAACAACACAACACATTAACCATCACAACATGTCATTATTGGCATTAACATTTAACTTCACTTGAATAAAGAGTTTTGATTTTTATTAAATATTTTTGCTATAGAAATAAAATCTATGATTTTTTCACAATTTGAACTTTTGAATCCCTTAATTAATTTAATCTGAATATGAACTCCAAATTTATTGAAAATTCAAATCTGACTTTATTATATACATTCCACAAGAATAATCTCCAATAAACTTTCCTAAAATATAATAAAAATCAAATAACAATCTCTTTAATAGTTAGTATCAGTTTTCTACATATTAGATTAAAAGTATAAATTGACCTTTAGCGAAAGAAATTCAAACTAATTTCCATCTCACACATGAACTTAAATTATATACATTTTTTACTCATACTTCAGATCACATTTTCCTATTTCTAATAATGAAAACACCCAATGTGATCTAATATCAACACACTATAAATGTCTAGTCAACAAAAATTTCATGATTTCTTATTAAAGAATCAAAAGTACTATGTACTAATTTTATCATGCACTTCATAAAAATCGGAAAACTTTATTTCGAATCTTAGTACAGTGAGAGACATTAAAACCACTTGTAAAGTTTTAAAAATTGAAATAAATTGACCAACAAAAAGATGCATTAGTTAAAAAAATTTAGCAAGTTAAAAGAAATTAGGGAAAAACTATCTATATTTAAACAAAGTAATATCATTACAATGGATCTCGAATCATTCCTTCATCGACCCAACTTTCTTTGTATGAAAAGAACGTAACTGTGAGTTTTTCATTTGGAATTCATTACATAATGTGAGGCTTAAAATATGTGTGGTGTGCATTGAAAACTAGCCAAGTGAATCTTCCCGGATTGCAAGATAAAATATCAACATATTTATGTACAGTTATAAACGTTAAAACATATGTCTGCTTGTACTTCCCTGAATCCTTTTGTTTTTCATCATTGTCATGTATTCATGCTTAGCTGTGTTGACCCATTTCTTCTTTTGCTCTAATTTTCTTTCCTCCTCAGATATAGATTCTTCCTTTATGGTAGGCAGCATCATATTCATGGCACCGGAATTTCCTTGGCATTGATTTGCATTATGATTCACAGAGGTAGTTGCATCTGATTCATTTGTTTTTGATTCCACTGATTGATTGTTCACCACAACTCCTGCAATCAATGTGGAAAAACCATTTTAAGGACCAAACAGATACTGAAAATCGGCTCTTGAATCACAATCTCATACATAAGCCCTAAAATGTGAAATCTTTGATTGATTTTAATGGAAGATGTTGGATATGATATTTGTGGTGTTCATGCTAATGAGTTTAATTATTTTCATCTTAAATTAAGAGTGATGAAAAAAATTATATTTTTTAGAATTTTAAATTTTTTTTAGAGTGCAGGAATTAGGTAACCCTCATAAAACTGGTCAGGTAGACGCTTGGTGACACACCCTCGTTATTACGTGGACTGGGGGAGACTGAACTTCGTGACGTTTTGCCCACCACAGAAAACTCTCACCAATCGAACCAGACCCAAAGTCCTTTTTCTCACAATTTTCTTCTAAAAGCATGGGAGATGAGATGCTGTTTTAGAGTTATGGCTGCTAATCACATTAAATTGGATATCTTTTTCTTGGTTGAAAGTTGGTAAGTAAAGGGGTTACTGCTATTGTTACTACCCTTATTTCAAGGAAGGAATAAAATGCAGTGTTTGATAGCCAACTGGACTAAGTGAAATGGGTTGTTATCATACAAACCTTCCTTCTGTGCCAATGAAGATGATTGGAAGTGTTGGTTTCTTCCATTGCCATTTGCAGTTGCAGTTCCACTTGCTTCAGGTTGGTGATTATGTTTGGTGTTAATTGTCTCCTCTTCATGGCTTTCACTTACAGTTTCCCACTCTGATTTGCCTTCCTCTTCTTGCACCTCTTCTTCCTCTGATGATGATGGTGATGGTGATGGTGATGGTGTTGATTTGGACTCAATGCTAGACCCATTACAGGATGACAGATTTCCATGTTTCAGTGCTGCATCTCTGAAGAGCCAAGTTGTCTGCATTTTCTTTCTCACCAATTGAGTAGCATAATAGGGTACATTAACATACTTGTTATCCTTATGGGCATTGTTATCTGGTATGAAGCTCTCATTAATGAACATGATAGCATCCAGCAAACTTTCCTTTTCCAAACCTTTGATGTCATAAGCTTGAGCTCTTCTCCAAAGGCTCTTACTGTGGGAGTTTACTGGCTTGGAGATGGAGAGTGCTCTGGTCGTATCACTGATAGCAGAGTCTGGGTCTTGTAGGAGAAGATGACACTGTGCTCTGTTACTGTACAGTACCACTCTTTCTTTCCTGGTCTTCAAGGGGCATAGTGTCAAAGCCTCTGTATACTTGGTAACAGCTCCCTTAAGGTCCCCAGATGAGAATTTTGAGTTGCCTTCCAGCTTTACTACCATAGCAGCCGCCCTTTTTACATGAAGATCTTCTTTTGACATGCCCTTTTCCCATTTCATTCTTTGCTTCAAGTTCCAAAGCTCATCCAGAAGCCGCTTCCTAATCAAGGAAGCCTTCTTGGAAGACCCAAGTGTATGTAAATGGGTATGTCTATATGGATGCTCTTTGAGAAGAGTCTCTATAATTACTTCCCCAACTCTCTTTTTCTCACCGAGACTCTCCATCTCTGCTAAATCTACCAACGCTACAACCGCTTTATCGATCACCTGAATAAGAAAAAAAACAAAACATTAGATCAGCATAACTCAAGACCTGTTACACAAGAGATAAAGATATGGGTACTTAACAGAAAACAAAACTAGAGTACCACTATCAATTGTGAATCTGACCTTACTTCTTGTGTTAGGATCTTGAAGCAGAAGCAGCAGACAATCAATTGCCATGTATTGCCAGTCATCTGAAGACCGGGCCACATTACACAGTGAATCTATCACAGCACTGCAATCTGAAATAAAGCTTCTGCCCACTTTGTGATAACATAGTATCCTGAGAAGCCCAACACCTGCAGGAGAATTCTCATTAACAAGCCCTCCCCACATCCCTGGCAGTTTTTTCAGAAAACCGGGCTTACAGATGACTGGAACAAACTCATCCCTGTATGCAAAACAATTAAGCAGATGTAGGGACCAGCACTGTAACTGACTAGCCCATTCCTCTGCTTTCCTGTTCTCCATCTCTGCTCCACCCATTCCTCTTGTCAGCAAATCACGATGATAACTGAGCCTTCTGCTTGGGCACTGTATGAATTGCGTGTAAACAATCTCCAAACAGCAGGAGGACAATTCCATGGCCAATTCCACAACTTCTTCAGAAACAGCAGGAAATGTTGTCTGGTAAGTAGCCAGATGCCCCAGGGCTCTCACTGCCACTCTTTGCTCCACCCATGTTAGCCTCCCCCTCAAAAGCTCCACTAGAGGTGAGACCACTCCTGCCTGTACTGCCATCTCTGCAAATGCTTCCAGATTCATAGTGTAGGATCCTATTACATGAGCTGCATAGTAAGGTATATACACATTTTGGTCATTCAAAACCCATGTCCTATCCTTGAGCCCTTTCCTGATGAGACATGACATGCAGTCCAGTATTCCTAGTTTCGGAAGCTCTGGATCATTGGGCCGGGTCATTGCTATGTTCCACAGTGCACTCACTACAAGCACCTGATCATGATCATCCCTACTCCCAGATGGCATTTCCTTCAAGTATTTGGCAATCCCAGCATGCCTTTTGACAGGATTCTGTTCTTTCATAATGCAGAAGAAGCAGGCAGGACTGCAGATGCCCACAGTATGACATACTGAATTGCCGTGCAGGCCTTTTCTCATGCCTTTCTTCTTCCCCATTTTCGCTTTTTAAATTTTTCAATGCAAATTGTCCTCAAGATTCTATTTTAGCTCTGTGTCCAAATCAGCATCTATGAACTGTCTATATCAGGCTTGCTAACTGTTCTAGCCCTCTGAACAAATCAAGCATAAACAGAGCCCACAGAGGCCACTTGAAACTCCCAACGGACTGCAAAACTATGGAAAAGCTGATGATCTGTACCATTGAAGACAATAACAACCACCTCTTGACTTTTGGATTCTCTGTACTGTTCCCAACAGTGATATCCCCACTAATACATCATGTTAACTGCTCAATGACATTATTCAATATACCCTGTTTCTTTACTCAAACTCTCCCATGCGCCCACATTCCATTTTTCAAGGTCGTAACCACCGCCGACATATATACATTTCATATTCCCCCATGCGCCCACAATCCATTTTCCTAGGCCTTGGTCATGCCAACATATATATATACATTTCATATGAATTTCTCTGGATTTGGAATTCGTTTATAGGCAATGAAGGAATGTTTGTTCAGTTCCTTGAATTCGGTGTCCTTTTTTAAACACCATTCCATTTTTTTAGGCAGGACCAATACCAACAAATATACATTACATTATCGTTCTATTTCTGAGGAATTGAGATTGCTGAGACCGATGAAGAAATGTCGGTGGGCCTTTTTGAATTGGGTATCCTTGTCTAAATGTTGCAGCTCCCAAAGAGATAAATATTCATTACAGCCATTAAAAAACAGGCACACACTCGTTGGAAACCATGAACCCAGATATCTATTCATTCAGACCCATTCAAAAGGGGTACATACTCATTGGATACCATGAACTTATATAATAATTCCTCGCCTGAAGTAGTATACGAACCATAAAGAAAATGCCATGGAATAAGACAATTGGGCATCCATCCTTCTCATATTTTGTACTCTTCTAGAAGATCATGGCTGCTCCTTCCCCACGTTTCAGTCTAAATTTCAGAACAGATGTAATAAAGTACAGAAATCAGAGATGAATGATGATGAATGATGATGAAGGGTCCATACCCTGAAGTAAGTTTAAGAGTGCGGCAAAAGATACCCATGCACAATATCAATCCTATTGAGTTGTTTACTGCTTTCTTTTCGTTTCCACCTTAGTTGTTTCGCTTTATCAACAGTCAGCAGGTACAGAATCTGAGCTGGGTAGGTGGTGGCGGTGGCAGTGGCATTATCTTATCCCTGGACCGCACTGAAAACAAACCATTTGCAAATGTCTTTTTTCTTGTCTTTCGTCTTTACGCCTGGATCTCTCATTGTTATTTAAAGCTTGGCGACAAGCTCGCATTGTCCCTATCGTTAATGCCCAACAACAAGATTAGGCTTCTGCCATGCCCCCACATCCCTGATTGTCTTATTTGGTATGGTATCTATAGATTTAGAATATAAATTTTACATATAATAGAATAGAATTGAACAGAATGTGGGTAGGATAAGATTACATGTAAAAGTTCAAATGGGGAAAATCTTGGAACAAACCAGCAATTACTATACGGCAAGAGCAAGAGCTATTATACTAGTCAAATAGAGGAGAGGGATGTCAACCATCCACTTTACTTCATATGTTATTGGTTGGGTTCGAAAGTGTTGATATGAGTTCTCGACCATCATTACTATTATCAATCTTAATTTTACTTTGTATTAAGAAGTCAATGTCACAATTGGGGGATATAACAAGAGCAAGGTAATCACTGAACTTACGACTAGGAGCTTGAAGAGAGGCCAAGTGGTGATGGGCAAGTCGAGACAATCTCACCGAGACTAGTCCTTGGCTCTTTCTACAAGAGGTTGAGAAGCATGGGAATGTACATCATGTTCACCATGAGTAGATTGACTTTGTCTTCAACAATGCCCACAAGGTGAAGAATGGCCTCTAGTAGGGGTCAAAGGAATTCTGACAAGAGTGTATAGGGCATTGCCGCAACAATCCAAAAGTTCCCAAAGATGTTCTATCTTGAGTGAAACCTTATTGGCTTGCACTTGGATTTGCATAAGCACATTAGAACAAGTCATTATCTTAGTGTAAAGCGAAAAAATTAAAGTCAACTAAATTTTTGAAAAATAAAGTAGGATTTTGGTACTTCCATGTGTTGAAAATAAAAATCTACTTCAAAAGCATGCCAAATCTAGCTATATTTAGAATGGAGTTTAGCCCAAACCCCTAGTAAAATCATATGTCATTAGAACAACTTATGTCAAAATGGTTTAAAAAAAAAATTGAACCCAAGCCCACACAACTTGAACTTTGAGACAAAACTAGAAAAGAAGTGCTTGAGAGCTTTTTGATGATAAAAAAATGGGCATTAAGGATCTGTGACCCTAATATGAGTCAACATAGAGCTAACTAGAAGGCCTTGTAAAAGAATTCACCAAGAAAAAGGAGCAACCTTTGGCTCTAGAATAATTGACCAAAATGTTTGAAAATTGTGCTTCTAGGTGATCAAAGAGGATTGCAACATTCATCTTTAGTTTGAAATAGACACCACAGACAAATGTGGAGAGAGTTAGGAGTAGCCCCCGTAAGGCATTTAATTGTGAAATGGTGTGTTAGAATACCATTTCCAATCTTTCTACCAGGGCTTGAAACAACTAACCTAAGCTTTTGAATCATATCTAGAGGCATAACGTCAATTTAAAAACTTGGAAGGTTTTGAGGTTGTTGATTGGACAAATGAAAAGTATCTTTAGCTTTAGGTGATGTGAGAAAATGTTTATTCCTTCCTCAAAAAATATTTGAAAAGGTCTTGATTTCCTTCATCGAAAACCTCAAATCATGGACCCATGGAGTCCTAGCTAGAGGATGATCTTTGCAAGAGACAACAAGAAACCACCATAGCAATTATTGGTTAATAGAAAGCTAGTGCAAAAGTCATTGTCATTCCAAACTATCTAGGCTTTGATGGCTTCACAAGCTCCCAAAATATTTTTTCATCTCAAACTTGTAACCTAAATTTGGATGGGCTCCTTTATGATACAAAGGGTGTGAAGGTCAATCCTCTTCCAAACTCATATCCAATAGGGAGCACTTGAAGAGATGCAATGAAACATCAAGACTTTCTAACTACATTAACTTCAAGAGCTTGAATAAGTCATTTACCACACAAAGGGTAATCCTTGTCATTGACCCAAACCTCCAAACTTGTCAGGGAACCAATATGAATTTCAACTTGCATGATGAAAACCTCAATGATTCTTAGAGGAAGCCCAAAGAAAGTACCTAAGAAGCCTTTCAAGCTTCTAATAGGAAGGTTTAGAAGGAGCCTAGTAGAAGGAAGAGTAAACATGGGTTGCTATTAAAATCTTTAAGCACACTTGAAATTTTCTTTCTAGATAAAAAGGCTTGGTAACTCAATAAACCGACTTCTTTTTAATTTTGGAGATGGCAACTTTCCATAAAGAGAATGGGGCTGCTTAGAAACCAAAAGGAATGCCCAACAATCCAAATATCTGCACATAATCAATCTAGCTCCATCTAAAAGTATTAATCTTGGAAGGCTTGGGAGAAAAATATTTCATATAACATTGATTTTTATACCATTGAATGTTAAAGCTTGATGCTTGTTTAATATATCTAGACAATGCAAGGCTTGTTTGATGTTACCTCATCCTCTTGAAGAACAAAAAAAGGAAACACTAGTAACATGTTCATTTACTAATTGAGCTAACAAATTAGGCAAATAAATATCTTTAATCTAATTTTGAGAAATAGAATTAGTCAAAAGATATCTAAAGTCCTTACCAATAAGCACATAAAGACTAAGTGCTAAAGTATATCCTTGATAGATGAACCAAACAATCCAAAAGGCATTGGATTTTTGCCCATTAACAATGAGGTAAACAAAGGCATCTAAGAAAAGAATGGAAATAATTTGAACATAGTGAAGGCCAAATCTTAGGGCTTGAAGCATGACTAGGATAAAAGGCCACTTGATTTGATCATTAGCTTTAGCAAATTTAATTGTTATAAACACAAGTTATTGTTGTGATCTTCAACCTCATTCCATGTCTTCCCATATAATTGTAATGTTATCTAGAATATACTCGAATGTAGTGAAAATAGTTTGTTTACATCATGCACCACTTGTGGAAGTATATGGCACAAGCTCAAACCAAGATCCTTAGTGATGATCTTATAGGACACATTAAGAAGAGTGATCATTTTACAATTGCAAATATCCTCTAGATCTCCAAACGTAGGTACGTATTAATGTTGAATCCTTTGTTTATTATTTTTATAAGAAATTATAATGAAAAATTACAAGATAAACTTTATGGAGATTCTTTACAATTGGCTCCTAGAGACTCGTGCAAAATTTGCAAGGAAACCCATCATATTTAGTAGCTTTATTATTGGTTGTTAAAAATAGCTTCACAAATATCACAAGTGTAAGCAATTGAAAAGAATTGTTGAGAAGAGGAAAAAATGCATGAGACAACCTAATCTTATATTCATCATTATGAGCAAGTGTTTAAGGATCAACATAATTTTCTTGAATATGATTATGATTTAGAGATGTACCAGACATAGACTAAATGATATCAAGAAGTTTGGGCAAGTGTTGTTGTCGTCCTTAATTTTCTTAATGGTCTATGACATGTGATGGTTATGGAAACCTTGGAAAAAGACTTACTCAATCTCCAACTTTTAGACAATACAAATGAACTTTGGCGTGAGCACCTCTAGTTGTATGATTATTAGGTATTTTAATTTGTTGACAAAGCTCAGCCACTCGCATTTGTAAAGAAAATGCAAAGTGACAAGCTTGTAGTGTAATAGTAGTTTGGTAGAGCTTTGATGTAGTAGTTTTGTATGGGTAACAATAAAATTGTGCTAGTTGGTGGCCATAAATTTAAAAGGAACATGAGGTGCATTTATTATACATATTCCACCATTCATAATACTTGTTTGTTGAGTGGGTTGAGGCTCAAGGTTCTGGATGCATATGTATGGAAATCTCAGACAAAGATTTACTCAATCTCCCACTTTAAACCAATGCAAATGAACTTTAGTCTGAGAACCTCTAGTTATATGATTATTAGCCATTTTATTTTGTTGATTAAGCTCAACCACTTACATTTGTAAAGAAAATGAAAAGTGGTGAGCTTGCAATGTAGTAACTTGGTTTGTTATAGCTTTGAATGTAGAGTTTTTGTATGGGCAACAATAAAATTGTGCTAGTTGGCATCCATAAATTCAAAAGAAACATGAAGAATATTTAGTATAACTATTCCACCATTTCATCCAGCTTGTTTGTTGAGTAGGTTGAGGCTCAAGAGTCTAGACACAGATGTGTAGAAATCTTGGAAAAGATTTACTCAATCTCCCGCATTAAGCCAATGCAAATGAACTTTAGCTTAATCACCTCTAGTTGTATGATTATTAACTATTTTATTTTGTTGATGAAGCTCAACCACTTGTATTTGTATAGAAAATGTAAAGTGGCGAGCTTTTAGTATAGTAGTAGTTTGGTAGAGCTTTGGTGTAGTGTTTTTTTATTGGTAGCAATAAAATTGTGCTAGTTGGTGATTATAAATTGAAAGGAAACATGAGGTGCACTTATTATACCCATTCCACTATTCAATCTAACTTGTTTGTTGAGTGGGTTGAGGCTCAAGGTTTTGGGTACAAATGTATGGAAATCTTGAAAAAATATTTACTCACTCTCTCACTTTAAGCGAATGCAATTGAACTTTATCTTGAGCACCTCTAGTTGTATGATTATTAACCATTTTATTTTGGTTATGGAGCTCAACCACTTGCATTTGTATAGAAAATGCAACGTGGTGAGGTTGTGGTGGTTTGGTGTAGTATTTTTATATGGGTAACAATAAAATTGTGGAAGTTGGTGGCCATAATTTTAAAGGAAACATGAGGTGCATTTATTATACGTATTCCACCATTCAATCCAAATTGTTTGTTGGGTGGGTTGAGGCTCAAGGTTCTATACACATATGTATGGAAATCTTGAAAAAAAATCTACTCAATCTCCTACTTTAAGCCAATGCAAATGAACTTTTTCTTGAGCACCTCTAACTACATGAGTATTGGTCATTCTATTTTGTTGAAAAAGCTCAACCACTTTGTAAAGAGAACACAAAGTGGTGATCTTGTAGTGTAGTATTGGTTTGGTAGAGCTTTGATGTAGTGGTTTTGTATTGGGTAACAATAATATTGTGCTAGTTAGTGGCCATAAATTCATAGGAAATGTGAGGTTCATTTATTATACATATTCTACCATTCAATCCAATTTGTTTGTTGAGTGTGTTGAGGCTCAAGGTTTTGGACATAGATGTGGCCCAACATTTTCTAATGAGTTAGCAAATAAGTGTCATGAAAAGAAAGTCCAATTGACAATGGGTTTGGTAGGTTGTCATTGAATATGATAAAAGTGTAGAATTATGTGACACTTTCAAGTTCCTCAAAGGAGTTAAAATAAAAGTTTCACCCAAAATAGTTTTAGGGGAAATAGTATTTCCAAACTACTTGGCACCTACATGACATAAAGCTTATTGAGTCGAACTCTTGTTAGGAAATAATGCATCAATATCTAGTTACTTGAATCCATTTCCTATATAACATATGAGAGAGAAGCATGCATACAAGCTTATAGGACAACTATTATGAATAAATCAAATATCACTACACAAGGTTTACCCTGGAAAACCCTCATGAGGGAGAGACACAATCTCTAAAAGAATCCATACTCCATCTATTATTCAACAAATAAACAACACATGCACTTACATAGTTACAATGAATAATTCTAAAACATCAAGCCCTTCAATGTATCAATAATTAAATCTCGCTCACCCAACCAACCTTAATCACTAAATACATGTTCTTTCTTATATAGAATCAAGCTCACACAAATACGACCAAGTGGTAAGACAAAACTATGTGACTTAAAACCGTGTAAACACAAAATACCATTGACCCCACATTTAATATTGGGTACTAAGTTTACACTTTATTAATATTTCCCCAATATTAAATTAAATACATTTTCCCAATGTGAGACCCATATTAAATATATTTCTCAATGTCACATAAAACATATAAATTGGTCCCAAGAATGTTAACTCTTAGTGTACACGTCCATCTAGGTCCCCTTAGGTGCATCCCACACATATAATAAAATAAATGTTATACAAGGTGCACAATATCTTATCCTACTATTCTTCCATTTGTTGTATACATTGTGTATGGGACAATCAATGAAATACATCATCATAGTCATACATGAAAACACACAAATCTCCAACATACTCACACACTCCATCAAGATACCTACAATAAAACCAAAATGACCACCAAATCAAGACATAAATCCTTAGATCCTCCAATATGCCACCTATTTAAGAAAAGTAACAAACCAAGGTGAAGATGTACATTTATCCAAGCACGCAAGCATCAAATCCAATGTGATAACAAAGGAACTAAATATGATAAAAAAAAATGGCATTCAAAACACCTGTCAATAAATCCAAAAATATTACATACCTACTAGGTATAAACAACATCAATAAACTCATGCCAACAACATAAATCCAAACCATAAACCATAATCAAGCTCCCTATATCAAACATGTTAATGAAGTGTTATCAACTAGATTTGCATCCTACTAAACTTGAGGTTCAACAATCTATTAACACATGGGAACATTCTCAAGTTGTAGGTAACCTGCAATGAGAATGAACCTCCCAAGAAGGTCGACTTCCTCTTGATACTTCACCTAAAACTAACTAAACTAAGCTTTTATGAGGAACATATAAGAAGGAAACATAAAAATGAAAACTACTTCCTAAAGGTGATGCACCAAAATGATGAAACTTGAATAGAAAACCTAACACACAACTTGATAAATAATAGCACTTATACATGCACAACTCAAAATTTTACATGCATTTGCATAAATACTTTATAATGATGTTGTTACATTCACAATCCTAGTAGAAAAAAGACTTTTCACAACTTGCGTCTCATTCTATCAACAATACAACTTATAACTTGCAACATATATGAATTTTTGCATAAAGGTGCTACTCAATGAGACACAATAACAAGGAAAAAAACTTCAAAATAAACTGCATCAATCATTCAACACACAAGATTCTGGAGAACAAGATTCTAGATAAGGTAAACAATAAAAGTTGGAAGGAGGAGATAACTGCCGAGATCAACAAAATTGTTGACAACAAGGTGAAGGAAATTAAGGTCAAAGTTAGCAACAATGGGAAAATGATTAATAAAGTCCTGAGCCACAGCAATGAAGGGCTCAATGCGGTTGTCATCAACCTGAATATGCTTCACAACTACCTAGAGAAAAACCAGCTGGAAAACATGACCATTACTATTGATGACAGTGCTGGGAATGCAAGCCCAGGTACTAGAACCAAAGGGCGTATTCAGAGGAAGATCCTTGAGAAGCCTAAGGAGCTGAAGGACCTGAAAAAGGCTATCCAGAAGATGGATGAGCTGAAGATGAATGCGGACAAAATGATAAGCAATTAGTTTTGTCCTGTTCGTTGCTGGGTG
Source organism: Chamaecyparis obtusa (assembly GCA_027943335.1). Classification (NCBI taxonomy): domain Eukaryota; kingdom Viridiplantae; phylum Streptophyta; class Pinopsida; order Cupressales; family Cupressaceae; genus Chamaecyparis; species Chamaecyparis obtusa. The sequence continues at coordinate 291,664 of BSBK01000233.1, forward strand.
CTACTGGTAGTGTTGCTAGATCTATTTTCTTTGCTTTTGTTATCGTATCTAGTGTTTTTTTGGATCCTGCTCTGTTCTTTCCAGCAAGCGTTTCCTTTTTAAAAACTTTAATGCATTATCTTTTTGCTATGGTGTAAATGGTTTCGGGTTCCATTCAAAACCTATTTTTACCTTATTAAAAAACACACAATATACTAGAATATGAGAAGAAATACTTAGTTTTATTGCTCTCAAAAAGGTGTAACAATGCTCTCCAAATCTGTGAAATGAGTTAGAAACACTTATCTTCTAGTAAAAGAACTATAAAAGTTACAATACAGAAAGATAAAACTAGTAAGAACTAATATAAAAAATGAAGTCTCAAGATCTTTATGCTTCTCCAATGAGCTGCATGAAAATAGGGATCTATAATCTCCACGGTCGTACACAACTTTCAAGCCTTTTTTTAAGCCCCCCAAACAACTCCAAAAACACTCAAACATGAGAAAAATGTCAATCCTCAACCTCTCCAAGCAAAAAACCACCTAAAAATGCTTCAACATCTTTCCAATTGACTCCAAACACCCCTATATTCCCTCCAAATGCTTCTCAACTTCTTCAAACCTCCCTATATACTTAGCATCCTCATAAGTTTCCAACAACACCCCTTTAACTTAAAAATAAATATTTTTTTGCTATTACTTTTGCACCATAAATAATATTCTAGGTGATTCATAAAACATCACTTAGCAATTTTTAATACATTCAATTTGGATGCACGAATAAAAAGCAAAAAAAACATTTATTTCTATGTGGGTATTTTAGTTTTATGAAGGAAATTTTTAAAACAAAGGGAAAAAAAAGCCCAAGTGCGCGACCACTTTTAGGAAAAAACAAACCCTAAACACAATCCGCTCCACTCATTTCACATTTCATTCATCTTTTGTGTTTCACTCTATTGCTACACTTACATGTCACCATGTTCTAGATTTCAACGGATTTTTTTGGAGTTTGCTTGAATCCGATCTGGAGGTTTCACGATAAACTTGAGCTCTACGTGTACTTGCTCATTTAGAAAAAGAGTAGGTCACGACTTTACATTTCTACATACTTGATTCTTGAGGCTTCAATCTCTTTATTTTTGTGATTGAAGTTTAGGAAAAATATTCATGGCCCTATATCCATTATAGGTCGTGAGCTCAACCCTTTGTATATTTTCTTTTTGAGTTTGGTAGCTTCAAACAAGGATTTTATATAATTGTTTTATATATGAGAGGGGGTTTAATCAACACGATGTTTCTCTTTCTTTGAACAAACCCATATGATAATGGAAAAAACGTATTATTTCCTTGCTTCTTGGGTCTTCTTTGAGCTTCCTTGTATCTACTATAACTAATCCATGGTGGGATTACTTGGTTTTCTGAGAGGGCTTGGTCTTTGATTTATTAAGTCAATCAAAACCTTGATGTTTATCATGGTAGTACATTTTCATCATTGTTATTCCACATTCAAGTTTAGATAATGGGCCCGTCATCAATACCCATAATAATGCCTAGTCTTTACATTATTTGTCACTTTCCTCCAATTCATATAGTTGTTATTGATGTATTGACTACTCTAATGTTACAGGAATTTTAAGGGTTCGGTCCTTAGCTGGTTGAGATCCCCATTCAAGCATTATATCTTAATATTCTCGCTCATTACCCATGCCTTGTTAACTGGAAAGTCACTTTGCATTTATGATGATGTTCTTCTTGGTCAATATTATTGTTTATGCTGCAGGAACTTGAGAATTCACAACCCTTTTTGTAGGTTGTGTTTTCATTGTTCTTGCTGCTCATGCTCTTCATTATCCTTCATGCCTACCAGTACCTTGAAATAGTGTTGTGTTTGGTAAAATCAAGGATGTCACTCTTATCCCTACATCTCCATGATGACCCGTTTCCTTGTCTTGAAATATTGTGAAGATTCTCATTCTTTCTCGTCACTATTTTTCCATCAAGCTTATCCTTGCATCTCCATGATCACCCATTTCCTTGTCTTGAAATATTGTGAAGATTCTCATTCTTTCTCTGTCACTTTCAATATGACTATCTTGTACCATGTATATGACCATTTATTGATTGTTCTACAATGTTGCCTATTGTTCACATGTTGCTTGTTCAATCTTCACACAATTTATGTATTTGAATATCATAATATTACTTTGTGTCATGTCACCACCTCTTTTCATAATATATGTCACAAAGAAATACCATAATTTGCATGGTTTTGATTATGATAAGATGTTTTAGCTTTCAAAATAGAAGAACTATTTCATTTACCTTTTACCAAATTGTTAGTTTTCTTCTAGTGATTGCTCTTCATCACTATTTTGAATATTCCATGTTACTATTATTTAGACAATAACAATAATAGTCACTGCTACTAGGATCTTATGTCCACTGTTGTTGGGTTTATAACAGTGTTACAACATATGAATTCATTGTTATTTTCCTTAGTGATCATTGTTTCACTAGTATAATATTCAAATCAATGTTTTATCCCTTTTTAAATTAGTGTTCGTATGGCATTGTCCTGATCTTCATTTCTTACTAAATTTAGGATTGTTCACTATGCTTTCATTGGCATTTGAACTTGATTTAGGTTTATGATTTCTATAGATCCTTCAATCTTGAACATTCTCTTTGTATTCTTGTTATCTTTTGTCAACATTTATAACAACATTGATAATCACTTTACTACCTTTTGTAGTTGTTTCAAGATGGTATCTATGTTCTATAACATTGTTCTTTGCTCCTTTTGATGATTGTCCTTTTGCAAGCTTCTTAAATGCCTTGATGATTGTCCTTAAATGCTCCTTGTAGCACTGCACCATTGATTCATGATTTTGATTTCTACCACTATCCTTTAGCATGTCCTTTATACTATTTTGATGCAATTCATGGATAACATATCACTATTTTTTACCATTAATTGTCCTTTATATAGAGCTATGTCATTGAAGTGCCTTCTTATGCACTTTGTCTTCAATGTTGTCATAAACATGAATAAATACCTTTTATATTGTCTTCGACAATTTCTATGCATAGAATCATTGTCATTGTTTTACTTATTATAGTTTAATTAAGAAGCCATTTGTTATTTGTGATAGTGAAAACATCAATTCAATATTATGAATGATGAATGCCTACTCAATAAAACTACAAACATGTTGGGTTCAAACATTGTGGTAGCCCATTTTAACCTACATCTTATATTTGATGTTATGAGCATTTTGATCCTCTATAAGAATATTCATATACCTACAAAGTGAAAAAAACATGTTAGATAAAAAAATCAGAATTGAATTGATACCGATGATAGATTTTTTGTTTTTCCTCTGATATTTGTTATAATTGCAAACTAATTTAATGCCATGTGCAAGAAAACTATATATTTGTTGAAGTTTGTATATTAGATGACTTGGCATCCTGAGCTTTAATACCATTTTCCTCATCTCTTGCAAGCATTTCTGGGGTAGCAGAATGACTTCTAGAGAAACCAAGTAAAAGGAGTCGAAGATGCAACCATCCAACCTTGGGGTTCGTCATTGAGGAAATGATGGATCCCTATTCCTTTCATATGCTTTCTTTTTCAGATGTATAGTTTCCTTTTATATTGCATTGAATTAGTTACTCCTATGGCTTGTGTGGGACACTATAATTTTGACATTTATGAATAAAGAAAGTAATTTCCTATGCAAAGTTGTGTGATTTTTCTTTCTTGTAAACACTTGCAATGAATCTGTTATTCATTTGACAACATCTCTTTTTGGTAAAGAACACTTAGCAAATTAAACATATACCTTTTCATTTTCCATTTTAAAATATTTTTTAGCTCCACCTAATTGAGATGAAATCAAAATTAGGTAACATGAAGAACATACATATCCAAGAACTTCCACTACATGGGTAATGTTGAATCTAAAAATAAGCTCAAGGAATATCATGTCTACCAAACAATGCTCATATCAAAGTGTGATAAGTAACCAGAACATGAAGTCTTGAGAACAATCGCAATGATCAATAACTACATACTCTCTCACAATATGTCACTATCATCCCAAACAATTAATCATGAAATGAAAGAAACCATAAAATGAAGAGAAAAAACCTATAAACTATTACCAATCCTTCTACTAACACCTCAAATAAGCAACATTGTTTCAAGTATGATCTCCTCCAAAACACCCCAAATGAAAAGCCATTACAACACCCAAACTCATTGAATCCCTTAGATCAAACAAACACATGTACATGTGTAGTGCCAACATGGATGTAATCCTTTCAAACCAAGAATATCAAGCTTATAATACCATTCCCAATAAGTGAAATTGGCCCAATGAACCATCTCATAATATCTTCATGATAATATAATAATAATAATATATGCACAAGAAGAGAACCAATATTAGCCATCTCTCAAAATGAATCCTCTAGATTTGACCATCTTCATAGCTTAAGGTCCTATCTATGAAATATAAAGCACAAAACATATTGCACCTATAATGAACAATGACCAATACCTCTTTAAGTGGTAAAATACTAAGTACTAGACTAAGAGTGGGGAATGAGAATGCTCATCCAAGATATTCAAGTCGTCATGACTCTTCTAAGAACAATCTCCTCTCAAGTCCATACCAAGTAGAAGCTCATTGGTCTTCCTATTGAAACCACCAAGCGTATCCACATATGTCTCCAATCACAAGAGACTTCTAGCCTCACCTAGGTCTCCATGTATCCATGAGCACATGTAATCAATTAATCCATTTCAAACTCCAAATGAAAAATAGAACCATCATGAAGTAATAAAGAAAATGATCATGTACTTGATAAAAAGATAACCAATAATGATGATTGTCAAAACTTTAATCTCAAGAATCGGGAACATAAATATGACATCATGATCCAACCATATCCTCCTACAAGATCATATGATCCATGTGAACATATCAAAATTGTGTCATTCCAAAAACTCTAATGTGCACAAATAGGATTGTACTATGACATAATAACCAACAATTTTTAAAACAAGTATAACATATCAAATGATAAAGAATTTTCAACACCTCAACCAAGTACTCCACGAGTCCTTCATGGCTCAAGTATGTCAACTTATCCAATAATATGAATATAACCATCTCCTTGCACCTAAAAAGGTGAAAGACCCTCCTACAACAATAGGATCTAACAGCTCCTCCAACCATCAACAACACTTAAGAAGATCATCTACCATTCAATGGTGAATCCATATCACTGCCAACAACTCCCAATAAACTGTGATATGTACTCACACATGGTGTAATGACAATCACATCCTAAATGAAGATCATCTAGGCCTACACGCATAACTAAAATGTCAATAACATTAAATGAAACCAAGATATCCAAGCCAAGAAGATTCAACTGTTAAAAGGGAGAGTTTGTTGTTTTTGTAGAGTTGTTGATGTAATTTTTATTGTAGAGTTATTGGTGTACCAGTATAGTTTCCATTGATGGAAACATACTAGTTTGATGGTTGGATTGTGCACCTTATTTATGATATCTTACAAAATGTGATTTTGATAATCTGGCGGTCTGAAGGCTAGTGCTCTGGAAGGTTGGTGCTCCAAAAAATATATTTCTAGTGATGTATCCAGCAATGATTTTGTTTGACAGTAGTCCAAAATTCTCTATTGTTCAACATATGGTATTTAGAATTTGGTTTCATATAACTCAATGCTTTGACTTTTGATATTATATTTTTGGGTCATGTTGATGTGGTCTGGAGGCATGGTTTCTAACCATGTTATTTTTTCTTGGGCTCTGGTAATTGCATCATTTGGATAAATTATTTGTTGGTCAAGGAAGTGTGTGTAATGTGGTCTACTTTTCATTCCTCCCCACTGTGGGAATGTTTAGTTTGGACCTATTTCAAATTATGTTTTGATGGCCAACTTGGTGATTTCATATTTTAAAGATCAATATAAATAAGAGGATGGGTGTGGTGGAAGAGTATTGAAGTTGTTAGAAAAAAATAGACCTGTCAAATGTTGTGTGGGGTTATGTGAAAGTGTGAAGTTGGGTTGTGATTAGAGCATGTGTGTTGTTTTTGTTAGACACCGAAGGTAGTGGGCCAAGGGTTTCTTCTGATAGTTGTACTTTAGTGGTGGATTTCCTTTTCATTCTTCTTTCTTAGGGCCCGTTTGTTTGCAGAATTGGAATTTGAGTCAAAACCTGATTTTCTCTAAACCAGGTTTTAATTTTGAATTCCACCTCTTTGGTGGGAAGATGGATATGCCCATTTATGCCCATTTTGGTGGCATATTCGGGTTTTGATGGTATAACTCAATTTTGAAATGAGTGTTCCAAACAGTGGGGAATGGTCAAAACCTGATTATCATCTTCCAATTCCTGCCATCTTCCGACAAACAAACCGGCCCTTAGGGAAGTGAGCCCTTTTGAGCAGTGAGCATTCTGGCAATGAACCACCTTTTGTAAAAATCACCTTAACTAGTTTTTTTATTCATGAGAATCAGAATCTCTATAGATTTTCCCATCTTATATTTTTTCACATAAAAATCTAGTGTTCATTGTGTGTGTTCTTATTCATGTTTATATCTAATTTGGCTAAGTGGTTAAAGAACTAATCTACTAGATTCAGATCCGTGGAATTGATAAAAGTTTAATCTACTACTGATTCACCCCCTCTTAGTTGTATGGGACATTCAACAAAAACCACTAACAAACCATCGGGAATCAATCCTACACAATTGGTTCATTATTGTCAAATGCTCCCACTAAAATGTTTATTTATTGGTTTGTTTAATTATTGCAACTAGTAAGTCATTCTCCTTGGTTCCAAATACATTTGTTACTTAGTTTACTTGGGGACCACAAAGAAATATTACCACTTTAGTTTGTCTATCACAATATCACATTTCCACATTAAGTGGCACTTCCACCTTAAGTACACTTATCACTTTATTAATTTTTTGTCTTTAGTCAATGTATTACACATACTTTATTCCACTTTGGAGAGTGATCCGCCTTTAGTAGACATGACATTTTTACCTTTCCACCTTAGGTGGTTGATAAGTTGTCTCTTGGTTATCATGTTATAAGATTACGAAGCTTGTCATATCTTATGCCTTCTTATGTTTTCACCTTGGTTTAACAAAGGGGTCTGCTACATACTATCAACTATTTTAATGCAATCTTGGTGAGAATATGATTTATTCTTCTCATATCACTATCTTTATTTATTGTGTTTTCCATTAGGCATGTAGATCTTGGGTGGCTATCTCCATAGCCAAATATTCCATAGCATTAGAGTTTATTGAGTTTGGATAGTATTTTTGATAGATTTTTGGTGCAATCAGGGGGTTTTGTTTTTGTGTCTTTCTATTGCAAGTCAAAATTGGAGCTTGTTGGTGCAACTATGAGGTAACCACTGTATTCATAGGGCCCAAAGTAGCTAAAGTTGACTATCAATTTATCAAAATCAAAATAGTTGACCCAAAATCCTCAAATATTTTTGCCTATCCTAGTTGCAAGGAAACCATTAATGCATAACAATACAATTTAGTTTAGAAAAAAATAAAAATTAAATTAAATTTCTTTTGATTCTTTTTTCTATGGGCTATTTCAATATATTTGTAGTAAAAAAAACTTTTGTAAAGTTTCCTTAAAAAATTAAATTTTTGAGGGGGTGGGGAGGTAATTCTATAACCCCCCATATTCTCTATCTCCTATTATGCTCGTAGACCATAGCATATGCTCAGTCAATGTGGTCCTTGAACAGTTTGCAACCATGTGAAAGTATTTAATTTTCTAAGGAACACCTATAGCATTCGACTCATCGCTAACTCATCCTCCACATGGATGACCCAATCATAGGCCATGTGAAAAATCTTGGTTTTTCCATGCTTTCTCTCTAAAAAATGGCATGTGTCTCAACTACATTTTTGGAAACTTCCAAGTACGGTCATCACCACAGTAGAGAAAAGTTAGCACCTAGTGAGACATAGCTCTTTATTTACCCAATCATCCTACCACATCAGCCATATGGGCAGCACAATCAACTTTTCATGTTAACCATACAAACAACCTGTGTGCTAAAATGTTGTCACACTTTTATGAATCCTTACATGCAAGAAAACTTAAGAATGAGCCCTCACAAATCGATCCATAGCTCCCTAGGCATGGAGTGCAAGGGTTTTTAAGAATGCTCTCAGCTAGAGCTATTAAGCCTATAACCTTGCTAGTAAACCATGCAATGGGAGATTCAAGGAAGACAAGGGAAAGAATGCCAATATCTCCAATGAAGCCAAATGTATGCAATGCAAAGAAAATCTATATGACAATGCAAGTTAATCTATTGCATAAAAGGAAATCTAAGCTAAGAATGAAGTTATGAAAATGCAAATACTATGCATGAAAATGAAATCTAACTATGAAGCAAGAAAGCCATGATGATGCAAGAATGAAGACAAGAAGATAGAGTGTTGATGAAGATCCAAGATGAATGCCAACAATGCTCCAAATCTTCAAACCCTAGATGCAAAAATATCTCCAAAAGCTCCAAGATGACCTAGAAAACCTGTAGCATAACAATAGCATAAAAATTCGTGTGTGCAAATGAGGAAGAGAGCTCTTCTTTTATAGGAGGTGAAAAATCAATGGACCATGGAGATTAAGAGGCAAAAGATTTAATCAATGGTGGAGAAAAAAAGAAGCTTGATCCTTGTGCACAAATATCCTCCAATAGGAAAATTAGAAGCATTTACTTTATGTTGAGCATTTACTTTATGTCCATGTGAGACAAAAAGTGCTTTTCTTTTATTTTTTATTTTATTTTTCTTTATAAATAAGAATTAAATGCTTTATTTGTGCAACTTAGGATAAAAAGAAAAGTGGGGCTTTTTATTTAATAAAAGGGGAGGAAATATTCCTTTTAATAAATAAAGACTTAGGATAAGATGGTTAGCCCATAGAAAATAATCAAATAAATGATAGGACTAGGATTTGATCAAGAACAAGCAATTGATGATTTTAGCAAAAGGGACTAATAGTCTAGATGACCATTTTTAGGTGTATACATTTGCCCCTCTTTGACTAATGTGTGATCGATTTGGGAACACATTACGTCAAAGAATAGATCAGCCAAGAAGGCAAGAGATAGCCAACAAGGCAAGCAGATAGCCAACAAGGCAAGCAAATAGCAATCTGACTCCAAAGAATGAAGTGCAGAGAGATAGCAAATCCTGCATGGTCAGCCTGGTAGCGACAGTACTGAACACTTAGGAAAGAGGTAACCACTAAGATATGATGTGTCTGCCCCCTCGGGATCAAAAATGAAATCAGGTAGAGGGATTGCAGAAGCAAGAGCAACATGATCAAATCACTAGAAATCATAATCAAAGAAAGAGAACAGAATAACCATCAAGCAGTGAGGGTATGCCCCACACATGAGACACGGGGCATGAACCTATCGGTCCCTCAACCCGTAAACACCATAGAGAGAGGAGTTGAGCTTGGGATTTGAAAGTGAATGAAAGACTAGAAGTTTGAAAGAGATGGGGATGAAGAGGTGAAGAATGCCCCAGCGAAGATCGAAGGATCAGGCCTCAAAAGGTCAGCCAACTACGCGAAAGAAGGAGAAAGATGATTAGGGTGATCAAGGTGAACTCGGATTTTGGTTTGGATCCTAAAATGAAAGGAAAATGATGTGATATGAAAGACAAGAAGTGAAAGACATGATCGGAAAGAAGCAAAAGGTGAGCGCAGTTGATTAACAAGTCCACGAAAGATAAAGGAGAGCTCTCTCCATATGCAAGATGCAAAACTAACTAACATGAACTTAAGAATGCAAGCTACATGAAAAGTGGTTTACTTGCAAGGTCACAAAGCCAATAGACATCTAATATTCATCATTGAGCGTTATTGGTAGCATCGCAAGATCATACAATACACACTAGCATAACTATGTGGATCTGAATATGATCTATATCAGATAGAAATTTGGGAATCCCACCTAAGCATCAAAGACATGCAGGTCAAGATGACTAGTGCAGTGAGATTACCTAAGTTTGATATAGCAAGATTATGCTCGCATCGAGACACAAGAAAGTCAAGATGACTATAAGCATGCACTTGCAAAATAGTCAAGGATAATACCTTATAGGTCCATAGTGTCAAGTAAGACCAGCATAAATGCTCATGACAGTGAGGACCAACAAAATATACCCACAAGCAGATAAAGAAATAAAACATGTTCTCATACCCTCAGTCTTCTAGCTATGCATCATCGAAAACTTCTCAGGGAGAGACCACTTAGCAAAGAAATCATCATAGACAACACGCAAAGAAATAAAGTCAAACAAATCTCAGCGAGTCAAGTGCGTGTGTGTAGGTTATAGAGTCAAACTTTGAGTATCACATCTGCTAGTGAGAAATATTGCATCATCCAAGACGGCGGGAAGGATATCTGATAAGTGTTAAGAAACACTTGACGCTAGGGTAGTGTTGAAAAAAACAGTTGAGGTGGTGTTGAAAAACACTGTTTACAAGGTGCCTAAGAAACCCAGACGCACAAAGAGACCCAAGATAAGTTGAAAACAACGGATGCCCCCTAGACTAAGACAAGAGTCAATTCCAGGCTAAGAGAGGCAAAGAGAGAAGTGGAGCGAAGGAGCGCCATGCAAGACTAATAGACATAGGTGCAGAGGGTCTCAAGCAGCGCCTATTTCTAGGTTTTCACCACTTGATAGATTTTTTTTGCAATTTTTTTATGACTTTTTTATAATTTTTTTGTATTTTTGCTACCAAGGCGCCTATTTATAGGTTTTCACCAAGACACTTTTTCTTTTTTTTTTTTTTTGATTTTTTGAAGTTTTTGATTTTTTTGGATTTTTTCAGCATCATATATGAATTTTTTTGTAATTTTTTCAGGATCATAAAATATGTACAAAGGATGCCCCAGACAGAAACGGGCATCAAGAATCTGCTTCCTCTGATGTAGAGAACTGATAGGCCCCATGCCCAAATGCTGCAACTGTGATGATAGGAGGTCTCAACCAGTTCGACCAATAATAACCAGCCCTAAGCAATGTCTGAGCTAGCGAAGGATCATTAGAATGTGATCCACATATGCCATCGTGGATTTCAGCTAGCACTTTTCCTGACTCCTCTATTTCTAGACACCTAAGGAGAGTTCTGTCTAGACCTTTCCTATACAAGTCACCAGAGACAAAGGCAAAGTGTAAGGGATGGCGAAAGGAATGGCATGGTGGATTTGCAAGAGGAATATGAGGTGGAAGATATGAAAAGATGGTAGGATTGTAAGATTTGTGAGCAGGATAGCGTAATTCATCCACCAAGAACTTGAAGCGAAATTTATGCTTTTCCTTTTGTAAGATGGATGTTGAAGTAACCAAGGCATTACCAACTTTGTTCTTAGCTCTAGGAATGGGTTGAAGTGTAACAGATATGAGATCATGCTTGAAGTAGTGCATCATTTTTTTGTAGAGAATCAGCTTGTCATCTTTTATTTGATAATCAATATTTTTGAGCAGATTTTTATTTTTACTTTTCTTAGGTTCGGATACCGCCACAATGTGATTTTCGCCATCCAACCATTGCTCTTTTCTTTTGACTTGATGACTGTGATGTTTGATTGCTGATTCAATCTTTTTTGTGGCTAGTTCGCTGGTGGAAGAAGTAACATGTGTTGATGCAAGATGAAATGAAGTGACTGGTTCAATAGCATTTATGCGAGGGGTGTCATCTCTGGTAACAAGAGAGGTTGAGCCTATAGGGTAAGCTCCAAAAGTAGCTAGATCTAGACTTGTCATAGAAGAACCAGTGTGGTCCACTAAGGCAATACGAGGAACAAACTCATCAGACCCCACACAAGACCCATCAACCACGTCAGGATGGTTACTACAAGAATGAACCATATCAACATCCATATCATCAGTAAATATACATTTTTCTCCCCAAAGAAGTGAAGTAGAGGGAAGATCATCTCCCATGTGAGCCATAGTGTGTATTGGTGACTCATCTGTATCTATGTCTGAATTACTGAGCATGGGAGTATTTCAGGCATCTTCTCTATAGATCCACTCGTGAACAGCTTGTTCTTCTCTTTTGGCTTCAAGGATCACCATAGCAGAAGTGGAAGGTTTCCCATATGACCTAGGAGAAATAGGTATAGAAGCAAAGGAATCCAGTTTATATTCACCCATACCAAGGCTCATCATCTTAAATGATTTCTCAGCAGCAACTAGAGACGTACTAGGATCATTAGTAGGTTCATTGTGAGGAACAAATTTTTCAGTAGCAGCAAGAGCATTAATAGCAATAGTATGGTCTCCAGGCATCACAATTTTAGTGCCATTGTATGGAAATTTGACGCACTAATGATAAGTGGAAGGAATAGCTTGCATGTCATGGATCCAAGGATGACCCAAAAGAATGTTATATGCGAGTGGAATGTCCAATACTTGGAAGTTAATATCTTTTGTGATAGGGCCCACTCGGACAGGCAATGTGACAAGACCTTTGGAAGATCTTTCCACTTCATCATAAGCTTTTATAGTAATCTTCTTCTTAGAATCCATAGCAAATTCTGACAAACCCAACTGTTGTATGACATTGAAAGAAAGAATATTTAACCCTGCACCATTGTCTATCAGGACTCGGCGGACTCGGGTATTGTAGACTAGAACGTCAATGTGTAAAGGTAGATTATGCGGGTGAGCAATAGATATGTCATCTTCTGTAGAAAAGGAGAGAGATAGTGGAGATGAAATGTGGTTGACCATAGCCTGAAATTGATCTAGATCAATGTCATTAGGAACACATGTTGTACGTAGAGCCTTATCAAGAATCTCTCTATGCGAAGGGGATAACCGAAGCAACTCAAGGATTGATATCTAAGCCGATGTCTTGTGCAAATGTTGGACAAGATCATAGCTAGGGGTGGCTGAAGGAGCCGCTTGTTTGGAAGGTAAAGCTTGTTTGGGATTTTGCATAGTTTTAAGGACAATCTTGGCTTGCCCCCTAGTAACAGCATTTAGTGTCTCACTTTGGGAAGATGAACTATCACTTGTTTGCAAGATCAACTTCAGCTTACCATGATTGGCTTTATTATCATCTTGAGACCTCATCATTAGAACGCTCTCAACGGGCTCTACCATGTTGATCACATGTGTATTAGAAGGATACGTGTAATTGATCTTAGCATCATGATTCTTCTTATGTGCTTGAGAGGTTTCCCCCTTATCATGCTTAGGTAGAGGATCTTTGAAAGCTGTGTGATCAAAATTTTTAGTTAAGCCATCAGTGGAGATTGTGTCATTCTCAATAAGATCCTGAACATCATCCTTAAGCCTAAAACAATTGTCTGTTGGATGTCCCTTGTTTCTGTGATAATGGCAGTAATGATCTTCTCTCCACCAATCAGGCTTATTTATCGGATCCCAGTTACCAGGTTTATCAGGAAGCATAAGATATCCATTGTCAACCAAAGTCTTGAGGATTACATCGTAAGGTTCTGCCAACTTGGTATAGACTCGCTTTCGAAATGACTTCTTAGGCTTATCTGCATATTGAGGTTTAGGAGCACTATGAGCGTTGGCAGCTTCTTGTTGTTTTGCTGCATAAATAGCATTGGAAAGATTGAAAGCAGGCTCTTTAACTTTAGGAGCGTCAACAACCCCATCATTAACAACATACTTGTTCTTATTCCAAGGTTTGTTCTTGTCTTTACCATTTCCTTTAGCATCTTTATTAATAACAATATCCCCTTTTCTTATAGCTACATCCTCAATCCGATATGCACTTTCAACCATGTCATGGAAGGAGGAGAACAGTTGCTTCCTTAGATCATAAAATAGCTCAGGCACAAGTGTGTTGATGAAAATGTCAATCTTTTCTCTTTCGGGTAGCTGATGAGGATATCAAGAATACAATGACCTCCAACGTTGTAAGTAAGTTGCAAATGGCTCACCTTGATGTTGTCTTAGATTACCAAGATCTATCACAGTGGCAGGTTGTTGGATGTTGTAAGAGTACTGCTAGGTAAATCGCTGAGCCAACTCATCAAAAGTCTTAAGAGGTGGTGTCAATTTTGCAAACCATTCTAAAGCTTGGCCTCTTAAGCTTCAAGGGAATAAGCATAGAAGATATGTGTCTTCATGAAGAAAGTCCATACTAAGAGCATAAAAATGATGCACATGGTCATGAGGGTCACCATTTCCATCATACTAGTCATATTTAGGAACCTTAATATCCATAGGAAATGGGACCATGTATAGATCTTTATCAAAAGGAAGAGCACAAATTGATTCTACAAAAGAGACCTTTGGAGGCTCTCTTTCTAATGCCATTTGGGTAAGGCGTTGATTTGTTCGACGTAATTCTTCTTGAAGGACTTCCAATTTAGTTGGTACTCTTTGTTGGACAATTTGTCTAACATCATAGCCGGGAGGAAGCTTGTATCCTCTAGAAGTCATATATTGAAAGTACTGATCGCCGTTACGCTCTAAAAGCTTATGCATCATTCATTGAGAGACCACATCTTGTTCAAATCTCATAAGATCCTCACTAGAAATCTCATCATCAGCCTCTACCTCATGTTGAGAGGGAGGAGGTCTAGGAGGTGAAGAAGGCATACTAAAAGTGGATCTTGGAGGAGATCTTGGTGGCGTATTGTTGCTATTGTTGCCACTATTAAAAAGAGGTCTATGCTCATGATTACTAGTCTTAGGTTGCTCATGAAATGTCCCTCTATAAACCATGTGCCTAGCAGCATCCATCCTTTGTTGATTGTGTTCTTTTTCTAAGCATGCTTGGTTATCCTTATGCTCAAAGTGTTCTTGCAAGAGTTGAAATTTTTCTTGTTCCGTCAAAGTGAGTGAGACACTATCTGTGTTTTTGGGGGTCTTGAATGTGGAAAAGAGGAAACCTCCTTTGTACCACGGGGTAGCCTTAGAATCCTCAGATTGGTCAGAACTAGAACTGTTGTTGCTAATGGGCACTCGTGAGCGTCTAGTTGGAGAAGGTAACTGTGTATAATTGAATGAAGGATGACTCTCCTGCTCAAATTGAGACCGAGTTGTAACCGGCATGAAAAGAGATGTTGGTTGACTAATAGAATGAGACAAAGTTTCTCAGATTTGAGATAAGCAAAGCTAATAAAGATCACTTGTCAAAGTAGAACAATAGAGAGATGGCCCGTCAAAAGTGCTCAAGCACTTACATCAATCAATTGACTAAAGTCGAGCAACGAGCAAGAAGCTCAATAAGCAAGTAGCTAGAGAGGTAACCGTGATGTGACAAGTGATCAAGAGTAGAATTCGTTAAGCTCAAATCCAATAGTTTTAGCTCATTTGTTTCAGTCTAGAACAAGTCTAAGCATGTAGATAACAGACCAGCTTCAGGTAAGAACAGAAAAAGACACTCTACGACCGGTTAAAATGTAAGTTTAGCAGCTCCAGATTGCAACAGCAACAAGACAGGAAAAAAGGTTCTGGGTGACACTGTTGCAGAGTCATACGACTCTATGACCAATGAACATAAAAATCTCAGTTTTGAAGCATTTGAAAAGATCAAGTAAGTATATCAATAGATTTTTATCATGGATCAAGCACATAAGACAGCAATCAAGGAGTTCAAGCAAGCAGTTGTCTTCAAACAATGAGCAAGGGGCAAAGCAACCTTGCACATGAACAAGAATAGTGACTTAGTATATCTACTCCTTAAAGATTCTACTTGTGTATGTTCTTGACAATGTTTTAGCAGGCACTTAGAACACAACAACACCTTATCAAGCTGTCTACAAGGATATACATAGCTTTGCTAAAGGGAGTCCTCGATATACGTAAGGTACGTGAGGCCCAAATCTGTAGATGAGAAGAATCCAAAATCACACAGCCAGGGGGAGACGGTAACCCAAATCTCCTCCACTTCTCAAAGGTATAAAGTTCTTTGAGGCTTAGCCAAGAGTGATATCAAACTCAATTCCCAAGAGATGTGTCTTTCGATTCACCACCCACTATTTATACTCCGCCGGAACACAGGAGTTAAGGTCGTCCCTTGAGGTGGTGTGTCCCCAAGCAGGCCTTCTAAAATAAAAGCTAAGTAATTCACTATCAAAAGTATTTAGAGCACTAAAGGTGGAACACTTAACTCTTCAAGTAAATGCAAAGTGAGTCCAAAAGTGGGACACTTAACCCTTCAAGTGAATGTGAAGCGAGTCCAAAAGTGGAACATTTAACCCTTCAAGAGAATGTGAAGCGAGTCCAAAAGTGGAACATTTAACTCTTCACACCAACTCAAAGTGAGTCCAAAAGTAGAACATTTAACTCCTCACATCAACTCAAAGTGAGCCCAAAAGTGGAACATTTAACTCCTCACATCAACTCAAAGTGAGTCCACACTTTAGAAAACAAGTGAGTTCCAAAAAGCACAAAAGGGTTGCCTAGTGGAGCAATTAACGCTTCTTTCCTGTAGACCCCTCCCCTTTAATGTAGCGCTGATCTTGCAACTACGGGGGGGAAATGAGGGGCCGACGGATTAGCGAGTCCAATAACCCAAGATAGCAATCTAAATCAATCACAAGTAATCTAAAGTTGCTTATCAATACTAGTCACAAATGACAAAGGGTTGAATCAATGGAATATTTAACTTTCCAAGCAAACATAGAGTGAGTCCACAAAGTGGTGCATTTAACTCCTTATGTAAACAAAGAATGAATCCATGCCCTCAATCACTCAATGAGATATTTGATATTGACACCAAGAATTACTTAAGGTTTAAACACAAACATTCACTTACACAAACTTGTATGAAAGCAAATCTATGTTCATTCATTTCTCATTAAGAGCATCAATTGAAATGTGTTCTATGAAAGCATGTAAACACTCAAGCCAAACATATGAGAGATTCAATTTTAATCCCAAGATCCAAATGTTGTAGAGTTGTAACAAAATACCTCAAGTCCAATGCAATGCGCTTAGTAGATTTCACCCTTTTTTTTGTTTGTTTTAAGCATTTTTCATGAAAGCAAGTCATGCACCTTCAAATGAACAAGACAAGAAAACAAGCAAATAATATATGCAATGTATATCCAACTTATGCAAAACCTAGGGTTAGATCTGAAAATCAATTGTTAGGAGCAATGATAACCAGCAAATAATCTAAATGATAACTCATATCATGCATTGAACAATGAAAAATAAGTGTATACCCATCACAAATTTTTTTTTTTTTTGCATTTGACCTATTCAACAAGATCTAATTTTTACTACATGAATTCGGACCCTAAACCCAAAATGCAGAAAAGAAACCTTTGTCAAAAAATAGAGAGCTTTCCAAAAATGTAAAAATTTCAGAAAAATCTCTTCATTTGTGCCCTAGAGACCCATTTTACCAAAATAGACCAGTTTTAATAAATTGACCAAATGAGCTATGATATGATTTCTAAATTAAAAACACAATGAATGGACCCCTTGTATAATTCCAAGACCTTTCCAGAAATATAAATTTTTTTGAAAAATATGTTGATTTGCGCCAAAAATTGATTTTTTATGAAAAATCAAGAAAAAATCATAAAAAATACAAATCACCTCCGAAAATTTTAAAATTTTTTTTGGAGCTTCTCTAATATGTCGCCAACCTGCAAAAAATTTTCAGACCAAAATACCAAGCCGTTTGGGAGATATGATCGAATTTTTCAAATCTAAGATTTTTCCATCTCCAAACAAATCTGCACAAGGGTTAGCTTCAAAAATAATAAAAAACTAGCATGTAAAAGTGGGTTGCCCCACGGTGGGTGCCAAAAATGTGTGCTAAAATGTTGTCACACTTTTATGAATCCTTACATGCAAGAAAACTCAAGAATGAGCCCTCACAAATCGATCCATAGCTCCCTAGGCATGGAGTGCAAGGGTTTTTAAGAATGCTCTCAGCTAGAGCTATTAAGCCTATAACCTTGCTAGTAAACCATGCAATGGGAGATTCAAGGAAGACAAGGGCAAGAATGCCAATATCTCCAATGAAGCCAAATGTATGCAATGCAAAACAAATCTATATGACAATGCAAGTTAATCTATTGCATAAAAGGAAATCTAAGCTAAGAATGAAGCTATGAAAATGCAAATACTATGCATGAAAATGAAATCTAACTATGAAGCAAGAAAGTCATGATGATGCAAGAATGAAGACAGGAAGATAGAGTGTTGATGAAGATCCAAGATGAATGCCAACAATGCTCCAAATCTTCAAACCCTAAATGCAAGAATATCTCCAAAAGCTCCAAGATGACCTAGAAAACCTGTAGCATAACAATAGCATAAAAATTTGTGTGTGCAAATGAGGAAGAGAGCTCTTCTTTTATAGGAGGTGAAAAATCAATGGACCATGGAGATTAAGAGGCAAAAGATTTAATCAACGGTGGAGAAAAAAAGAAACTTGATCCTTGTGCACAAATATCCTCCAATAGGAAAATTAGAAGCATTTACTTTATGTTGAGCATTTACTTTATGTCCATGTGAGACAAAAAGTGCTTTTCTTTTATTTTTTATTTTATTTTTCTTTATAAATAAGAATTAAATACTTTATTTGTGCAACTTAGGATAAGAAGAAAAGTGGGGCTTTTTATTTAATAAAAGGGGAGAAAATATTCCTTTTAATAAATAAAGACTTAGGATAAGATGGTTAGCCCATAGAAAATAATCAAATAAATGATAGGACTAGGATTTGATCAAGAACAAGCAATTGATGATTTTAGCAAAAGGGACTAATAGTCTAGATGACCATTTTTAGCCATTTTTAGGTGTACACACAACCTAGTCATCTTGCCACCTCAATTGTATAGATAGCCTAGTCAACCTACCACATTAACAAGCATTTTTGTAGTGATGATCTTTGGTTTGTTAAATTTAAGCTCTAATTTCTTTGTAATAGTAATTTGGAGGTCAAATTTAAGACATTACTTTTCTAACATTAGCAAGGTTTAGAGATTTTTGGACTACTCACAAAATGAGTTTTTGAAATTTGAATTCAACTTTGAAGGTTCATATCTTGCTAGTTTTAGCTCCTTTTTTCAGTAATGGTTTTTTCTGTGTAGGGTAGAATTTTGTGCTCTTCGCAATTGTGTAGGTTATTTCTAATTTTAGTGCATAGATTTGTCAAGAAATTGAGTTTTTCATAGGTGTAGTTGAGAAATCCTCATTTTGGAAATTTTTAGAGATTTGTTTAAGCTCATACAAATTCCTTTTTAAGTGTAATTTTTTTGAAAGTGCATGATTTTGGTTTTGTATTTCACAGTAGTGCCATCAATTTGTGATAATTGTGATTTGAAATAGTACTTTCATCACATGACATTATTTGGATTATATTTGTAATTATAATACATTGATCTAAGTTGTCTTTTTGCATAGTGATATAATTATAATATAGCCTAATTATAGTCATTATAATCACTAAAATTACAAGTCCACTTAGCCTTTATTTTAGAAGTGTCTATTGTAAGTGCAAAAAGTATAAAGCCTTAAATCATTGCATTCAAGGGGTTCTTTTGGGAGGAGGGGAGCATTATTTGATTGTTCCTTCCATTTTTCTTGTGATCTCTTGACTATTTTGCCATGGGTGATCCTAAATTTCCTCTTTCAAGTTGGCATAATTATACGACATGAAAAGTAAATCTATAGAGAAAACTAATGGAAAAAGGATCAAATCATTAAGTTGATGAAGCTACGTCAGAGCCCTCAAATCCTAACGTTGATCCTAATCTGAAAAATGGAATGACTCATTAAAATTTATATGGCTCTTGGAACATTGAAAAAATCTATATCACCTAATCTTAGCTTTCGTATTGAAAATTGTAAGACAAACAAGGAAGCTTGGGATAAACTTGCTAAATGGTCAAGTTGATGAGATTAGAGGATACACACTTGATAGTAAACTCCTAAGTTTGGATCCTAGGAATTTTGATACAATCCAAGACTGTGTCAATAAATAAAATAAGCTAAGAGCACAACTCAAAGATTGTGGTATTGATAATAAGGATGCATAGTTGGTCTTCACTTTGTTGGACAAGCTTCCTTTCAAGTATGAATCTTTTTTTTATAGTTTCCAAACTCATTATTTGGCTATGGGAAGTGTCTATACTACAACATCTTTTGATTCATTCACATGGATGTTGATGCTTGAACAAGAAAACTTGATAACAATGGGTATTCTTAGGTCATCTAAGTCATATGCTTTCGTGGCTAGTCATGACAAAGGATTCAACTAGAAGAAGAAGAATAAATTGAAGCCTAAGCCACACAAGGATAGATCACATTCTTATTCTCCTCAACAAGAATAGAGATATATGTGTACCATTTTCTTAATAACTTTTGATCTACTTGATCAAATGTTTTAAAAGTTACATATTATTGTTCTACACTTAATTCTATTTACTTTAAAAATAAATGATTTTTTTATTATTTTGATGAAAGTTATGTCTAGTGCACAAACATACACTTGATTTTCAAAATGTTCCCACTTTAAAAATTCATTAAAAAAATACTCAACAGAAAATTACAAAAAAATACACAACTTCTAACTCTCACTCTTACCTATCATTCTACCAAAGAGTTTTTCGAAATACTAAATCTAACTATTTTTTTTATGTGCACGGCCAACACTATGTTACGTTTTCCTGAGAAAATCGCAGACATATTTTCATGCACAATGGATTTGACCCTCTTCGTCTTATCAATTTTTTAAAAACTTTAGTATTTTAGAAACTATATTTAGATTACTACAATTATTGTTGTTTGCACATCTTCTAATTTTGAGTGCATGACTCTCAAATTTTCCTTCCAAGTCTAGGTTTACCTAATTTCGAAAAAAAGTGGCCACTTATACCCCAATTTTTGCACACCATCTTGGTGCATTTACCCTCCTAGGACACCATAGCAGAATGGATTTGTGGAAAGAATGAACCAGACTATACATGAGGTAGCTAGGACTATGATCAAAGAAGAAAATCTACCAAAAGTATATTGGAAAGAAGCTATACATACAATTGTATACACTCTAAATCTTGTTTTGTTCTAGAAGAGTATGGTAAGACTTCATATGAACTATGGCATGTAAGGATACCAACAATAAAGTACTTCAAAGTTTTTAGAAGAAAATGCTACATTCACGGAGATGAAAGAAATCTTGGGAATTTTGACAACAAAGTAGATGAAAGTATATTTCAAGGATACTCTACAAGAAGCAAGGCATAGTAGTGTTATAACAAGAGATTAAACAAGATTGCTGAAAATAAAAATGTAAGAGTTGATGAATTTTTTCAAAAGATTCAAATATACAAGCAAGATATGAATATGATGAATCCAAAGACAGATAAGTAGAAGAAAAGAATAGAGAAGATGATTAAGTAGAAACAAAATCAGGATGCTCTTACATCAAATCAAAAACTCTAAGGGCCTGTTTGGGTGCTGGAATACCAAATGCCAATTCCAGTCAATTCTGGAAGATACAAATCCTGAAAATGATTTCCAGAATATGGTCTGACACGTTTGGTTCACCCGGAAGATGAGTAAGAAGATGCATAAGCAATTTTAATTCTTTATTTTAATTTCTTTAAATATGGTGTGTATATGTTTGTATATATACACACATACATGTGTGTATATATACACATATGCACACATGTGTATATATACATACATACACACATGTGTGTACATGTGTGTGTATACACACACTTACACACATATACATATATACACATATACACACACGTGTGTTTATATATACACATGTATGTATATATACATACACATGTATATATACACACACATATGTGTGTATATATACACACATACATATGTATATATACATACATGTGTTTATTTATAAACATAAATACACACATGTATGTGTATATACATATAAACACATGTGTGTGTATATATACACACATTTGCACATATGTATATACACATGTATGTATATATACATATGTGTATATATACACACATGTGTATATACACACACATGTATATATACACATGTGTGTATATATACACACATGTATATATACACATGTATATATATACATCCTTATAGCAATATATTATACATCCTTATAGTCACAGATCCCACGAAATATTAAATTTGGTTTTATAAAAATTGGAATTGGAATTCGAAATTCCAATTCCACCTATTTGAGTGGAAGATGAAATGCCCATTTTGGGGGCAAAATTGGAATTTCAAAATTCCAATTCCAATTTTTTAGATGGACATAAACATGGAATTGACATTATTCGGAAATCTAATTCTGGAATATCCAGTCTAATTCCAGCACCCAAACGGGCCCTAAAGTATGTTCAGAGGAATCACTAAGAAAATCAGATCATTGGAGATAAGAACAAAGGAGTCATTACTAGAAGCAAAGTTGCTGAAAAACAAGTTTTACTATGCCTACTTTCTAAGACTAAACCTAAGATAGTTGAAGAAGCTTGCGGTGACTATAATTGGATGAAGGGAATGAAAGAAGAATTGGATCAGATTGAGAAAAATTAGACTTGGGAACTTGTTTCCAAATTGGAAGACAAAATATTATTGGAACAAAATGGGTGCTCTAGAATAAAATGGTTGAGGATGGACAAGTTGTGAGGAAAAAGACAAGATTGGTTTGCAAAGGATATACTCATGTTGAGGGCATTGATTTTGAAGAAAATTTTGCTCTAGTTTCCTAAATAGAATCTATTAGGATATTTTTAGCATTTGCAACATTTAAGGATTTCAAAGTTTATCAAGTGGATGTGAAGTCGTCATTTTTGAATGATGAGCTAAAAGAAGAAGTTTACATTGACTAACTGAAAGGAATTAAGTTGTTAGATAATCTAGATATCATCTGCAAACTGAAGAAGACCCTTTATGGATTGAAGAATGCTCTTAGAGCTTGATATGGGAGACTGGACAAGAATTTAATGGATCAAAAAATTTAGAAAGGGGTTGTTGACAGTAATCTCTATTTCAAAATTGAATTAGAAAAGTTCCTAGCGTTTGTAGTTTATGTGGATGACTTAATATTTGAAGGAAATGATGATGTGTCAAAGATTTGATGGAGAAACAAAAGATGAATTTGAGATATCCATGATTGGTGAGTTGAATTTCTTCCTTGGATTGCAAGTAAAAAAACAAAAAACAAAGGCATCTTTATTTCTCAGTCAAAATATATCAGAGAATTGTTGAAAAACTTTGGGTTTGAGAATTCCAAACCAGTGTGTACTCTTATGAATACCAGATGTAAGTTAACCAATGAAGATAAATCCCCCATGGAAGATGCAAGAAATTACAGATCAATGATCGTAGGTCTGCTATACCTAACTACTACAAGATGGAGTATCATGTATGTTATCAGTTTGGAAGCTAGATTCCAGCAAGAACCGAGAGAAACTCATATTATTGATGTCAAGAGAATCTTTAGATATTTTCAGAAGGAATAGAGAAATTTGGATCCAAAGATAAGATTTTCCCTAATATCTTACACTAATGTTGATTGGGTAGAAAATATTTGTGCAAAGATACTTTTGAGTGTCTCCAAAAGAGGTTGTGGGTATTACCCCTTCCTAGTTCAAACTAAGTATCTTTGGCATTGCATTAGTGTAGGGAGCTTACTACACATTCTTGGTCTGGACTAATGTATGGGGATTCCCCTCAAGGGGAGTAGTGTGTGTTTCTCGTCTTTATCATTGATGTCAAAGGGGAAAAAAATAATGAAAGTGCTATGTGATGAGATTGTGTTTGTCATTGATTGATGTTGTTATCAAATTGTTGAAAGGGAGAGTTTGTTGTTGATGTTGCAAATTTGTTGATTATGTTGCAGATCTATTGATGTGTTAGTATGGTTGTCATTGATGGTAACATATTGTTTTGGTGATTGGTATTGTGCTCAATATTCTTGTTATAATGATGAGGTTTTGAGGTTCTATTGATCTGAAGGTTAGTGCTTCGAAAGAATGGTGGTATAGTCATAGACAGAGGGACCTCAAAGATATCTATCTGATCCATGCAGAAAGAATCACACATTGGAAACAAGAATTAACAATTGAGATATAAGAAATATAAGCCTTCACATTATCAAAAAGTTAGTTACAATGGACCTACAACATGCAATATTACATTCCAGGCATACATACCTAGATTAAAAATATAAATCCTATATGCTAACCTTTAAGAGGTTATTTGATCATCTCCTCTATCCAACGATGTCTCTTAGGATCAATTACATCATCTTATAAAGCATTTGCAAGCCACAAGTCATCCAAGAAAGATTACATTTCCTAATTAGAAGTAAATGTATTACAAAATATAGTTCAGGACCCAAATGATAAGGATCACCCTCAAATAGTTAAGGCATGAATCATGATCCCTCAAGTAGGTTGGCCACAAGTGTATCAACATCAAGAAATGAGCCATGAAGCTTCGTCGATTGAGAAATTCCTTTGCAAGATCGAAAAACACAAACTGGCCATGAAACATGAAGAACAAATAAACCCCACCAAGAATCCACAAGATCTTAACAGAGAAGATACCAATTGAGGTGCAAACCTAGGTGAAGGTTTAACATGATGCCAAAAATACATCACAAGGTCAACAACCACTAAATATCCAAATGTGCAAACTCTTCTTGAGCTAAGACTAAATCCCAATTTCCAGTCTTTTCTCCAACTAAACACCTTAATAAATTTCCCAAACTCCTATTCACTACATTTGTTTGTCCATAAGTCTATGGGTGAAATGTAGAGCTAAATTTCAAATCAGTCTTCATTTTCTTCCAAAGTGTCCTCCAAAAATAACCAATAAACTTAGTATCTCTATCAAAATTTATGCTCCTAGACAACCAATGCAATCTCATAATATCTCTGAAAAACAAGTTAGCTACATATATTGCATTTGTAGTCTTCTTACAAGGTATAAAATATGACATCTTGGAAAATCTATCTACAACCACAAATATAAAATCATTACCTCTTTGAGTCTTAGGAAACCCAAGTATGAAATCCATGCTAATATCTTCCCAATGCCTACTTGGTATTGTCAAAGATGTATACAATCCCACATTTTGACTACTTCCCTTAGCAATTTGACAAACTCTACAATGAACAAATTTTCTGACATCCTTATGAGTCTAAGGCCAAAAATAGTTCTCACTTACCAAAGTCGTTATCTTGTTAATGCCATAGTGTCCAACTAATCCTCCACAATGCTTCTCCTTAATCAAATTTTCCCTCATTGAACTCCTAGGTATACATAATTAAATCCATCTAAATAACATACCTTATTGAATAAAATAATCCAACCATTTGCTTCGGTCTACTGCAATAGGTTCTCAAGAAGCTTTCCAAGGTTTAGAAAAATCAAGGTTTTCTTCATATAAGGTCTTTAACTCATCAAATCCCAACACTTCAAATCTCATCCATGTCAGAAAATTCCTTCTTCTACTCAAATCATAATCGACTCTATTTGATTTACTACTCCTATGCTTCAACACAAAAGTATAACTCTGCAAGAACTCAACCCATCTCATGTGTCTCTAATTCAACTTACCTTGATTGTTCAAATATTGCAATGCTTGATGATTCGTATACAACACAAATTCTTCAGACAACAAATAATGTCTCCACTTCTTCAAGGCTTGAACTATGACATAGAAATCCTAATCATAAATTGAATATATTCTCTTAGCATCATTCAACTTCTCACTGAAATGAGAAAAAGGTCTACCTTCTTGAGTCAACACTGCTCTAATTGCATTTCCACTTGCATTAAAATCCACTTGAAATACCTTATTGAAATCAGGTAAAGCTAAAGACATCACTAACCACTCATAAAATCCTTCATTTGTCTTGAATGTTGTCTTCCACTCATCACCTTATTTTATTCTAATTTGATGATAACCACTCTTCAAATGAATCTTTGTGAAATACTTTGCTCCACTTAAACAATCCATTATATAATCCATCATTGGAAAAGGAAACCCATACTTCACTGTGATCCTATTTATGGCTCTTGAATCTATACACATTCTCCACTCTCCATTCTTCTTAGGTGCTAATATTGTTGGTACTACACAAGGACTCAAACTTTTCTCTAATCAAACCCTTCTTCAACAATTCTTTCACTTTCTTATTCAATTATTCATCCGTTGCTAGTGTCATTCGGTGTCCTGCTTTGTTTGGCAAAATAGCTCCTAGAATCAAATCCATTCAATGACTTATACTCCTCACAAGTGGCAATCCATCAGGTACATTATCTTGGATCATATCTTCATACTCTATTAGTAGCTCCTTTATCTCTTCGAGTTGTTTCTCTTTTGACCTTAAATCATACTTCTTAGAGATCAAATCATAACACATACTATCACTTTTCAAACCATCCAAGAACTTCCTTCTTTCAACCAAACAAACTCTACCATTGGTACAAATTTCACTCTTAGGAGTCTCTACTAAGGGAAACAACACTTGTTTCATCTCATTTTCAAAAATAGTGTACCTATTCTTCTTTCCATCATGCAAAGCTTGCCGGTCATATTTCCATGGTCTACCCAACAAGATGTGACACACATCCATAGGCATAATATCACAAAGCACTTCATTATGATAAGATCCAATTTTTCAATTTCACCAAACATTTCTCACTTACCAGTAACTTATGATCATCCTTTATCCATGCTATCTAATACGGTTTGGGATGTTTCAATCTCTGCAACTTCAACTTGTCCACCATCTCCTCAAAAGCTAGGTTATCTGAACTACCACTGTCAATGATCACTTTACAACATTTTCCTATAATTTTTCATCTTGTCTTGAATAAACATTTCCTCTACAATGGCTCTTGATCCATTTCTTCATGACATAAGGCTCTCCTCGCCATCATGGTTTCTGCATCCTCTAGTTGATTCAAAGACTTAATAGGATCTTCCTCCACATAAGAAGATGTGCCCTTGTTCTCAGTCCTCTTACTTGCATTTCCTTGGGTACACTAAAAGGTTAGTGTCTTCCTCCACATTTGAAAGAGGTTCCTCTAAATACCCTTATGTCATCTCTTATATAACTGCTTGATCCACCACCTTTATATAAATTTCTATCATCCCTTCATTATGAACTCTCTTCCTTGAATTTTGCCTTTCCATTATTCTAATCTATAGAAGATCTTCCTCCTCGAAAGGATCTACCTCTATAAAATCTTCCATCTCTTCCTCTTTGTCTTTTTTCTTGTCTCTTGTTCAATTTTTCCTCAGCCTTTAGGGCTTATTGATAAGCCTCTTCCACATTGTGCAATTTTACCAAACTGATTTCATCTTGGATAGATGTTCTCAAACCATTCAAATATCTTGAAACCCTTTCAACATATACTCTGCATGGCTAGATCTGATACCTAATTTGTAAAACAAATTGGTATATTCCTTCACACTAAGATCCTTCTATTTTAGGTTTTTCAACTTCCTAAACAAACTTACTTGGTAATCAACAGGTAAGAACTTGGCCTTCAATTTGTTCACCATCCTATACCATGACTTGATTTTCTCCTTGCCTCTTCTTTTTCTATCAGTCTACAAATGATCCTACCTCAAGGATACATGACCTCTCAACTCAGTGTAAGCATACTTCACTTTCTTGTCTTCACTTGTGCCCTCAAAATTAAAATATATTTTTCTATCTCTTTGATCTAATCAATCAACTCATATGAATCCAATTTGCCATAATAATATTGTGGATTTAAATGTGGTCCTTTATTAACCCTACTTAGATATTTCAAGCTCAGATCCTCCTTATATTATTTCTTCTTCCTCGTCATTGTCAGTCACATCTTCAATATGACAACCTATTATCTCAATTGTTTCAACAACTTCTAATCTGGCTGCTATTTGTCTCAACATGCCCATCATGACTGGATTTACATCTCTCCTTCCTTCACCATGAGCATTTCCTCTCCAAGCCATCTTGTGCAAGTCCTCTGCAATTGTAGGTCAAATCCTTTCTCTACCACCCCACAAAATCGAATCCAAGGCTTCACAACCTCAGGAGACAAAATTCAATCACCACAAGAACAAAACCTTGCTATGATACCACTTGGTGCAGTCACGCATGGAGGGACCTCAAAGAGATACATCCAATCCATGCGACAAGAGTCACACAATGGAAACAAGGAGTAGCAATTGAGACAAGAAAGATCAGCCTACACATTATCATAAAATCAATTACAATGGACATGCAACATGCTATCTTACATTCCAAACATACAAATCTGATTACAAATAGAAATCATATATGCTAACCTTCAAGTAGTTATCTGATCATTTGTTCTATCTAGCGATGTCTCTTAGAATCAATTACATCAGCTTATAAAACATTCACAAGCCAAAAACATGTTAGCCCATTTTCCTGTCATTTCAAAAATCCAAAGAAAATGGTCTTATCCTACTAAAATCCTAAGAAATTGCCATGTCCTGCTGCAACACATTTTGGTTAGCAAAGAAGATATAAGATGTTTTATGGCTTGCGAACTAAGCTAGGGATAGTTCAAGGTGTATGCAAGCTTCAGTCAAAATTGCATGTGCTTAAATGCAAAAACTAGTGAGATATGGTTGTTTGAAGGTCTGAGAAATAGGTTTATCCATGTCCAAGGGTTTCATAAAATTTGTCTAAGTCTAGAAAAAACCCTACCCAATTCTATTTTCTCACTACCTTTTCGGGCCACTTAAAGTCTTATTTCTGCACATGTTTTATTTTCTAAGCCCGGGTAGTTAAGTTTCTATTCATCGACTCCGCAATTGCAGTGTTCGCATCATCTCCTGATCTTGGCGTTTAGTGGCCTAGCATTCAGTGATCTCGCAAGCGGTTTAGTTTCCTTCAATCGCTGAATCTCCAAATGATGCGGTCAAGTGTGTTGGCACTCAAAGATTGAACATGGACTGTTGATATTGATCGAGATCGACGACTGGCACTAGTTCTCATAATGAAACCCAAGGTTAAGAAAATATCCAGTGAATGTGAGATTGCCTCAGTCATGTAGTCTCCAAGTCTGATTGTAGTTAAAGGTTGGTCAAGGTTTTCCCTTTGTCGCCAGATAAAAGATGAGTTAAGTCAAGATCTTAGTGATTTAGCGACAACCATGGATAAAGGATCAGATTGATGGCTGATGTTTAATCTCGGAAGCTGATCGAGGTTAAGGAAAAGATCTGGCGATTCAAAGATCAAGGCTTTTTCTTATTCTCCAGATATAACCTTGGTTAAGGTAGTTATTTAGCGATTATGGGATTCTTCAGTTGCACAATCTCCAGATGGGCCCAGGTTAAGTCAAAGTTAACATCAGGTTTGATTCTGGTAGTTAAGTCTTGTATTCAGCGACCTGGTGATTGAGTGTCGCATGTTCTCTTGATCCTGGCAGTTAAGTGCTAAACTTTCAGCGATCTAGCGACACGGTTATCTCCAAATCTCGTGATGAAAATGTTAAGTCAGGAAATATTTGGTGAATCAGTGAGGACCGTAGGATGATGGAAAGATCAACGATGGGTGCATTTTTGCTTAGTAAAACTCAGGGTTAAGAAAATATTTGGCGATCTAGCGAAGCCTTCAGTCGTGTGTTCTCAAAACCAAGCATGAGTTAAGTCAAACATTTAGCAACTAGGAGATCTCTTCGGTCGTTGGATCGCCAGATTAGGTTGAGTTAAGACAAGGCTTTGGGAAATGAACGAGAACCGTAGATGACAAGAAAGATCAATGGCCAGCATTTAATCTTGAGATTTAACCAGGGTCGAGTGAAATATTGAGTGATCTCGTGAATGCTTTGTCCATGTGTTCTCTTGATGAAGCCCCAGTTAAGTAAAGTGTTCAACGAATTGGAGATGGCCTCTGTCGTTGAATCGTCAGATTGAGCATGGGTTAAAGATGAAGGTTTGGAGATTGAATATGAGTCATTGATGCAAATAAGATCTAACAGTTATTGCCAATTCACAGAATCAAACCAGGGGTCAAGAAAAGATTACGAGATTACACGAATGCTTTGTTCATGTTATCTCTAGACTAGAACTAGGTTAAGTAAAATGTGTCGAGATCAAGCGAAGCCTTCAGTCGCGTAATCTCTGAATGAATTAGGGTTAAGGTGCTTGCTGAGGTTAAAGTGAGTCCAGTTGCCAGGTGTGCTGACGTGCTCATTTCTGATTGGTCGCCAAAGGGAAATGATGATGTGGCCGGATAATTTTTCAAAGCTTAATTGATTGTTGTCGATTAATAAGGACCGCTCGATGTGCCAAGAAGGGATATGATCAAGGGCTATGTTTTAAATTTGATCAGTTAACTGTTGAAGCCAGAATTTTAAACTGATTAAGGGTTTCTGTGCAGGGTTTGAGTATAATGAGCTAGAAATGACAAAGCCAAATCAGATTTGATTTTGTTCCAAGGACGGTTACAGGTGCAACTTGATGAGCAGAAGATATAGGTAGTCGTCCTGATCTAATTTTGTTTCCTGAGGGTACCATGCTGATTTAATGCAGAGGACTATTATTTAGACAAGGGCAGCTAGGGTTTGATGGATGTTAGTTATTTCCATGCCCTGATTCACGCAAGTTTTCCAAGTTGGTTCTGGCATTTAATTTTCTTGCCTGCAACAAGAAATCGGTAATTTGTATTTACAGTTAGCCTTGAATGATGAAGCCTAAATAATTGTACAATAAGATTTGATCTAATCCTCCCGGGTTTCAAGGCTTTCTTGTTTGCTTTCATTTCTTGTTGAGCCTGATTGTTGTGGTGGTTGTAGACCTAATTTTGACCTAAATGATCCCGAGCTTGTTGCAATCCTTTATAAGGATTTTCAAGATCATTTAGTAACAATTTCTCTGTAATTTTTAGGTTTGGTTCCATGAGTGGTTCCTTCTATAAATATTTCCCTCTTCTCTTCATATAGGGTGTTCTTGTATCCTTTCTGGTTTTCAGATAAGAATGTAAATTGTAACAAGTCTGTCTTATGTATAATATTTTAGCATATTCATACTACTATCAAATTGTCTCCATTTGGCTCTTGATCTTATTGATTGTTGCATCAAGGGTGTTTTAGTCTTTCTATTGTACGTCTGCAAATGTCTACAATAGAGTTGTTTTCATAGAAATAACTGAGTTTAGGACCGGTTTTCAGATGTGTATGAGTTGAGGTATTAAGGGTATCTCAATCTTGTCTTTTAGTGGATGTTGATTAATGTATTGCTTATTTCTAGGTCTCTTCTAAGGGGAGGGTTAAAGTCCTTTGAATAGGTGATTGCATATCTGAGTACACATGTGGATTTGTAAGTAGAATCTGATCAATGGTGTATGATTGGTGTAAGGCATCAACATATTAGAATATGTTGTCTTCTTATTTCATAGCTCTCTATTGAAATGTTTATTTGACTCTGTTTCCCACTGGATAAGGCACTGGTCTATGACAGATTTTGGGTATTTCAAAGATCCATTCCACCCAAAAAACTTAAATGAAATCATTTTCCCTTTCATGTTTGATAGGAGGAGTTAGGACTAGTTTCTTGTTTTTAGGCTTACTCTATGCAAGAGGTATATTGCACAAGATATGGTCAGCATTCACTAAGGTACTTGTTACCTAAATAAGTCTGAAAACTATTCCACAGTCATATATCTGCAGGCTTGTTGTTTGTCAAAAGAAGTCACGTGTGTGCAGATAAGGTATACCCATCTGAGTGATGTGGAGCTCAAAGTGAAGAAGGTCTTTGCACCTTGTGTTGTTGGACTTTCCTTGTCCCTTTTCTGCTGAATGTGTTGAGTTTGTGTTCCAACTTCTCAGTCCCACAATTTGGTCCTCAAGTTCCCGCCTAGGAAAGGGGGTTGCAAGAAAAAACACCAAAAAAGTTAACCAAGGAGGATTACATTTTCCAATGAGAATAAAACATATTACAAAATATAGGTTAGGACCCAAATCATAAGGATCACCCTCAAATAGTTAAGGCATGAATTGAGATCCCTCAAGTAGGTCAGCCACATGTGTATCAACATTGATAAATGATCCATGAAGCTTCGTCGATTGGGAAGTTCATTTGCAAGATCAAAAAACACAAAATGGTCATGAAACATGAAGAATAGATAAGTCCCACCAAGAATCCACAAGATCTCAACAACGAAGAAACCAATCGGGGTGCAAACCTAGGTGAAGGTTCAACATAATGTCAGAAAGATGTCGCAAGGTTCCCAACTACCAAAGATTGAAACTAAAGGTGCACTAAAAGAAACACAGAGACTGAACAAATATGAAAACAACAAATAAATGTTGTTTTGGTTGATGCATTATTGCCAAGAAACCCAAGATGCTCATGCATCAGATGGTGCTCCAAAATATGTGTTTTGGTGGTCTACTTTATCAAGTTTGTGCTTAGTGGTGGTTCAAAATTCTCTGTTGTTTTGAATATGGTTTGTGGGTATATGGTAGTATAGTGATAAGACAAAGAAGCACATGTTAATGGATAAGTATAGATGTATAGAGGGTAAATATTAGAGCGGGGAAATTAAAGAGGGTATACATGTTTTTCCAACAATAAGAAAGGGGGAGATTGTTGAGCTTATGTGTTTGGTTGTCAATGATGTCAAATCTGGTGATCTAGTTAGATCACAATGTACATTGCAGATAGTGCTTGTCTTGATGATTGGTGTAGATGACAAATGTTGTCAAGATAGTGGAAGCTAAGTAACAAATATTTGAGTTGTAGAATTATAGATATACTATTTTGGTGTGAGGAATTGATCCTCTCGATGGTTGATCTTTTTTTTTGTGTTTTGGATGTTTGTGAATTAATATTAATGATGATTATAGACTTGAGGATTATTGTGTTCTACACTTTCAAGTGAATAGTAAAGTCATAATCTTGACATGAATGAAGAATTTTTTGTGGCAAGTGGTCCAAAAGTGTGTACAAATGAAAAAATTTCTTTTGTTGATCTGATTGATGATTAGTGCTTTGAAATAAGTGTTCCAGTGAAATTTGCAGTAATTTTTACATCTAGCAAAGGCCCTTAATCTATTGTTTCAGATAGGGTGTTGATAGTTTGATTTAGTACTATTCATTACATTATCATTTGATATTGAAAGTAGGGACATGTTGATATTGTCCAAAGGCATGGTTGTAATTTGTGTTATCTTTATAAGCTTTGATGATTGCAACATTTTGATAACGTGTGGTCCATTTTACATTTCTCTTTGATGGAGTGTTTTGTCTAAACCTATTTCAAATTATGGTCCTTGTTGATGGGTGACCTTGGTTTTCTCCAAGGATTGTGGCATCTAATCCCAACCATTAAAAGATCTTTGAATGGAAACGTGTTGACATATTATTTTCATCAAAATATCTTATGACCAACTTAGTGTATACACTAGACATACATACACATATGTGTGTGAAGGTATGATATAGATAAGTAGAAGAATAGAATATATGTGCAAATAGAATGTGCAAACACTAGTGTGGATAAATGTTGGTGCAGGTAGAGTGGAAGATTGTTACAGAGGTTCTTAATTGGATATGTTGCAAGTAGTTGAGATCATAGCTTAACTGGAATTGAATTCATGCATATGTAGATGCAAACTTCTCAGATCATATTTTGTTTCTTTTGGCAGTGATCAATTTAGTTTTGTTGTAATACCAGTAGTGTTCCTTTCTGGGCAATAAGCCCACCTACAGTGAGCATTTTGGCAATGAGACGCCCATTGTAAAAAATCACCTTAAGTAGTGTTTTATTCATGAGAATTAGCTTCTCTACGATTTTCCCATCTTGGGTTTTCCGTGTAAAAAATTTTCATTCATTGTGTATGGCTCATGAATGTGTTTGTTCATGTTTATATCTGAATTAGCTAAGTGATTAAAGATCTAAGTTATCAGTTGTCTGTGACATTCAACAATATAACGTCAACATATTTCCATAGAGGAGAATTCATATCTGTTTTAAATTTTGGTTGTTGACTTGTACAGGTAGAACTAGTTACCATTCTAATTCCTAAGGAAAGAAACTTTGTGAACATGTTCAATGCAAAAACAAAAAAATGGATAAACTAAACAAATAATTTGTTTCATGTTTTTAAAATAAAAATGAATGAAAAGGTGAAAAGAGTCTTACTTTTTACGGTCAATGAAAGGTTGCAAATGTGTAGGAATGAGGGCATAACACTTGAGGAAGGGATCTTCAACTCCCTATATCAAAGCTACAAGAAAAAAAATTGCTCAACCTTTAAGAAAGAAACTTGTTTCTCATAAAATAAATTAACAAAAATGAGGTTCTTTGGGTGTTTTAAGT
This sequence comes from Chamaecyparis obtusa, assembly GCA_027943335.1. Taxonomy (NCBI): domain Eukaryota; kingdom Viridiplantae; phylum Streptophyta; class Pinopsida; order Cupressales; family Cupressaceae; genus Chamaecyparis; species Chamaecyparis obtusa. The sequence goes on from BSBK01000233.1 coordinate 326,027, forward strand.
GTTTTATTGATCATGTTTAGGGTTTCTGTGGCATTAAAGTAAACATTGATTGCAAAAAAAACTTAAAATTTGCAAATAAATATGAGTTTTGGCACCTGGGTATTCAAATTCACATGCCAAACTATCTTGTGAAATTGTGAAGTGTTCACACACATAGGCGAATCAAACCCAAATTCAGCTAGCTTGGAAGTGAACCTACTAACTTAATTATAATTTGAAAATATTTAATGTTGTAGACAAAATTTTCAATCTATTTGTAAATATTTGTAGATCCAAAGGAAAATTGAGTTCATTTGCAAATAACATATGGTTCTTGGTAAGAGACAACCTGATATTTTTCTTGTTAAAGAAACTAAAATGAGTAAGGAAAAAGTTTTTAAAAAATAATTTTTTCCATAGTCGTGGGGTTAGTAGTAGCAACTCGGTTGGGGCCTCTAGGGGTACTGCTCTTTTCTGGAACCAGAAGCTTATCCGTGGTGAGGTCCTTTTTGAAGAAGAAAATATGGTCTCTATTAGAATTCTTAACATTAGAGATAATTTCAGCTGGGTCGTAACAAATATCTATGCCCCTAATACTAAACTTGGTAGAGCCAAATTTTGGAAAAAGTTGGCAGTGTAGGAAAAGTTTCAAGGATGAGTGTTGGTTGGTAATGGGGGATTTTAATACTCCCTTAAATGAGGCTAAGAAATGTGGGGGAATTAATTCTCATATGGAAGGAAGGGTGGACCTTATGGATTTTATTAATGATCAAGCTCTTTTAGATTTGGACCTTAATGGTATCAATTATACTTGGTCTAATAGGAGAGTTGGCAAAGAGAACATTCAGGTTAGATTGGATAGAGCTTTAATATCCGATGGGTGGCTATCCATTTATTAATGATCCCTATCTTCCTTTTCTAGAATTGGATCAGACCAATTCCTGATCTATCTAGTTGTGGACCCTATCTTTGGCCATAAGAATTATCCCTTTCAGTTTGAGAAGATGTGGACTTTACACCTAGAATTGGAAAAAGAAATCTACTTGTGGTGAAACATTTAAGTTTGAAGGCACTACCTTGTTTAAGGTGGCCAAGAAACTCAGAAACATCAAATAGAACATTAAGGGATGGAATAAAGAGGTGTTTGGGGATATCTTCCAGCAAAAGAATGTAGCAAAAAAGGACCTTATGGATATCTAGGATTCCATCCAGAAGATGGGGATGTCGGAGTCCTTAAGGGATCAAGAGTAGATTGTCTTAATTAATTATCATGATATTATTTCCAAAGAAGAAACTTTATGGAGACAAAGATTGAGGGCCATGTGGCTTAAAGGTGCTAAAAACACTAAATTCTTCCACCTAACTACTCTTAAGCATAGATCTTCTAGTAGATTATCTCAAATTTCTAAATATGACAAGAAAAATAGTAAGGAGGATGAAATCAAAAAGGAAGTTGTCCAATTTTTCTCTTCTCTTTTGGGGAATGGTGCTAATTTGGATACGAGAGATCATATTAAGATTTTAGATGCTATCCCTAAGATTCTTTCAGATAATCAAAACAAAGATCTTTTTGCTATCCCCTCTTTAAGGGAGATTAAGGTCATGTTCTTCTCTTTTGAAGAGGACAAGGCCCCTAGATTGGATGGGTTCACAATGTTTTTTTTCCAAAAAAATTGGCACATTTTGGAAAAGGATATTTCTAATATTGTTAAAGAGTTCTTTGGAAGAAGAAGTATGCTAAAGGAAATTAATTGTACCTTCCTGGTGTTTATTCCTAAGATTTTGGGAGTGGATTATTTTGACCAGTTTAGACCTATTAGTCTCTGCAATTCAATTTACAAAATTATTTCAAAGGTGTTGACTACATGATTACTCTCTATTCTCCCCTTATTGATTGCCCCTCAACAAAATAGTTTTATCCCTGGCATGAAAATTCTTGACTCCATCATTATCGTTCATGAAAATATCCACTCCTTGGCTCTTGTTGGTAAACAAGGGTTTCTCCTAAAGCTAGACCTATCTAAAGCCTATGATGGATTTGATTGGAACTTCATGTGCAATGCCTTGAAGAAATTTGGTTTTGGGGATAGAGTTATCCAGTTAATTTTCCAACTGATTTCTATTGCCTCTTTTGTTGTCATCATTAATGGATATGCCTCCAATTTTTTTAAATACTAGAGGATTAAGGCAAGGAGACCCGATTTCACCAATTCTTTTTACAATCATGGCTGAATGTTTGGGTAGATACATACATAAGTTGGTTTTGGAGGAAGCTATCCAAGGTTTGAAGCCTTCTTTGAACAATTTGATTTTTTTATATGCCCAATTTGTGGATGATATTGTTACTATGGGGTCTTCTACTTTGAAGGAAGCAAGATCTATGAAAGAAGCTCTCAATACTTATACTAGAGCCACAGGTCAATTAATTAATTAGAATAAGATGTCTCTATTTTTTATTAACACCCCTGAGATAAGACAAAGAATAATGGCTCATATTATGGGTTGTAATGTCAATAGTTTCCCCTCAACCTATTTGGGGCTCCCTCTTGGTTTGAAAGTGCTTGATTCTTTTTTGAACTCTCTAATTGACAAATTTAACAAAAAACTGTTTGGTTGGAAAGGGGTGCTCCTGTCCCAAGTTGGTAAAGATACTTTTCTTAAGTCTACTCTCCAAAGTCTAGTCATTTACGCTCTAAGCCTTTTCAAGATCCTTGCAAAGTATGTAGAGAAAATTAAAAGTATCCAGAAGAGGTTTATTTGGTTTGGATAAAAGGAGATGAATTGTATCCCCTTGGTGGCCTGGGTTAAGGTGTGCAGACTTTAAAATATGGGGGGTCTAGGATTGAGACCTATTAGGGTGATCAATAAAGCTCTCCTGGCAAAGCAGGTTTGGAGACTATATGGAATAGAAAAAGAATGGAATATGATATGTAAAAATAAATAACTTTATGATCTTCCCTCCTTAGATCAATACCTTAATAGTGAGGATAGTGTTGTTGGCTCTAAGATTTGGAATAGTATAAACAAAGCTAGAGAGGTTTGCAACTAAAGGGAAAATATGGAGATTGGGGAACAATAAGAAGATTAATTTCTGGGAGGACGTTTGGCTAATGGAAAAACCTCTTTCTACTCTCCCTAACATTCACAATGTTGTGGATATATGTAAAGTTCAATATGGTTAAAAAGTGGAAGATTATTGGTCGGGCACTGGTTGGGTGGACATGCATCTTGTTAATAACTCTTTGATTAAGATAAGCAAAGATCTTTTAACCCAACAAATTTGTGATGACAAGGAAGATTCCATTGTGTGGGGGATTATGCCTTTTGGTCAGTTCTCGGTTGCTACTACTTGTACTTTGCAATTGGATAGTCCTGCCATCAATCCTTTCTAGTTGAAAGCTTGGAATAATATTCTAACCCCTAAATTTAAAATCTTTTTCTTGATTTTTATTCAAAATAAGGCTCTTACTATGGATAATCTTATTAAAAGAGGTTTCTTCCTTCCTAACAGATGTTGTTTGTGTTGTTCGAATGAAGATAATGCCAATCACCTCTTCTAAAATTGTCCTTTTACTCAACAGGTTTGGTTGCTCCTTTAGCAGAAATGGAATATTAGTCGAGTTTTCCCTTTCTCTCCATGATTTCTTCCAGCAGTGGATATGTCTGAGTTCTAATGAGAAACTTTTGTGTGCTTGGCTTTTGAAGGCTCCTCATGTTGCATGGAACTTGTGGAAGGAGAGAAACAATAGAATATTTAGAGAGAAGTAGTCCCATCCCTCTGCAGTGGCTGAAAAAATTGTTAGGCGTATTCATGAAAATCTGGTGACCAAATTCATCTCAAATGGGGACGGCAACCAGCAATTGATGGATTGTTGGAACTTAAATGATACTAGGTTGAGAAACAAAAAATGAGATAATTGTGTTTGGACCTCCCCTCTTGATGGATGGGTCAAAATTAATTTTGATGGTGTGGCTAAAGGAAATCCTGGTCATGCGGGGAGTGGTGGGGTCATGAGAGATTGCAAAGGAATTTTTTTGGCTGCTATCTCGGTCCCTTTGGATTCTTCAACTAACCATGTGGTTGAAGCCTCAGGGGATTTCTATTCTTTAACCCTTGCTAAAAAATTAGATTACAAAAACATTTGGAATGAAGGGGACTCTATGAACATAGCCAAATGCCTTAGAGATGAATTTTCCCCCTCATGGACTAAAGAGAACTCGATTGAAAAGGCCAAAAATATTATTTATTCCTTTTCTAAAGTCCACATATCACATTATTATAGGGAATGTAACAATGTGGCAGACAGCTTGGCTAACCATGAAGTTAAGACTAATGACATCACTATCTGGGAGGATTACAATGATCCAAATGATGAAACCAAAGCTAGTATTAATAATGATAAGATCACTAGTAAAGAAGTAAAGTTACCTATTAATGATGGTTAACAAATCAAGGACTATGACTCGCATAGGTGGTGATTGGAAAAGATGGACTGACGGAAGCAGAAATAATAATAATTTCTTCTCACACATTTTATAGGCAGTTTTTTGTGTCTTCGGCCATTCTACAGAAGGTGATTTTTTGGGCATTTCTTGTGCTGAGATTTTGAAGAGTGCTTTTAGCTTGAAATCAAGAAGGATGGGAGCGGATTTGAGAAGGAAAGAGCTTGATAACTGCCTGAAGGTGAAGAAGATGTCTATGGTGTGGAAGAAGCTCAGGAAAGCAGGCTTAACTCCTTAACTAGAGAAATTCCATGGATATGATAAGGCTATCACGCAGAAGTTGGTTGATGGGTGGTAGAACAACTCTATTACGACTGATGGGAAGAAGGTGGACCACATGATTGATCTCATTGCTAATGTCACTAGCATTCCCAACAGGGGTCTCAATTTATATAGAAATCATAAGGTTTTGGGCATGTTAGCTAAAAAAAGTTGAAATCAATGAAAGAAAAAGGTAAATGTAGCAATGCAAAAGTGAATGGTTTCTTTGATGTTAAAAAAATTGAGGTTTGGCACAAAGTTTAGATTGTGATAATGGAATATGTAACTATGGATGAGTGTTTTACTAGGTCTCAGTCGCGCTATTTTGTGCTCTTGAACCATTTTAGATATAGAGACCTAGTTAATATTATGTTTTACTTGCATAGCTCTATGACCAAGAGTCTTATTGTGAACAGGAAGAAGGCTAACAAGTCTAGATTGCATGAGGGCCTTATTTTATTAATCTTTGAGCATATAAGGGATATTTTCCCTGAGCCCTTAAACAAGACCCCAGCTATGGGTAAAGGAAAAAGTAAAGCAGGGGGTTACATTGAGGGGAGCTCGAAGAAAGGAGGGTCAACTGCTAGTAAGAAGGAACCTAACTCCAAAGACAGTAGCAAGGAGGAAGATTTCAAGATGGAGGACTCTTTTGATAAGGAGAATGTTTATGTGACCATGGCTTCCAGCTCGAATGGGGATGAAGAAGAGACTGAGGATTATAGAGAGGAGAATGAAACCCAAGAGGAGTTTGAAGATTAGGGTTTGGATAATGTTTAAAATGAACAATCTGTGGTGAAGGGTGACAATGTTGTTTTGGAGCTTGTGAATGATGTTCTTCCTAATACTGAAGATATTTCTGGTGAGAATTTGACCCTTGATTCTAATAATTTGAAAGATTTAGTTGATAAGGTTGTTCAAATGGAAACAAAAGATAATTTTGGTGGTGTTAGGCATGAAAATACTAGTAAGGTGCCCACCTTCAATGATTTTGTGGAGGGTACTAGGCACATGATGTCTCTATTTCTCATAAAAATTTGGAGGAAACAGAGGATGATATGGAAGATGTTAGTTGCCAGCGGGTGAGGGAGTCCTCCATTAAGTTGGTGTTTGATGATTTCAATGATAGAGAGGAAGTTACTTTGGGGGCATTGCAAACTGCTAAATCGGAGGCCCTTTGCGCCTTCAAATTTTAAAAATGGTGCTTTCGGGAAATTAAGATGATCAATCTGAAGTATCGAAAGTTGGAAGCAAGGTATAATGGACTGCAGGAGAAAATGGATGGGTGGAGCCATGAGTCTAGGCTTATTTAGCCTTAGGATAAGGGGAAGGCTCTAGATGTCCTTACTGGTAGAATGGATAAGTTGGAAAATATAATTTACGAGATCCTCCAACACAATCATGAAAGCATGAGAGCTTCTAGCACTAATCTCAGAGCTCTGGCTAACGTGCTAGATAAGGGTATGGGTGAAGGTGGAAGAAAAGAGGATGATGCTTAGGGAGAGAGAGGTGGACTAGGAATAAGGAGTAGGGCAAGTGTCAAGAAAAAGTCTCCTAAAATAAGCAAATGTATCAATTATATCAAGACCATCAATGACAGAATGGACAAAATTGAAGAAAAAATGGCGGAGACCCTTAAGGGGCAATTTTTTGTTAGTACTAAACCGGTTACTGAGAAGGGTGGGGGGGTGAATCAGTAAATATTATTTTTCTACATGTTTAAAACTTGTAAACGGATCATTAAATGTAAAATAGAATATAGTCAAACATTCACAAGCATACACAGATCAACTCAATTATTTATACGTGGAAACCCTCGGTTAGAAGGAAAAAAACCATGGTGAGACGGAGCTCACAACTTCACTATTGCAAAATGAAGGCGCCCTATTAGGAGCTTACAAAAGCACTGATTGAAGTGCTACTCGGTTAAGGGATTTTACAAAAGATCTGTTAAGATCTGAACTCTGTTAGGAGTTGCCTAGTTACAGGACTTTGAACATCTACAAAGTTGTTACCATGTTAGGGGATTTTACAAAGACCCAATTAGGTTCACCCTGATAGAGGGATTTCAATATGCTTTCATTCCTTATATAAGTAATGATCTTATTTTGACATTGTCTGTTAGATTAGATCATACCTGTTGATCTTCTTCTTCGGTTTGCCTGGCTGTTGATCTCTCTCTTTCTTCACCTCTGTGCCTGTAGCACCTCTCAGAAGATATCTCTCCTGTTCTCTGTGCAATCATCAACTATCAACAACAATTTTTCTTTGTGTCCTATGACCTATATTTATATTAGAGTAAATCATAATGAAACCCTTAACTCATAGAACCGCTAGGCTGCAAACTCTGCATTAAATCATGCAATCAGCAAAGAGCTATGCGCTTTGATCTGGAGTTTACCTTCCAAAAGCATCCATAGGAATAAAGCTAACTCCTATTAAAAAGCTGACTCTACTTCTCAGCGGTGGATGTCCCGCATAATCTGGCTTTTGACTTAAACTGTAACTCAAATTGATCCATAAAATCCAGATCGGATGTATCTTGTAGTTAGACCGGTATACCCTTATACCCGGTTTGTCCCTATATGCTTCATAAGACTGGTTCTGTATTCTTGATTCGGTCTACCGGTGAATCTATCAAGATAGTCAACCGGTGCATACATTATGTTCTTCTTCTACCGGTGTTGTCTAAGTAATGTGAGTGACCGATGCCCCTTTACCGGTGTGAGGTTTGTGAAATACACTAATGACAACTCATATTGCTAACAATATTCCCCTTTGTCATTGGTGGAAAAAGCTTCACAAACTTTACTCACTTACTAAATACCAGTACCTTGTATCGGTAGAACGCTACTTCCCCTGACTGAATTCTTCCTTGGTTATGTCCTTTCCTTAATGCTTCCTCAGTTTTGTCCTTTCCTTCCTCTATATACTCTTCCCCTTTTTGCCTCCAGAAGACAAAGGGTAAAGCATATCTTCACAGTTGAAGCTTGGTAAAGATATCCTTGTATATTGTTCTGCCTGAATGAAGGAATGGTGCCCATTGATCGGTTACATATTCTGAATTCTTTTGGGCTACTGTTAGAGAAATAATGATATTATCCATGCCTTCCATAGTTTTGTAGGCTGGTTCATTGATTAGATCTTCAAGAGAAGATGGTGTTGTATTCATGATGTCAAATGTGGGTGCCAAAAACACTTGGAATCCAATAATATCTTGGATCCGCTTATTTTTCTCTTCAACAATTTTTCTGAGTGCAAGAGTTAAACTTGTCATTTCTCTGCTGTAGGATATTGTATTCTTGCTCTTAATGTCAAACTGAGAGGACAATGCTTTAATCTCTTATGTTATCTTGGCAGACTTTTCTGATAGATCTTGCAAAAATACTTCAAAGTTTGATGTTTTTCTCATCAAACTTCCTGCTTCTTGAAGTTGTTGTTGGAGAATTCTCAAGTTTGTTGTCACATTCACCTTAATCTCTTCAACATGTTTGTGGAGTAACTCCAGTCTTTTCTTCTCGTTATGGTCAATTGCCACTATTTCCAGATCTGTGAGATCCTCACCGATTGCCTGTGCCAATACTTCTAGTTGATCGATGACTGGTTCATCGCTATCGACGTCAGTATCAGGAACGAAGTTGCACATAATGTTCTTTACAGTGGTTAGGACCATGTCCTGTTATCTTTTGGTCATCTCTTTGAGCTCCTTGGTTGATATCTTGTTGATGTCTACCATTGTATCGATAGTTTTTCTCATTTTTGCTTCCTTCTCATCAAATGACAACTTCCTTTTAGAGGAGGAGCTTGGGATGTCTCCTTGTTCTTGTTGTCTTTTCTCTTGCTCCGGTTTAAGTTGCTCGGTGTGGACTAGGATGTCTTCGTCTTTTCCCTTATTATCTTTTGTTCCTTGATGAGCTCTGTTCTCTGGTTGAGCTTCTCCTTCTAGTAGATTTTGTTTCTCAAAAGGTTTTTCCTTGGTTTGAGCTTCTTCATCCGGTTGCTTGTTAGCATCTTGTTCTTGTTTTCCCGATGGGACTTCTTTTTGTTGTTGCTCCTCAGTTGTATGAAGTTCTCCCATGGGTATATCAGTTTATGTCCCTTGTTCAACATTTATTTGTGCATTAGTTATGAACTCTTTTGTTTGAGCTTTTTCCTTTTCAGTAGAATATGCTTCACTAGTTGTGGGTCTGACCAGTGTTGCTTGCATTTGGTCAGTTTGATCCTGAGGACCTAGTTTATCCAATGCACTGAAGTCATACTTGTGCCAGTAGTCTAGAGTTGCTTTGTAGACTTGATTCTCATATCCGTTTAAAATTTCTACAACTTTGTCAAATTTCTTTAAGTTCATGGATGCTTCTTCTAATAGAAGCTTTGTTCTTTCTTCGCTAAATCTAGGTTTGACCTTAAGCAATGTTTCCCTTGTGATTCTAGTGTTTATGCCTAGACTGGTTTTCCATTTTGATTGTAGCCTATTATTCAGTTCTGGTGGGAACTTGGACCTGTAGTCCCTTGGAGTCCTATTATAATCCATGAAAGTTTCTACTATCCCTACAGTTAGCTTTTGTTTGTCCTCTTCATTTAGTACATTGTACCACTTTGTAGCATTATCTACTTCTCCAAAGTCCATTACCTCAGTAATTATATCATCAACATGCATGGGTTTGATGTTACCTTTTCTTGAAGAGATGAGAATTGTTGGATTCGTTGCCTGATCTTTGGTTAAGTCTACTAATGCCGGTGTTTCTTCTCCAAGTACTCCTTTCCCTTTACCGATGTTAGCTACCGGTTTAGTTGTTGTTCTTTGAGCTGCTTCTTATTATGCTTGATGTTGGGTCTGGAGAAGTTTGGTCCATAGTTCTACTTCTTCATTGTGTACTTTCTCAATTTCACCAATAAGCATGAGACCTATCCTTTTTATGGTTGCAAAGTTTTTCTGGTGAAGTTCAGCTTATTCTGTAGCTTCTGCTAGAGTAAGGTGATTCTGGACCTCTAAAAGAGCTTTTATTCTTAGCTCCTTTTCTCTATCTTCTGCGGCTTTCCACCGGGATTCGATATTCTATAGAAGATGTTCAGGTAGAGTCGTGTGCAGTCCCCCGAGATGAAGATTAAATTTTTGGAGGCAGAATACTATGGCTTCTTCAAGTTTTCTTTTGTCTTCAGCATTGGCTAGTTCATATCTTCTTCTAACCGAACCTAAATGCCCAAATTCTTTCAGTCCTGCCACAATTTCATCAATTGTGGGTTTGGCTTTTCTAGGAGGGTCCTCCTTTGCCATTTTATCGGTATTCTTCTTTCTACTTAGAGGAACTGTGTCCTTGGTCTCTGTCTCTTCTAGTTCTTCCTCTTGGATGTTGGGCATCGGTTCTACTTTCTTCCTCTGACCCTTGGGCTATTCTGTCACTGGTTTCTTCTTTGGTGTGGGCGACCTTTTGTAGACAATCTTGACTGGTGCCCTTTTTGATAGATTTTGAAGAATCTCAGTATATGAGTCGAACCGATTGGCACCAAGATCCAAATTTGCATCATTTAGTGCATCAGCATATGCCTTAGCAACCTTGGTAGAGATCTTGTAACCCAACTCAGGAGCATACACATCTCTTGGTTCCACTGCTTGAATGATGCAGTTGTCGATGGTGACCAAAAAGCATACGTTGTCCTTGTAAAGGTCAACAATAGTTGATGGTACTCTTTCTCTTTCATGCATCTTCAATTGAAACTCTTCAAAATAATTAGTCATCACTTTGCTTAATCGATCTCCTAGTCGGTTAGCCATATCAGTGATTTGATGCATGACCGATTTATCGGTTGTCCAAGTCACTTTACCGATACCTGGGAAGAAATCCAAGTAGAAAAAGTACAAGCACATCAGGAGGGTTCCATACTTCATAGATTTCTTTTTCACAACTCCAAGCCTCTTCATATTTTTAAATATTTGGCTCTGAAGCATTGCACAGATGTCGTATTGGGCATTCTCGTGCATGATGAGGTGCGCAACATGAATTGCACCACCTGGTATGTTGTTCCATTTGCTTGACTGATAAACCTTGTATCCGATGATAGCAGTTGCAAAGCGTACTCCATCATCTTCAATGTCATTCACCATCATAAGTCGACCATTAGACTTTGACTTGGTCAGCTTGTTGACGATAGTATTGGCGATGGTGCGAAGGGTTCGCGCTCCCCCTTTATCATTGTATCTGGTTACTTTGTGGAGATCTTTGGTGATCTCGTGACATGCGCCTCTGGTGAGCCAGAAACTTGGTTCATGAAGATGGCTCAGCACCAGTCTTACTTGGTCTTCTCGGAAGATTGCAGGGTAGCATACACCATTTATTAATCCGGATGATACTAGATTGACATATTTGTCAGGAAGTTTCCCTTCTTCGCATAGTGACAGATATTCTCCTTGAATATAAGTTTCTCCTGTAATACCCCAAAAATGGGCTATAAGTTCATTAACCTCCTACATCTACAAATCGAACAAAATCAACATCGAAGTCCTAATCTAAGGCACATCTAAACATCATCGAATCATAATTGATTATCTTAAATTCTGCATCGGGGAATATTCCTAGCAATATTCCTAATTATCTTAATTATCTTTAATTTAATGATTATTTGGTGATAAATCACATTTATCCTAAGTTTGATTAATTGAATATTTTCATATTTAATTAATTAGATTTAATATCTTGCCACTTAATTGTGTAATTAAATTTAATTGTATTATTTAATTTTGACAATAAATCCAATATCCTATGAATAATTGATTAAATTTTTATTTAATTAATTAAAGCAAGTTGTCATTATTTAATAATATAGTTTTTAATAAAAGTTTGATTAAATAATTGATTAACCCATAAATCAATTAGTTATTTTCAAAAATCAGTTAAGTTGAGAATAAATCACTTTATTTATTTATTAATTCATAATTATCCATGTGCACAATCAAAGAGCAGTTAAACTCCAAATTAGAAAATCAATGCAAGTTATTGACTTTTTGGAACTCAACATCATTTTTGAGTTTTAAAGTTGATCTAAACTTCTAATTTGAGTTAAAAAGCTATTTTTGCATGATTTGAATATTTTTGTGAATTAAATTATCTTTATTATCAGATAACTCAAAAATCAAGCTGAGTTAATCTGAGTGATTTATGGCTTTTTTCCATGCACCTCCAAAGCCTTGGATTTCTATAAAATTAAAGCCTCAGCTCATCTCAAAGCATCTCATATTTTTGCACAATCACGTTGGAAAATTGGAATTTGGAGAATCAAAGCTTATTGCGAATCAAGGCTATTGTGAGATCAATTTGTTTTTTTTTTACATTCATTTAGATTCTTTTTCATATCATTGTTAGATCATTTTAGCAGATCAATTTCATATAGATTAGATTTCATATCAGTTTTTCATCATATTATTACATAGAAAATATCAAAAAAATAGATTAATTGCATTCATATTTCATATCAGTTTGGCATTCAAATCCTTCATTTAGGTGTCGTCTAGGTCACTGATCTCGATAACAATCTGAGAACATTAATCTCGCACCTACTAAAAGTTAGTAAATGGCTTGGTTAAATTAGATTTCAATTTTGCACGATTTTGATTATAGCTAACCTCTAACATTTTACTGAAGTGTTGTGTCTACAAATCAGGTACAATTTTCACACACACATTTCTGGTACCAAACTAAATATGAAAAGCTCATTCCTTACAAGAGAATGGTAGATGATCTTAAGAAATATTTCATATCTATCACATTTGAGCAAATTCCTAGAATGGAGAACAAGGTTGCCGATGCAATGGCAACACTATCTACTTTATTACAACAGCCTGAACATGAGCTACACTACGAGTTTCTGGTGGAAGCACTATCTTATCCTGCATATGACTCCCCTGAAACCTGCATGATTTGCACTATTGTAGGTCATGATTCATCCCGATATAAAAACCTATTTTCCTATCTCCAAGACCAAATCATTCCTGATACCTTCAACCGCCATGAAAAGAGATACCTTATCCGTAATGCCTCCCGATATGTCATCATTGGTAATGATCTATACAAACAAGGTCTAGATGGTACGCTACTTAGATTTTTAGAACAGGAAGAGTCTCAACATGCATTAGAGAAAGTCCATGATGGTATTTGTGGGTCACACTCAAACGGTTTAACACTAGCTCAAACTCTTATTAGAGCTGGGTACTATTGGCCTGAAATGGAGAAAGAGGCTATCAAATTTGCTAGGAATTGTCAAAAGTGCCAAGTGCATGGCAACTTAATTCATGCTCCAGGGAGGGATTTAATCCCCTTTACAACACAATGGCCTTTCCATCAATGGGCATTTGATCTTATCGGGATGATTCATCCTCATTCTTCTAACGGACATACCCATATAATCACAGCCACAGATTATTTTACAAAATGGGTAGAGGCGGTCCCTTTGACACAAGCAATAGGGAAACATATATCTATGTTCATATTGAACTATATCATATGCAGATATGGGATACCTCATTCCATAATCACAGATAATGGTGGGCAATTCAGGAATAAATACCTAGATGATCTATGTGCCAAATTCAAGATCACCCAACATTGGTCTTCTATCTACTATCCACAAGGGAATGGCCAAGCAGAGGCTTCTAAAAAAAATCTATTAAAGATCTTGCACAGAACAGTAAACAAAACTGGCAGAGACTGGCATCTCATGATTAATCCAGCTCTATGGGCCTACAAAACAAGTATCAGAACACCTACTAGGGCTACACCTTTCACTTTAGTTTATGGGTCTGAAGCGGTACTGCCTATTGAGGTTGAAATCCCATCACTCAGAATTAGAATGCATGGTCTAGTAACTGATGATGACTACAGAGTGTCTAGGTTACAAGAACTGGAACTACTAGATGAGCGCAGACAAGCAGCATATGATCATCTCAGAGTATATCAGAAGAGAATGTCTAGAGGCTACAACAAGAAAGTCAGACACAGAGAATTTCAGGCTGGTGATCTAGTCTTGAGAGAAAATCCTAAAAATCAATCACATCGAGAACGCAAGGGGAAGTTTGAACCCAATTGGCTGGGTCCCTTTGTAATCACTGCTACTTTTGGCTCTGGTGCCTATCAACTCTCAATGACTGAAGGAGAACAGCTCCGAGAACCAATCAACATTCTCCATCTGAAGAAATTCTATGCCTAAGGCATTCAGTCTATGGTAAAATGTCCTAAAAAATTCAAAAAAATTCAAAAAATATCAAAAATTCAAAAAAAATTGAAAAATGAAAAAAAAAAAGAAAAAAAAGAAAAAAAGTGCCTTGGTGAAAACCTGGAAACAGGCGCCTTGGTAGCAAAAATAGAATCTTTGCCAAGATGGTGAAAACCCAGCAAACGGGTGCCACTTGTTTCAAAATGCTCCATCTATCAGCGCAATCTTGGTCTTTCCCAGCTTTCAGTCTTGCTTTAGTTTGTATATATCTCCCGGTTTATTTCCGCATTCCTATTTTCAATAAGTCAGTCTGTACACCAAACAACTCAAGCGTCTGTATCCTATCAATGTTCAAACTTGGGGGCAATCAATGGCATATCCTATGGCCTCCAGTGTATCTTAGACGTGTCATATCCAGTCAAGAGTCCTTTGAAGCTTCATTTGAGTCAGTCAAGTCTGTCTCGTCTCTAGAAAGGATTTTGCATCTACAACAACGCAATCAACATCAAACACAAACTGAAAACAATCTATGCTTTTTTACATGCTTTTATCTCCTTCTATGCTTATTGATTCGCATTGTGATTTTTGCATATTGTGTCCCTTCGAGCTCTTCGATGATGTCCTTTATAGGATTTAGAGAGTGATGACTAGGGGCATAATCTTTTCTTTGTCTTCTGCTTATATGTGAAAATCTAACATCTTTGGAAATTCTGGATTGAAATGGTGTCCGACTGTAAGAGCCTCTATCTCGAATTGGATGGCCATGCGTACCTCGACCATTGATACCCAGAAAATTCAAGGAAGTTTAATCTAACTATTATCTTTTTGAGTGCGTTCTTTCTCCTACTGTGAAACACGATCTTACCTAAGGATGTGAACGATAAAGGGTCACTACGGGTAATTCACATCAAATTTAGAATAATCTCTTGGCTGTTTGATGTGTTTGTAATGCAAGGCGTATTCAGGTCATCACGACGTTTATGTTTTGATGCTTGTAAAAATTGCTATATCAAAATGGACATGATATTCAGGTCATCCTGGCATTTATGCCTTGGTGCTTATATCTAATCTGACATTCTGAAAATAAAATCAATATTCATATATCCATGGTTGTTGACCAGTGGGTGTTGTATTGATTCTTGTGCATACAAATCGATATTCATATGTCTATGGTTTCATAGCTAGTGGGCATTGTATTGATTTATCCGGTTACCTAAAAGTTCAATGATGATAACAAATCGACACATGATCAGTGACTAGGTCCTAGGTCTTAGGTTGCATTTCATTTTGCATGTCTCATTTCATTTTGCATGTTGCATGATCTCACAATGGCTAAACGAACTTCAATGCTTAAACAATTCTCCACTCGCATCTTCAAATCTAACAAGAGCTGAATCTCACACGAAGGTTCCTCCAACGAAACAGCAGTAGAATCCTTTTTCGGGATCAAAATCAAAATCTGAGATCATTCATATTGTCAACTTCTTGCATAATCAACCTTCAATCATAGTAGAAATCCATTTTTCAACTTAACTGATTATCTTACATCAAACTATCAAAATTTAAACTTGGTCAACTATGGTCAACTCATAGTTTCACCTAGTCAAACTTGGTCATCTGGACCTCTAAACGATGCAGAATACGATCTTGGATGTGTTTAACCACTTCTCAAATCAATTAACATGCTTCTGAACTATTCAACACTGACTTCTCTTGTCAGATTTCAATTTTAATCCCGAAGGGGGCATGGTATTGCACATCATTCAAAGTCTGTAATCAAATTTGAAATCATCTTTATGGAAATCATATCTTCCTCAGTAATCAAGACAACAACCACATCTAGTTACTGATTCATCAAAAAAGACCTCATTGCTCGGGGCAAATCTATCATCACTTGGAGCATATCAGATTCATCAAGATCCATATCAATCTGGTATTCTCCTAATCTTGTAAACTGTATCAGTTTTTGCAACCATCAGATCATAGTGTTCTTTCCTTGGTTCTTCGGCAACTGAAGGATTCGGTTGTGATACCTGCTAATTCTGCTAAGAAAATTGAGTCTAGAACCGGTCACTCACTTCTTTGTAATCCTAAGGTTTGGAATCAGGTGTTTTGACACTTTTTCACAATCATAGGTTCATTTGCTGTTATAGTGAACATTATCTTTGGTCATTCAGGACCTATTATCTTCATATCAAATCAATATCAATCAGCTTCTGTCTCATATCAATTATCAATTTCGAATCAGTTTCATATCTCTATCAAACACAGACTGTCTTTGAACCACTACGCTTCGCATAGTAATTCAAAGAGGGGCAAAATGTAATACCCCAAAAATGGGCTATAAGTTCATTAACCTCCTACATCTACAAATCGAATGAAATCAACATCAAAGTCCTAATCTAAGGCACATCTAAACATCATCGAATCATAATTGATTATCTTAAATTCTGCATCGGGGAATATTCCTAGCAATATTCTTAATTATCTTAATTATCTTTAATTTAATGATTATTTGGCGATAAATCACATTTATCCTAAGTTTGATTAATTGAATATTTTCATATTTAATTAATTAGATTTAATATCTTGCCACTTAATTGTGTAATTAAATTTAATTCTATCTATTATTAATTGTATTATTTAATTTTGACAATAAATCTAATATCCTATGAATAATTGATTAAATTTTTATTTAATTAATTAAAGCAAGTTGTCATTATTTAATAATATAGTTTTCAATAAAAGTTTGATTAAATAATTGATTAACCCATAAATCAATTATTTATTTTCAAAAATCAGTTAAGTTGAGAATAAATCACTTTATTTATTTATTAATTCATAATTATCCATGTGCACAATCAAAGAGCAGTTAAACTCCAAATTAGAAAATCAATACAAGTTATTGACTTTTTGGAACTCAACATCATTTTTGAGTTTTAAAGTTGATCTAAACTTCTAATTTGAGTTAAAAAGCTATTTTTGCATGATTTGCATGTTTTTGTGAATTAAATTATCTTTATTATCAGATAACTCAAAAATCAAGCTGAGTTAATTTGAGTGATTTATGACTTTTTTCCATGCACCTCCAAAGCCTTGGATTTCTATAAAATTAAAGCCTCAGCTCATCTCAAAGCATCTCATATTTTTGCACAATCACGTTGGAGAATTGGAATTTGGAGAATCAAAGCTTATTGTGAATCAAGGCTATTGTGAGATCAATTTGTTTTTTTTTTAACATTCATTTAGATTCTTTTTCATATCATTGTTAGATCATTTTAGCAGATCAATTTCATATAGATTAGATTTCATATCAGTTTTTCATCATATTATTGCATAGAAAATATCAAAAAAATAGATTAATTGCATTCATATTTCATATCAGTTTGGCATTCAAATCCTTCATTTAGGTGTCGTCTAGGTCACTGATCTCGATAACAATATGAGAACATTAATCTCGCACCTACTAGAAGGCAGTAAGTCCCTTGGTTAAATTAGATTTCAATTTTGCACAATTTTGATTATAGCTAACCTCTAATGTTTTACTGAAGTGTTGTGTCTACAGATCAGGTACAATTTTCACACACACATCTCCCAGTTCTTCCTTTTTGGTGTGAATAAACGTTGTAACATCCCCGGTCAAGAGAACTCCTTTTGGTATGGAAGAGAGCGCTCCAACCATGTCATTTTCTCTATTCTAATCTAACAGGATGTTATATGCTGGCCTATCCACTAGATCTCCTTTGATCAATTTTACGGTAGCAGAAGATGAGGCCATACTTGCTAACCGGTAATTTGCTGAGAGTAGCTTAGATCAATATTGCAAATAGTGATTCTTAGTGATCAAGGCGCGTGAAAAATGTTTAGCACAAGAATTCATAAGTAATACAATAAGCAAAGTGAAAACTTGTGAGTAATTCTCCTTTCTTTTATAGGGTTAGGTTATAACGGTAATTACCAAACATTAACTATTTGTTAAATGGCAATAGTAATAAATGTCTTACCTAACTTTACTTTCTATTTTCCCAACCGGTTAACCATAATTTGTCTTACCAGTTTTTCCTTGCAGACCGAGTGAGTCCGATTCTCACCAGTCATACCAGGAACGGTAGGGAATCTACTGGTTCGCTCTAAGCCTTCATGGATCAGTTTGCTGGTGAAATATCGCCATCAGCAGATTGTGATCTTTCCTCTGTCTTCTCTTCAGCAGGGCTCTTTGATTCTTTTACTAACCAAATTTGTTTGACTAATTTATCAGTCTTTTCTTCCCTGTTGGTTTTTTCTTCAGGTTTGACTGGTCCCTTCTCCTTACTGGATAACCGATTCCTGCACTCTTTGACTTTGTGTCCAACTTTGTTGCAGTGATAGCAGACTACCTTGGTTGTCTTTCCTGGGTACATTCTTCTTGTGTTGGTTGACTTGTCCCAAGAGCCATTGTAATTGTGTGATCCATGGTTCATACATTTGACTGTACTCTGGTTCTTGTTTCTCTTGGTGAATACCAGTTTTGGGGATCTAAATGCCATTGTCTTAGATCTGCATTCTTCTGCCTTGTGTCCAAATTTGTTGCATGCATAGTAGTAGCCCCTGAAGCTTCCCCTACTAATACTAGACACAGATATGGGACTAGACCAGCACTCATTGGTCTTGTGACCATCTTTACTGCAGTTCTTGCAATGACTGTTATTGGTCCTTACCGGTGCATTTCTGCAATTGTTAGTTTTATGACCCAGTTTCCCACAATGCTTACAAGATGTGTTAAGGATATTCTTACCTTTTTGAGCTAGTGGTTTCTTCTTATCCTTCTTGATTGCATTTTCCCTAGAAGGCTCCTTGCCATAGAGTTTAGCATAAACTCCAATATCCATAATGTCACGCCTAATGCGTGGTTACCACCCATATGACAACACTTTAACAAATCTAGTATACACTTTCACTCTACATTCGCCAAGAAATTCTTTTTCAAGTCTCTATTCCTACCTAAAATTTGAATAATCTCCCTTTCTTCTACCATGTGATCTTTCCTACGTACTTGTTAGATATAAAAATCCTTCTTATCTAGCCTAACCTTCTTAGGCTTCCCCACGTAATTTCTTGTCAAAGGGATGCCCATCACCCTAGTGAATTCCAGAGGTCAATATTGAGTCACAACCTAATAGCCATTATGCATAACGACAGATTCTCATTTCACTATATTATATTGTGCCATAATGGCTAAGGCTTTAACTCCTTCAAGATGAAAAATGACAACTAAACCACCTTATCTACCGAAGCATTACGCAAATCTTTCTTCAAAATGTGGTCATCATCCTAGACACTCAACCACCAATTCTTTTTTTTGTGTATCAGACAAATTTTCCCAAGTCATTAAGTCTATTTTAATGGGGCCATTGTCCTACTTATGCATGCCACCTACAACTTGAGGTCGCATATGTGCCTTCCCTTTTGTGTTTCTTTCCATCACCACTCCTCTAGTTTGTGATTTACCTTTGTCATGCAAATATTTATTTCTTGGTAGTAGTTTGAATAACTATTATTCAATTTTTGCCCAAGATTTATGTATGCATTCTTCACCATGATTCCTTCTAAACCTATCAAGTAAAATCTATTGCACGAACTACCCAATTCTTGCTCCTCCAAGTATGAATGTTCATTGATTTTTAATGGCAACTAGTTGCTTACTATTCCATAAGGCTCTAGTTTCTCCCCACTTATGTATGGATGTTGCACATCAATGTTGTAATGTATCTCTATTCTATGACTGCCATATGAATCCTTGGCACTCCATGTATGGCCTCGACTAGTCTTTGACTCTATATAGAAATATTTCTTATTTTCCCTCCAGTACAGACTCTTCTTTTTTATTCCACTTATAATGTTTTCTAAGTTCAATTTTTACATTGAAAAAATGCATCTCCTTACTTTTCCCAATTTTATTCTTTTCATTTTTAACTTTCTCATCCTTATTACTCCACAATATTTATTTCTCTTGATTTTTTTAAAATTTGACAAATTTAAAAAAAAAATTAATTACCTCATTTAGCACTTTTTTTTAATCTTTCTTGGTCGTTTGTTTTCATTCTCCATTTTTCATTTTTTTCCTCTTTGATCATCCCACATTCTTACCTTAATTTTAGAGCATGGCACCACCAACATGTGTCAATCAGCTTCTCGTCGAATTTATTTTCGCAACACATCCCCATGTATTCCAAGTCAAATATTCTGTCTACAAGGGGTTTGAGGCCCAATTCCATTATAGCTTCCATTGATGTATCAACCTTTGTACTCTTGGTGCCAAATCATGTACTCCCCATTATTAGTTATTTCAAGTGGACCCATCGATTTTGGAATGACTTTCCAAAGTAAGTTGGAGGTTGGAAATGGTGATTACTCCTTACCTTGTTCCATACAATACTTCATGCATTCTACATCCACCCAAGAACACTCTACAATGAACATGTCATCCCCCTTGATTATCATTTTGAGTCAAGGACCCAACTTTTTCCCGTACTACTCTTAGTCAATCTCTTCTTCCCAATGTTTTTTTGCTCTTCTCCCTTCATCACTTGTTCATCGGCTTGTTCCTTCTTTTATTTTTTGCTTCTTCAACGATATTGTAGGCCACGTACCCAAACTGCACTCCTTCATAAGGCACCTTCCATACCCAATGTCCACCCATTCGCACACAAAATGCAGGTGTACCAAATAATGCATTAGTTAGGTACTTGTGAATGTGGGCAATCTCAATTCCCTCCACATGTTTCCTTTCCCATCTTTCCTCATTGATGGGAACTCAATCTTCAACTCACTTGTAGGGTTGTTCTCATATTACTGGATCATCCTCGATCACATCATCTTGTCAAATTGTATAGTCACCGTGAGTAGCATATCCCAACATGTTGATCGCTATTGTGGGTCCCTTCCTCACATAATAAATTTTTAACTTGGACCCATTCACAAGTTCTCTAATTGATATGTAGTCAAGTCTTGCAAGTTTGATTTCTCCATTGTGACCCACTTCTCTCACTTTATAGGATCCCAACCAACGAACTTTGAACTACCCAAGCTTAATATCATTACGAACTTTATAATTTAAAACTAATTCTCGACTCAAAGTTCATTCGTCGGAGGTGTTTGTCATGTCATAACGTATGTCATCAATGCACAACTTTCATTGTCCATTATACCATTTATATTTGTTCCTCTAATTTGTTAAGGTTAAGAAGAAATTCATTCAAGCTTTCAACATCAACAAGATAATTTTCAATCGCAATGTCAGACAAGGAACCATGTACTAGGAAAGTACCACCACCTTTTTCACATACATTAGTTGATAGGGGGTATGTCCAGTTGTTACTTGATATGTTGCACAATATGCAAATAGTACCGCCAGTAGTATTTCCTCCCAATCTTCCTCTTCCTCCACACAAGATTTATATGTTACCAAGACAAACACTTTGTTTGTGGATTATGTCTGGCCATTGGCTCGTGGGTAGTATGGACTTGATAGGGTGTGAAAGATTTTAAACTTTGTTTTCATCAACTAAATGACATGAGTCATAAAGTGCATCCCTTGGTCGCTGATGATGTAAATTAAAATCTTGTACTTTGTGACAATCTACTTGTGGATAAATCTTCTCATATTGGTCATAGTATCATCTGGCAATGCCCTCACCTCCTCTCACTTGGTGAGTTACTCCATCACTACCACAATATATGTACATCTATGGGCTTGATTTTCCTTCTATAGTCCCACAAAGTCTAACCCCCACCTTTTAAAAAACTCCTGAGGTTATGATGGGAAGAGTTCCATGAAGTCTCGTTTGAGTGGTTTCCCAACTCTTTGGCATGTATCACATCCTCCTACACATTAACATGTGTTAGTGTACAATGTGGGCCATCATAGTCCTGCCAACAACACCTTATCGGATCCCATGTTGCCACTAGCTTCCTTCAAAACTCCTGGTACTTCCTCTTGCATGACACATTGTCATAATATGTGGTCGAGGTCCATATTTTAAAGCAGTTGATTGATGAGTGGGAAGGTTTTTCTTTCCAGTGTCAACACCCTCCTTTTGAGGTGGACATGTATTCCTTGATACCCCTATACCATGGTGGAAGTGTTACAATTTGTAAGAGGTTTGCATCGAGAAAATTATCATTTACCACTTCAGCTGGGTCCCCCAACTTGATCCAAGATAATTGATCATTGATGACATGGCTTTTCTTAGGCCTTACGATGATTTTGAATGTGAACTCGTGTATGAATAACCATCAAATCACCTACCCTTGAATGATGGGTTTGTTCAATAGGTACATTAAGGCCTAGTGATCCACATAAAATGTAAACAGTGTTGCCAGAAGGTAGTGGCAAAATTTCTGCACCGAGTACACCATCCCCAATCCCTCCCTCTCAATGATGTTATAGTTCCTTTCAACTTTCAAGATTAGGTGGTTGGCAAAGAATATTGGATGGTACAATCCTTGTACACCCACTTGTGTCAGTCTATCCCCAAGACATAATTAGATGCATCAACATGCTCATGGGATTCTTTGTTCTAATTAGGCTATGTGAGGGTAGGTGCAATCACCAATCTCAACTTTAGTTCTTCAAATGCCTCAATTTTCTCATCCCCATGTGTGAAAGGTTGTCCCTTCCTTGTCATCATGTCCACTGGACAAGGAAATTTGGGCAAGGTTGTTAAGGAATCTCTAGTAGCAGCCAACATGCATGAGGAATGACTTAACTCTTGTTAGATTATTTGGGGCCTCCATTTGGATGATGACACCTACCTTGTTAAGTTATATCTTCAATCCCTCCTTTAAGACTTTTGCCTTGTGGCACCATGAATCTGCAATTTTGGGGGTTCAGTGAAAATCTCTCCCTTTAGCACCTCTCCATGCATTCCCAAAGTGTGGTTAGGTGAGTTTCATGCCCACTCTATATTGACCAATCATCAAGGAATGTCTTGAAATTCCCAACCAACATCTTATAAAAAATATGTAGTATTTGTATCATCGAAAAATGGAAGCACTTCCATTTAGAACTGGTTTAGCCCTCTGAGTAGGTGGTTTGGGGTCATGTCAGATGCTTTCATGGGATCTCTAGCTTGGATCATGTTTTTCCCCCTGTTCTGCCCCTTTCTTCACCTCTTTCCACCTTATTTTTGGCACCCTGACCTAAAACCATGAGATTCTTGACCTCAGGGTCAAGGTCGACCTTCTAGGTCAAGGTCAACCTTGACCTTGACCTAGGTCAAAGTCGACCTTGACCCTGACCCTGGGTCTAGATTTCAAAATCCAGAAGTTTGTTGATATTGGGTTTCGAAAAGTTTTATTTCCTGCTTTCGGGTCGGCTGTTTCGGATTTCAGAACGGTAAACTCTTAAATTATACTTAATCTAGGTCCATTTCTAGGGGTTAAGGTTTAAATGGGAATTTAATTCTCCTATGCTGGCCTCTCTAGAAGTTTGTGCCCTAGACTAGTATAAAAGGAAGCCTTCCTCTCTCATTTTCACATCCATCCATTATCAAACATCTTTTGCCATCTTTCATCTACCATCTCTTTTTCATATCTCCATCAAGGATCAAGTGTGAAATCAAGTATTCCATCTTTCAAGCAAGCATTCTCAACGAAGCATTCAAGCCATCATCTACATTCAAGCATTCAAGTTCTCCATTGAAGATCGAGGATTCAAGCATTCAAACCTTTGGAGGGATTTGGTTAAAGCATTCAAGATTCATCATTCAAACCCTAGATCTATCCATCATGGTGGTGTGATCTTCCTTCAAGATCCTTTGTTCATCTTCAAGATCTATTCATTATCCCTTCAAGGTGGATTCCAAGCATACAATCATGGAGGTTTTGATTTACATTTGTTAGTGTTGAGTCCAAGCTTTCATATCAACATACTTGTTTACATTCCAAATACAATTGCATATCTATTGAATATCATAGCTTTGTTATTAGATCTACTTCTACTACTTGCTAGCATTCTCTATTTCAATTCTATTTTAAAGGTTGATTCCAAACTGGGGTTTGACGAAGGTAAACCCATCATCCAAACAACAAAACCCTTTTTCTTGCAGGTACAGGTGTGGGACAGCAAATCGCAGATCAAATCTGAGTATCCTTTTCAGCAAACTTCTGGGATCCGCGAACAAATTTTTCGTCGAAACAGTACAGGTCACGGTTGACATAAAGGGGTAAGATCTTACCCCTATTTTGGGTCAAGGTTGACCTTTCTCAGAACATCAGAAGGTTTATGGGTTTTCTATGTTTCTGTGTTTCCAGGCCAGATTCGGTTGCAGAATTTCCCGAAATTGAGTACAGACACCAGAAAATAGTGATTTTCGATTTTGCTCCTTTTCAAGATAAGTATTTATATTTTATTAAGTTTTGTATGTCCACAAAATTTTCCACACACACACATCACATAAACATAGATATAAAAATATATATCATAGATATATTTTTATATCTTACAGTATTATGTATTGGAAAGTGGTGGGGGCATTGTACAAGCCAAATTGCATTCTGTTGTAGGCATACACCTCATCTTCCACTACAAAGGATGTTATCAATTTATCTTCCATTGCAATACTAATTTGGTTACACCTTGAGAACCCATCCATGAGAGAATATATCACATGGCCTGCAACCTCTAGTATTGTGTTAGTAAATGCATTTGGAAAGGGATGTTTGATTGTAACTGCATTAAGACATTTGAAGTCCACACAAATTCGTATTTGGTTCACCTCCTTGAGTGATATGACAATGGGAGAGACCCACTTGCTTGTTTCTACTTTGAATATTATAAAAGCCTACAACATTTTTTCAATTTCCTCTTGTACCTTGGCAACATAATTTTTGTTCATTCGGTAGGGCCTCTTTTGTACAGATTTTGCCCCTAATACAAGGGGAATTCTATGTACACACAACTTTAGTAGTATCCCCTTTAGATCCTTATAGATCCATGTGAAGGTGTTCTTGTATTCCATAAAAATCTTAAATCTAATTGCCTTGAGTACAGGGTTCCAATCACCCCCTACCAAAATCACCTTGTGATCGCTTTCATCCCCCAAGTTTACCATCTTCACACCTATCTCTTAATATTTTATAGTCTTGTCTTGTTACAAATGGTGTGCATGGGTCTTGTCCACTCATGCCACTCCTTTATATTCCTCATGTTGGGGAGGAAAACTCCCTTCACCAACTTCATCTATCTCCCTAATTTACAACATATTACATTCAAGATGTAAAACCTCATAATCATCTATCTTCTAGTGAAACAAGTCATTGAGTGAGCTAGTCTCATTCTCAAAGCAATTCTCAAATTCCTACATCCATTTCATTTGGTTACATTGTCCTCCTTTGTTAATTCATCTCAAAATCTCCCTTGTCACATTCTGAGTCAGAGGATGTCGATTCCTTTCTCATCCCCCGACTTCTTAAGTTAATGATGTACTTCCATCCTTCACTTTCAATGGACAATGTGTTTCTTTTCTAATTGTGATTCAGCTTAGCTAGATCAACCAACCTCTCTCGTGGAGAGTGTCATATGCCTTCCCCAGTGGAATGACTACGAAGTTGAGGAAGAAATAGTGTGTGTTGATTGTCATCTTTTGTGCCTTGAGTGTTTCCAATAGCTTAATGTTGTTTTATTCGACACCCACCAAGTGAAAGGTTGGCAAAAAAAATGTCAACTTCTGGAGACACTTCCAAGTTTCCTCTTGCAACACATTGACTCACGAGCCTTCGTCAATGATGGTGTTTGTAAATTTTACTCTCATGATATCCATCCCAATGATATTTGGCTTCCTCTCGATGCTTACTGCCTACATGGGGTCACTGGTCATGTCTCCTTCACGTAGATCAGTTTCCTTTGTCAACTTCTTTTCTCCAAGTTGATTGTGTCACATACTATATTTTTAATTACAGCATGGTTTGTAAAAGGTATGTCACCTTGACAAGGATTTTTGTTTGCAACACCTATCTCACTATGTTCTTCTTAGACTCCAACCGTAGTGGTGTACTGGATATTTCACTTGAAGCTCTTCTTTCATCCACCATTTCTTGTTGCACATTAGCTTTGGCTTCACACAATCTTTCTTTCTATGTACAAGGATCTAGATATGTTTCCTTCTTTGCTTGTAGCTTGGTGATCACCAGTACTTTGTTTGGCTCCTCCACTCCCAGCATGTTTACCCCTTTTTTCTTTGGGCAGTCAGTGTCTTCCTGGTTTTCAAGTCTACGCCACTTGCATAGAAAGCCAAAGTTATTTTGACCACTTTGGATTTAGTGGTCATGAGCAAAATTAACCCATTCATTCCACTTACCACACTGGATCAGCATTCATCCTTTTGTATTGTATTGGATTCTTCTCTGTGAGTCGCTATTGTTATTGCTTCACCTGTTGTTACGGTATTGACCAGGTGATGTGTTTGAATAGGTAAGTGGTTTTGGTGGTGTGGACGTTGGGTTTTCCTATTCCCCTTCTGCAAGGAGTGCTTGCATGTTTCTTGTATTATGATTGTACAAGCATTCTTTGATTGAATTTCAAAGTACTTGAAAGATGTCGCAAAATAACTTATTTGGACATGTAGCTTTTGTGTGACCTACCTTATGGTCAATGCACCATATTTATTTGCTTTCCTTGAATCTTTCAATCTCTACCTTCAATTCCTTCATCATGGATAGCATATCCAGCCGAAGGGCTTGCATGGATTTTTATTCACCATTGCTAGCACTATCCTTTGTACTTTCATCATCACTAATTCTCTTCTTCCCCCGTGATGTTTTCACTTCATTTTCAACATCCATCCCCCAATTGTACCCACCATCATACAAGGACGAGGGTACTAACTTCTTTTTCCTCAATGAGTGAATAAAACCCTTCAATGAACTAGTGTTTCTTCACTTCGTCAATTGAGTGGACCTCCATCTTGCCAAGCAACTCCTTGAGCCTATGATTGTAAGCTTGTACATCTCATTTTTTCCTTCTTAGTGTTATAGATTTCAGCCACAATCTTATTTTCATCTCTGAGGAATTTAAATTCCTATTGGAATGTCTTCTTTAAAAAAAATTAGGATTCTATTTGTTTTTCATCCAAACCTAAAGAACCAATCAATGGCTACTCCCCACAATGTGATAGGAAATGCCCTTAGCCAAAAATCTTTGTCTACATGTCTACTTGTGAACCATATGTTTTCACATGTCTTCCAATGTTGTGATAGATCCTTTGATCCATTCCCATGGAACTTAGTGAGTTTCTACCTATCTAAGCTAGGACTTGTCAGGGGCGTAACCATTATAGAATGATATGTATTACATATTAAGGACCTAATTGGACTGCATTACTCTCCACCATGTTCAAGTGTTTCATCCTCACTATCGGCCTCATGCAATCCTTCTACACCTCCACCATCAGCGTCCCTTGTGGCTTGGTTACCTTCCTTGAACCTGATCTCCCTCCTTCCGAGGGTATTTGGCTCAAGCCTCCCCATTCTTAGTTCCTTTGTTATGAACAACTTCTCAATGCCATGTAGAGAGCTCTCAAATATTTTGGCAACCTAGCTCTCAAGGTTCCTCTCTTCATTTTTTTGTCACATGCATCATGCACTGACGGGCTACTCTTTGTGAATTCGATATCTGAGTTCTCCTTATCTAACAATGTTTGTATGAATGGGTTATTTTCTTGGTCGAAAAGATCTTCTACCTCATCAAGGAGAGGTAGGTTTCTAGCAAACTCATCCCACTCACACCATGTACATCGTGTTGTGCCTTCCATGTCAAGTGGCTTCTACCTCTCTCGACTCCGACTTCTACTAACACTTCAACTTTTGCTTGATGGTGGGCTTTGAGATTCCTCAACAATTCTTTGTAATCGTCGTCGTGTTTCAAAGATATCTCATCGATACTACTTCACTCTCATCTTGAGTATGCACAATATGTCTTCTTCTAGAGGGATCATTAATTGTTAGAATTGTCAAAGGTATAACATTTGCTTGTGTCACACTCTTTCCCCTCCTTCTAGTTCCTTTCCCCATACCCTTGTATTTGCTGTCGATGTTCTCAATCTCTGCCTTCCCAAAGATCTTGAAGGTTATTAGATTATGTGCAAGCAAATATAACAACTTTTCCAAAAGACGCTCAATGTTTTCCTTCACCATCAACCCTTCTCAAACTTCTCTCTCAAAGGCCTTGTTGTCACAAAAGTTTGTACCCTTGTTTAGATGATGGCTAATGACCTGAACAACCTTATGAATTATGGAAACAACCTCCAAGTGTGGGACTTGAAAAGAGAGGTTGAGTCTCTAGAGAAGGTCGGCTTCCTTACAATCAGGGTGCACCTAAAGCTAATCTTTTGAGGGAACAAGGAGAAGAATATGGTGAAAGGGAAAGGGGGCGATACATAAAGATTGAATATTTGATCTCCTTCTTCCTATTATTGCCCTTAAAGCTTAAAGAAACTACAAAAACTACACTACTTGAATTTGATCAACTCCTATAACAATATGAAAGTTAGGACTCAAAAAGACTCTATAAGGAACTTAAAGATTCGCAAGCCTAATCAATAAAGCAAATTAATACAATCATATAACAAAGAAGATGAAATGCATCCAAATAAGAAGGCAAAGATTAGACAAGATATTTGCATTTGAAATAGGTAAACAATAGAAATTTATTAAAGCAAGACAAGGCTAGTTATAATCACAAATGAGAATTCTGCAAAAGAAACAAAAAGAGAAGATCCTGCAAAATATGTATATGATTGCCTTTATAGAGTTTAGGCATAACTTTGATTACATTATAAAGTTAAACCCTCAACTAGGGTTGAGTCTACAAAAAAAATATGATAATGAAAGAAGATCAAAGACAAATCTGATCTCAATACACGCTAAAGTGACAAGGAAAGCTCAAAATTGAATGCATTGCATCAACGAAATCGCCCTTGCAACTTGAAGTAATAAATATGGCTTCAAAAGTCATGTTGAAAACTACGCCTTTCATTGAACAACAAGTTCAAGTTGCATGTATAGAAGAATATGCCATTTATGAGAGCTGACAGAATGCAGGAAAGATCAAGAAAGAGTGGTTGAAAAGCAGATAGCATTCCTGGTGATCTCTGCATGCATTCAAGATAAAACCCTAGCTGTCAAAAACCTTGATGGTTAGTCGAACATGGCTGCTCTTGGTCAAATTTGCATTACTTTCATCTGATACACTCCTTTACAGTCAATCTGATAAAATAAACCATTGATCAAATCCCCATCGCACCATCACTGACCTCTAGCCTTCAAATATTTGAATATATCCCCATCACCTTACATATAAAAATGGGTCAAGAATCTATTTTGCAAATATTAAATAATTAGTTTTAGTATTCTCTGATTCACCCCCCCCCTCTCTCAGTAATCGGTAAGGTAACAACAATTGGTATCAGAACCACGGTTCTCTACATAGTAAAAGGTTTAACAACTTGAGAAAAAGATCATGGAGGGTTACCGGTACCAAAAACAGCTAGAGGAAGCCAATGACATTATTGCCTCATTGGAAAATAGACTAAGGAAGTCACTTGCAAAGAGAAAGGAGTTGGCTCTGCAATTAAATGAGAGCAATGAAACCATCAACGAACTCTCAGGACAGAGTGGGTTTGATGAGGCTAAGGAAGTAGTTTCCGAGCTTACGAAAAATAATCAAATCCTAACTGGTCAAACTGTTGATCTCAAGAGGGAGAAAAAGTTAAATACCCTAAGAATGAATGAACTAATTGAGCAGAAACAAAAAACTGAAAGCGAAGGGAACACAGCAGTCAAGACATCAACAGCCTCTGAAAAAGAATTGAACTGGGCAAAGGAAGCTACAAGAGCCAATGAACTCCTCATTGTACAACTCCAAGAGGACTTGTTGATTGCCACCCAGGAAAATTGCAATATGCACAAAGCATGATAAGTTAGAGATGAAGCATGCAAGAAGCTGGTGATCAAGATATATCAACTCAAAGAACAAATGAAAGTCCTTGAAAGAAGAAATGGAATACTGAAAAGATACAATGAAAGCTTGGTCAAGCTCGATGAGCAATTCAATGCTCAACAAAAGCACAATGATCACACCGGTCTTGGATTCACGGGTGGAATCAACAAAAGGAAGAAGCTAACACAAAGAGGTAGGAGAAACTCTTACACTTCTAGCAAGATGAATGGGAAACCAGGTCATGACACTAATGACTGTAGAAATGTACCAGTAAGAACAAACAACAGTCATTGTAAAAAATGTTACAAAAAGGGACACAAGACCAATGAGTGCTGGTCTAGCCCCATATCCGTGTCTAGCAGAAGTAAGGGAATCTTCAAGGGATATTGTTATGCCTGCAACAAATTCGGACACAAGGCTGAAGAATGCAAATCAAAGACTATGGCATTCAGATCACCCAGAATAGTATCGTCAAAGAATAATAGAAATAGGAATACAACCAATCATCCAAACAAAGGTATGCATTGCAACAGAGAATCATGGAGCGAACCACCCAATCCAAGAGGGATGAATCCATGGAAAGCAACCAGTATAGTCTGTCACTACTGTAACAAAGTCGGTCACCATGCCAAGGACTGCTAGAACCAGATCAAGAACAAAAATAAAGGATCGGACGGACCAGTGGTGAAGACCTTGAGTTCTGATAAAAGAAACAATAAAGACAAAGAAACCAAGAAAGTAGTAAAGAAAATTTGGTTTGTCAAGGAACCAAAGAACTCTAGCGAAGAGGCAACAGAGGCAAAATCATCATCACAAGATGGTGATATTTCTTTTGCTAATTAAGTCCTCCAGGCCTAGAGGGAACTGGTAGTACAACAATCGTTCCCGGTAGAACTGGTGAGTACTTTCTCACTCAGACTCCAAGTCAGTCCGGAAAGACATAAGGTGATCAACTGGGACATGCCTAATCAAAGGGGCCAGACTATCGGTTTGCAAAAGCATCAAGAAAGGTTAGGTAAAGAATTTATTAATATAGCCGTTTAACAAATAGTTACTGTTTGGTAATTACCGTTATGACCTAATCCTATATAAGAAAAGAAGGATAACTCATTCCTTTTACCTTGTGATTTTTGTTATCTGATTTCTGCTCGAGCAATATTCTTGCATTCAATCATTAAGTAAGATCACTTGTCAAACCGATCTAATCATCTTCAACAACCCAGTGAGAGCAATGGCATCCTCATCAAGCGTAGCTAAGCTTGTTCCTACAAAACAAGCGGATCATAGTCCTTTTGAAATTTCGCCTAATCAAGATAGGGAGATCGACATGGTTGGTGTGCTCTCCTCAATACCCAAAGGAGTGCTCCTGACTGAAGATGTAACTGCATTTATTCATGCCAAGCAAGAGGAGCTAGGAGAATCGTACATACAAAGCGAGTTTCGCTCGCTGAGCTCAGGGGGTAATCGCCCACATGGTTACAAAAAGCTGGTATCATCTGGAATCGTAAATGGTGCCTCATATCCAATTATCTTCAAAGCTGAATGGATTCGAATGGTGGTCAGTCGGGTGCATGATCTAGGATTTTGGTGTATGAGGGGAATTTACACTTCGATCACTAAAGATGATATTCACAGGGTAACCGGGTTCTGCAATTAGGGAGAGGCACTTACACTAAGAACCATATCTAATGCAGTGGTGGCTAACCTGACGAAATCAAAATCCGACAAGCGTTTGATGACCGTGACTGACATTGAGGATCCAGTTGTTCAGTTTGCATCAGCAGTAATTGGTTACAAGGTCTATCAATCTAGTAACCTCAATAGCATACCGGGTGGAGGCATACATGCAGCCCATAGGATTGTTCATGACAACGCACAATATGATTTGTGCGAAATGCTAAAAGGACAAATCTTTGAAAACATGAAGAAGTTGGGCATCGTCAAGAATAAATCACTGAAATTTGGAACACTCTTAGTTTGTCTTTACTTCTACCATTCTAATTTCTTTCCCGAGAAAGGAAAAGTAACATGGACAACAGATAGACCGGTCATGATGCAAATTTGAGATATGGCTAACGAATTGGGAGATCAGTTTGATAAGGAAATGACCAATTACTTCAATGCATTTCAACTAAAAATGCATACTACAGAAAGAATCCCATCAACTATTGTTGAAAAATACAAAAAAGAAGTATTTTTTCTGGTGTCTACTGACGCCTGCATCATTCAAGCAGTAGAACCAAGAAACGAGTACGCACCTGAGTTTGGATACGAAATCATAGCAAAGTTTGCAACGGTGTATGTAGAAGCCCTGGAAAACGCACGCCTGGACCGCGGCACTCAACGGTTTGGAACCTACAAGGAGGTAGAGAAGAATTTAAAGCAAGTGCCGATAAAAAATGTCTATGTCAAAAGATCGCCCATGCCAAAGAAGAAACCGGAAATAGCTCAAAAGAGAAAAGCTCTATAAGAGCAAGAAGTAGAAGAAACCAATTCAGAGGATATAGTTCTTCTCATCGAAAGAAAGAAGAGGACCTGTAAGCAAGCAAAGGTGGATCCACCAAGACAAGGTAAACCAACAATAGATGAATTCATAATAGGACTGAAAGAAACCAGAGGAATGGGTAAAGTTGATAGAAGATATACTTTGGCAAACGATGAAGACTGAAGGAAAATTGAAGACGCTATTGTTGAATGCATGTATAAGTTCAATCTAAGCCCTACAGAACTTCAGACAGTATTGCCCAAGGATCTGTCGAATATTCTTCAAAGTAGGTGGAAAGCCTCTATGGAAAAGGAAAAAGAGCTAAGGATTTTTAGCTCTGCTAGAAGTGCAAAATCACCTCACTCTAGAAGAAGCAACTCAACAAGCTGAACTACACCAGCATAATTTCTTGTTAAGGAAAAGAACAAACCTCTTACTGATTGGAGAGACCGAGAAAGTCCATGTTGACAGAGTAGCCATTTGGAGCAACCTTATTCAGACACAGCAACAAGCGGAAGAAGCACAGCAAAAGGAAACAGCTCCACCGGTTTGTGACATCGAAAAGGGTAAAGGAATACTTGGAGTAGAGAAACCGGTCATCATTGACATTATCGGTGAACCAACAAATCCTACCCTTCTTGTATCTCCAGAAAAAGGTAAGGCTCACACCATGACTGTTAATGACATTATAGCTAAAATTACCAATTTTAGAGAAATAGATAATGCAGCCAAATGGTATAGCGTGTTGGCTGAGGAAGACAAACAAGCAATTGAAAAAGCTCTTCTTGAAAGTCTTCTAGACTTCATGAAAACACCCAAAGATTATAGAGGCAAGTTTCCTCTTGGATTGAATGGCAAGCTTCAGGAAAAATGGAGAACTGGTCTGGAGAGAAATTCTCAAATCAATAAAGAAGCACTAAAGAAAGCTAGACCTGGCTTGAGCAATAAAAGTGTCTCACTTCTTTTAGGCACTGCATCTATGAATCTAGACACAAATTACAGAGTCGCCAAGATTCTCAATGGTTATGAGAATGAAGTCTTTAAAGAAACCTTGGATTTCTGGGAGTAGTATGATTTTAGTCCCCTTGAAGAAATAGGTCCTCTGGATCACACCACCACAATTTTGGATCCACCTGTTCAATTTACCGCTACATAGACTCCAATATCTGATGAGCAGGAAGTCATCACAGAAAAGTTCACTTCTAGTAAACCGGTTACATTGGGACAGACTTCTATCAATCTTCCTACTGACGGATCAGATAAAAAAGGGGAAGGGATTCCTATAGAAGATCTTCATATAGTTGAAGAATAGCTACAGTCACAAGAGCCCTCACATCAAGTAGAAGATGCTATACCTGAGATTCACATTCAGCAGCAAGAAGCCAGAGTAGAAGAGGGAAACAAGACAGATCATCAGGATGAAAAAGAACATGAGCAAGCCCCGAAGGCACAAGAACAGAGTAGAGAGAAGGATCTAGAAACTCTCGCCAGCTCCTCCAAAAGAAAAATCACAACCTTAGGAGAATCTGAAGCAAAAAGGAGCAAAGCAACTGATACAATAGTTGACATCAGCAAAATGTCAACAAGACCACTGAAAGAGCTCACTAAAAGGAAATAGGATATGGTTTTGAATAAAGTAAAAGATATCTTGTATCACTTTGTGCCAGATGCTGATATCGATGAAGATGAACCGGTCATCAACTAGCTGGAAGTGCTGACTGCAAGCATTGGTGAGGATCTGACTGATCTAGAAACAATGGCCATTGATCATTATGCCCAGAAAAGAGTGGAGCTACTTCACAAGAAAGCTACAAACATTAAAGCTATTCTGCTAAATAATCTAAAAGTTCTTCAACAACAGATACAACTTGTAGAAAATTTGTTAAGCAGAACTTCAAATTTTGAAATTTTCATGACTGACTTAACTGACAAAGCTACAAAGACTTCATAAGACATAAAAGCTTTGTCCAACCAATTTGACATCAAGATCAAAACGGCTATAACTTTCAGCAGAGAAATGTCTAGTCTTACTCTAGTCCTCAGAAAGACTTCAGAAGAAAAGAACAAAAGAATTCAAGACATAGTTGGCTTCCAGATGTTTTTAGCCCCAACTCTTGATATCATGCACTAGACAGCTACTTCAACTAATGTTTTGATCGATGAACCAAACTGCAAAACTGTTGATGATATGGAGAACATCATCGTTTCTCTCAAATCTGCCCAACACAACACTGAACATATAACCAATCAATGGGCACCGTTTCTGCATTCAGCCAAGAATATCTACAAGGATATTTTCACACAGCTTCAAATGTGACCGAAGCCATAACCCCTTGTCCTCTAGAGGCAAAAAGGGGAAGAAGAAAATCGATACCAAGAATGAATAGGAATAGAAGGAAGAAGAAGAGCAGAATGGGAGGGAACAAAGAAAGAGAGGAACATCACAGCCACCAGAGCTCTTAGGCAAGGGAAGTAAGTGCAAATGGTTTATGGTTTTTGTGTATGGTTTTTCCACCAATGACAAAGGGGAAGATTGTTGGCATAAGTTGTCATTATTGTATCTCATCAAAACCATTCCCACTGGTCTAACATCACCGGTCGCTCGCTACTCCCAGTCGACATCGGTAGACAAGCAACATAACGTATGTTGCACCGGTCGATAATACTCACTGGTAAGGACACACACCGGTCTCAGTATGCATAAGTTGAACTGGATATAAGGTCACACCGGTCTAAAGCGGCCTAAAGATCCACACCAGGTCTAGTGGATCAGTTTGAGTTAAAAGTAGGATTATACGAGACATCCACCGCTTAGAAGTGGAGTTAGCTTCTTAATAGGAGTTAGCTTTAATTCATGTGGATGTCTTGCAAGGTAAACTCCAGTTTAGTACGCATAGCTTTTTGCTGATTGCATGATTTATTGCGGAGTTTGCAGCCTGACAGTCTATGAGTTAAGGGATTCATTACAGAGAATCTCTTGTATAAATATAGGTCATAGGACGCAAGATAAGTTGTTGAAATAAGATGATTGCATAGAGCAAAGGAGAGATATCTTCTGAGAAACACTGCACAAAAGTAGCAGAATTCAATAGCCAGGCTAATAAGGAATAGAGGTATGATCTAATCAGACATTCAGTGTCACAATAGATCATTACGCTTATCAGTAGTGAAAGTATATTCAAATCCCTATATTAGGGTGGACCTAATCGGTTCAGTGTAAAAATCGCCTAACAGGGTAACATCTTTGGTGATGTTCAAAGTCCTATAACCAGGCAACCTTTAATAGGGTTCAAATCTTAATCGATCTCTATAAAATCCCTTAACCGGGTAGCACTATGATCAGTGCTTTGTAAGCTCCTAACAGGGCACCTTAATTAAAACTAGTGAAGTTGTGAGCTTTGTCTCACCATGGTTTTTTTTCTCTAACAGAGGGTTTCCACGTACAAATAATTGTGTAGATCTGTGTGATTTAGTTTAGGGCTGTGAATGACTGTTGACTCTCTACTTTGCATTCAAGAATCTATTTTGCAAATATTAAATAATTAGTTTTAGTATTCTTTGATTCACCCCCCCCCCCCCTCTTAGTAACCGGTAAGGTAACAACAAAAAGAAGTTGACTGAAATGTGCTTTAGCAAAATGGCGAAGAGAACTTTTCTTTTCATTTCATTGTCATCGTCATTTCACGGACAAAAGCTTTTGATCAAGATGTAACTCCGCAAAATGGTGACAAGTTTACCTATCATCGCAGTTTTGCAACGGTTGAAGTTAAGGGAAAAGATTGTTTTGTGAAGTCGTGAAGGCACTTGAAGAAGTAGGGTAAAGGGAAAGGGGTTGGTAATATTGATGATAGAGTGGAATATCAAGAGGTCACTTGTGATTGTGACCGGGAAAAGGTAGTCAACTACAAAATATAACAAAAGTGAATGTCCACTTGGAAAGTAGAAGGGTCTATGTAGGATTTAGGACTTGAGAATTTTGAAGGTTTTTTGGCCTGATAACATGATTTTTGCATTTCTAAGACATTGTGCAACTGAACCCTATGATGGAAATTTTAACCCAGAGGGTTAATAGTGACAAAAAAGTCAACATTTTTGGTAATTTTTGCAAAGTACTTTCCTGCTAAGTTGAAAGATCGATAGCCTGGCAATCCATTGAGCATGGAGTCACTATGAAAAATTTAAGATTTGTATCCTCCTTAAGCTTAACAAAATATCAAAACTTTGTTATTTCCTAGAAAAATAGTTGTGCTTATGCACTTCTTGGAAAGTTGAATATCTATTCTATTATGTACAAAATCTTAACTTTCTTTAGAAGCAAAGCTTAAGATGAACCCATTGGATGGGATCAAAAGAACTTCACCATCGGGCCTAGATAGCTAAAAAACATTGGCCTCCTTGCAACTGGTGATAATATATGGACAGCTCCAAATGACATCAAATTTAGAATGCTTTCTTGGCTTAGACTTGTCTACATCCCATTTGAGGACAAGATCACCCTCCTTAAAGACTCTAATAGTAGCCTTTTTGTCAAAACTTTTTTGACTTGTTGTTGGTGTATCTCAAGTGTATGCATAGCTTGTGTCTTATTTCTTCTAATTCCATTGTTTCAACTAGTTTGACTATCATACCATCATCCTCAAATTGATGAGCTAATTCAAGAGAGGGCAACTCAAGTGAAAGAGGAAGCCTTGCTTCTCTTCCATATACTAGCATGAAAGTTGAATTGTCAATTGCTCTCTTGGGTGTAGTTATGTCAGCCCATAAGGTTGTCCTCAATTTAGTATGCGAAGACCTCTAATTATCCTCAATTGTCCTCTTGATTATCCTAATGAGGCTCTTGTTGGAAGACTCAACTAGACCATTCCCTTGGGGATAATAATTTAAAGAGGTCTTCATAAATATTCCATACTCAACTGCCCAAGAGATGATATGAGTTCCAACAAAAGACTTAGAATTAGCTGAAATGATGGTTGAAGGAGCACCAAATCTAATTACAATTTCATCAAGGAATTCAACTACTACATCCTTTGTGGCATCCTTCCAGGCTACTACTTTTGTCCACCTTGTGAAATAATTTGTGGTTGTCAAAATCCGCTTGTGACCAAAACTGGAGAGTGGGTTTATTGGACCAATAAAATCTGAACCTCATTGAGTAAAAGGTCGGACAGATTGAATAGGATGAAGAGGAAGGGAAGCCGATCTTTGTTTTCCTAAGAAGAAGGCACACTTCTTACACTTTCTCACCCATTGATGAGAGTCTCTAAATAAGGTTAGCCAATAATAGCTATCCCTTATTATTTTCATATTTGTGATCCTTGTTGAGAAGTAACCACCTAAGGGGTCATCATGAAACTCTTCTAACAGCTTATTGATCTAATTTGTATTGATACATCTTAGTAGTATTCCATTGGAGTCCCTTCTAAATAATATACCGTCCACCAAGGCATAAGGAATGGACTGCAATCTAAATTGTCTTCTTTAGCTTTGTTTAGGCCTTGTGGATATCTTCCTTCTACCAGGAAGATAGTCATGTCATCAAACCAATCATTTTGATTTTCATTCTCATCTAGTTGCTCACCTTGCAATAAAAGGGCAGCCTCCACAGGTGTCTGAAAAGATGAGACAATTTATTCACATAGGCCTTTGCCTCTCACAAACTTGGTGATCTTGATTTCAATGTCATACTCCATGAGCTTGGTGATCCATCCAACTCTCTTCTCATTGATGTGCTTGTTTAAAAGGAAGTCTTTTACACTTGCATGTAGGACCAAGAGTCAGATCACGTTATTAGATAGTAGATGTCGGAGCTTTTTCAGGGCTCTTATGACAAAAAGAACTTGTCTTTCCACATAGTTGTATCTACCTTCATAGTTCTTAATCCTTTCACTAAAGAAAGTAGTGAGCTATTCCAAATTTTCTTTATTTAGTTGTGTCAGGACATGTGATATACTTGATTCTCCTCCAAGAGTATAGATGATAAAATCCTTGTCAAAATTAGGATTGACAAGAGTAGGAGCATATGCATTGCTTTTTAATCTCCTCAAAACTTGTCTTTCCTTTCTTGGTTCATTTGAATACTATGTTTTTATTTAGCATACTTGTAAGAAGTTTAACCATAGTAGCAAAGTTAGGAATGAACCTTCTTACAAAATTGATCCTACGAAGAAAACTTTGTTGTCCTTTCTTGTGATTAGGAAGTGGAAAAGAAAGAATAGCCTCCACTCTCTCTAGATATATGGCCAAGCCATCCTTTGGCACAATATGTCCTAGAAGCTTTCCTTGAATAGAAGCAAACACATTTTCTTGGATTCAAGGACACGCCATACTCTCTGCATTTAATGAACACTTGTCTCAAATGATCAAAGTGATATGTTGCATGTTTGGAATAAATAGTTATATCATCAAGATATATTAGCACAAAATTTGCCAATACACCCTTAAAGGCCATCTCCATTACCTTTTGGAATGTAGCACTTGCATTAGTTAGCCCAAATGGCATTTTACAATAAGCATAAGTGTCTCCTTTAGTAGTGAATGTTGTCTTGTATTGATCTAATTCTTGGACTAGGAGTCAGTTATAATCTGAATAGCCATTTAGAAAAGAGAATCTTTCTAAACCACTAACCTTAGACAAGATTTTCTCCATAGAAGGAAGCGGATGGTGATCTTTAAGAGAAGCCTTATTAAGGTCTCTAAAGTCAACGCATAATCTAATTTCCCCATTAGTCTTCCTCACATGAACAAAATTAGCTACCCAACAGGAGTGCTTAATAGGAAAAATTATATTAGCCTCTATAAGTTTGGACATCTCTTTTCTCATTAAGGATTCAATCTTAGGATTGATTGGTCTTTGTTTTTCTCTAACAGGATTTGCATCAGCATTTAACTCTATGGTATGTTGGGACAAGCTTCAGTCAAAACCCTTTAAGTCTTCACATGTCCAAGCAATAACATCGTTGAATTCTTGACACAAATTAATAAAAACTTCTTGTTCAGTCTCAGAGCATACATTTCCTAAGTTAAGAGTCTTTCCGTCAAGAATGGTGACATGTTTGTAGTCCTCCTTTGCAGCTAGGTTTCGACCTTTATTCCTTGCTTGATCATCAGAGTTTAAGATTCCCTCCAAGGTGACTAAAACTTTAGGTAACTTGTTGGGATTGAGTCTCATAATCTAATCTCCATTTGACTCTGTAGCTTATTCTGATTTTAAGTAGAGAACACTGATTCATGTTGTAGAAAATTGACAATATGCAAATGAGAATAAAAAACTTGCCAATTTGTATGATTATCTGGGACAGTGGGCCTTACAACAAGTCTAATATGTTGTTCCTTCATGTCTACAACATGTTTTGATATGTACTAATGAGCACCAACTTCTACAAGTCTATCAGCATGTTGGTTCTAATTTCTAGGAACACTTTGAATGTTGAAAGCATGAAAGGCCTCAAGTAGATCCCAAACTATGTTTTTGTATGATTTGAGGAGGTTGTTCTTTGTAACATTTTGATTTCTAATATGATTAACAACCAACTCATTGTCTCCAAACACTCATAAGGATTTTATATCTCTTCTTTGTGCAAGTTGGAGACCTTGAATCAAGGCTTCCTACTTGGCTACATTATTAGTTCAGCTAAAATGAAGTATGAATTAAAAGTAGTATTTCTCCAACCTTGGAGAAACAAGCATTACAACATCACCTAAAACATTCTTATTCCTTGAGTATCAAAGAACATATTCCACAATCCATTAGTATCTTCATGTTCCTTTATGAGATTAGGAATAGGAGCATCCTCCTCATGTATATAATAAGTTCTAAGGCATGTCTCTTTAGTCACTTGCACCGGATCAAATTGAAGCATTAGCCCACTCATCTAAGAGATAATCAAGAACCGCTATCAAGAAAGTAGCAGGTTCATGGATTATGCATTCTTCTTCTTCTTCTTCTTCTTCTTCAAGGAGTGTACAATTCATGTTTATGCGGCTAGGTGTATAGGGCTCTATGTGATTGAGAGTCAATGGCTATGCTTTTATAGAAGCCTTTGTTCCATATTTGGTCTTGAAGAACATGTAGGACCAGTCAGATGCAATATAGCCATCCATCTTGG
The DNA here is from genome assembly GCA_027943335.1 of Chamaecyparis obtusa. Lineage (NCBI taxonomy): Eukaryota > Viridiplantae > Streptophyta > Pinopsida > Cupressales > Cupressaceae > Chamaecyparis > Chamaecyparis obtusa. Next base: position 366,537 of record BSBK01000233.1, read on the forward strand.
CAGTGAAGTCCCTAGAAAGACAAAAGGAAAAATGTGGAGGGAGATCAAAAATTGATACGTCTTGTATGAAAATATAACTAGGACATGCATGCAAGGCCAATTTGGCATCTTTAATACTCCTACTATTTGGACAAAAGTACCATCCAATTGAACAACCCCTTTAGTTATAGGCTCATAATTAATACCTAGAAGGTCGAGTACCTTCTTTGGCTACTAGTTCCCGAGTCTATTATACAATTGTGAACTAGTTTATCTCCAATAATTAAAGAGGGATAAAAAAAGGGGAAGGTTTTTCTTTCTTACTTGTATTTTTCTCCTTTCTAGGCTGCACAAGACTTATTGCTTCATTTGATGTTCCACTTGTTTTTGTTGGTCCTTCTTGAACATTTACAATCTTCAACTCCTCTTGTAGCAATTCAACCCAAGATGGAATTGTGAGGACATCCCACATAGGAACATTGGTGTTGGTCGTCTTCATCTGATCTACTATGTTGAGAGGGGTGTTTGTTGACTTGATAGTACCCTTAGCAACAACAAGGTCTGATTTTTTAATTGGGGCAGCCTAAGGATCCTTTAGCTTCTTGTTGCTCTAATCTGTATTCTAATTTTGTAATGGGACAATGACATCATGTTGTATACCTATTGATGTTAGAGGTGTAGTTGTCTCTAAGGTTTCTCTACTACTCTTCTTTTGCTCCTAGTATTTTGAGCCATGCCATCATTGTCCTCATGGTTGACACCGCAACAGTCTTCTTGTTGCCAATTCATAAGAGAAGAATCCCCTTAGTGTTGGGATTTGAACCCAATATTGGACTGAGTTATATCATATTGTTGTCCTAATATTGTTGGTTTCTCTTGTACTGTTAGAGATTGAGAAAACTCTACCCTTTGGAAAAATACATTGATCACAAGAAAGAGTGCAAGTAGCCCACCATCCTTGCCCTTGAGCTAGATTTTTTTGGGAAACAAGTGTCCTCACTGGATTTGTATTTGTATTTGTATTGGTAGGGGCAGCATTATTCAAAATCCTATTTTGGTTCAATGAACCTTGTCCTAGATTTGGTGGCCTATTGAACGAAGAGTTCTGAATGTGAGGTTGATAAGGCCTACTACCTTGAGCTTGTTGCCTCTCTAGAGTCACCACCTTGTTCCCAATACTCTGCATTTGATGGCCAACCTCTTGCTTCATGTTCTGCAATCCAAGATCCAAACCCTCCACCTTTTGCATCACGGTTTCCATCATGGTTTCAAGTTTACTACTTGAAGATGCAAAATATGATGGATGTCTGGCAATTTAGACATAATATCTTCGTAACTCTCTAAACACTTGTCAATTCTCGGTATGTATAGGACATCAAGAAAGAAACTGGTGAACGTAGGGTCTTCCTTTTTCAACTCTACCTCTACCATTACAATATTTTGACATTTAAGGCTTCTCTCCTCACAAATATCTTGACTGAGCACATTTCTAATAATATCCTCATTAGCCATAGGCTGATTTGGAGCCAGATTGTGATTCCTCATTTCTCTCAATACTCCTCTAATGAAGTCTTCAGGGTCATACATCCTTGCATTAGTAGAGGAAAATTTGAATTGTCTCAAGAATTCATGGATTTGGTCCACAACATCTTTACCTATAGAGAAATCCCCTATTTGGAACCTCCTTGGCAGAAAGGTTCCCTTATGTCTTTTAGCGCCTAAGTGTTATGTATCCATCATGATAAGCTACCACAGGAATTCTATTATTCCCAATCTTTCTGGGACATATTCTGGCAGTATGTGTGGAGGTTGAGGGCAAGCATACACTCTCATAACAGAAAAATTCTTAAAAATGAACACATCACCCCAATTGTGCTTAATTTCATTGTCAATTTCAAATGCAACAGGTCTAAGCAATTTCCTAACAATTAAAGGAAATCTATCCCTCACAATACCTAACATGTTCATTATTGGAGACACAAAATCACTATAAAAAGTAATGGAATTAGAGAAATGGTAACTTCTATCCCATAACCTGGTCCAGAGCTGAAGCGGAACAATTCCTCCTACATTCTCTGTCACATTGATGAACTTTGGGTTGATGTAGCCAATATTGCAATAGAGGATCAGGTGCATCAGCATGGAGTAGTGATTGAACTTGAAGCTTTTCAAATCAGTCTTTGCATTCATCAACTCAGTGTGCATTACATTGATTATGTGCCCCACATAATCAAACTCCTTGTTGGTGTACAAATCCTGAACATTTGTAGCCATGACATAAATGTCAGGAGTCACTGTCAAACCTCCATCTAGTCCAATAACTTTGTGTAGACTGTAGATGGTAGACTAGAAATAGGGAAAGAAAAGCTCAATATCAAATGAATCTGCAACCTTCTTCAGCAACAACCATACCTCTTTCTTTTCTCTAGGAATATGCTTCCTCATAACCCTTCCAATGTAGTAACTTTTCTATCTATTAAATAGGGCCTCCTCTTCTGCTAGGTCAATATCCACGCTCATAGGTCCCTAAAGGTCGAAAGCTTGAATAAAAGTCGCTATGTCTAACATCCAGAGTATAGACTTGTCCTTCCTGTGGAAAGCTTGTGTCACTGGATTGTATGCTTTAATTAGTGCTTTCATCAGGTCTACATCCAAAAATATCTCAGGTACTATCAACTTTCCCAAGTTCCTGTCCCATGGGTTTTAAACAGGAGGGCCTCTCAATCTATTGTTATAGAAATACATGAAGAGCTCATACCCAGTTGTGTTTGGGCAAATAGCATCCCTGTAGTATGCATACGGGTCCCTCCATTCATAAGTGTTAGCTGATTGCAAATTTGAGGTTCTAGGAAACAGTTTCATCCATTCTTTAGCATATATGTTTGGCCTCTTTGTTCTTGAAAGAACACTCTTTGTTGGTACTTCAACAACCTCAAGAGATCCTTGTTTTGCCATCTTTATGTATACTAAACTCTAAGCTCCTTTTCTGCACTTAAAGGTTTCAACTCTATGTTTCTCTTCGACTCTGAAAATTATGGATGCTCTGTGAACTATCTTTAATAAGAAACTCACCACCTACTCTATTAAAATCTCATCAAGAGCACACGCATGAAATTACCTTTTTCAAAAAAGTGTCAATTGTCACTTCTAGCTTAGATTTGGTGGCAATCTGAGAGAAAATCATCGACCTATCATTCTTTTATCCATTAAGACCCCACAACTTGTCCTTTTTCCTTGTTGTAAAAGGCTCCTGCTATTTCAAACTTAAATTGGTCTAGTTCTGAAGTTACGCTAACGGTTCATCTAACCATGTCTCAACTTTGCTACCTGCAAATCAGGGGCCTTGGCCCTTTGAATTTGAAATCGTAAAACTTTGACACTTGCAAAGTCAAGCAACACCTTTTCGAAACTTCAGGACTGTTAAACTGACCAGAGAAACAAAACCTTGAGATGTTGCAACACAGCCTGGCATGACTTCGGAACCATAGAACCTTCTTATTCTTGTACTTCATAACCGCCATCACAAACAACCAAGCAACCCTAGCGAAGCTTCGCAAACCACTTAAACATTACTATCGTAGCTTCGAAACTATTCCTGACAAATATTAATTTCGACCATTGAACTTGACAGTGGACACATTCTATTCTTCAGCACTTCCTACATGGCATGCAACTTACTCTCACTTTTCAACACCTTTTGAAGTTACGCACGGCATTAGTCGAGACCTCAGAACCCATCACCATCATAACAACTTAACCGTTGAGAAGTTACAAAACAACCAGACGTAACTTCGGAACTCATCACCATCATAACAACTTAACCGTTGAGAAGTTACGAAATAGCCAGGCGTAACTTTGGAACATTGTTAGCGGTCAAAGTCCAAAGACGAGGGTTGTGTACTTCATAAGTTCGTAACCACCATGACAAACAACCAAGAAACCCTAGTGAAGCTCCACAAACTGCTTGAACAATACTATCTTAGATTCGGAATTGTTCCTGACAAATATTAATTTCGACCATTGAACTTGACAGTAGACACATTCCATTCTTCGACACTTCCCACATGGCATGCAACTTACTCTCACTTTCAACACCTTCCCATGTTACGCATGTCGTTAGTCGGGACCTCATAACCCATCACCATATAACAACTTAACCGTTGGGAAGTTATGAAACAGTCAAGTGTAACTTTAGAACATTGTCGGTCGTCAAAGTCTAAAGAAGAGGGCTTTGTAGCAGTTCAAAACCTGGTGGTGCTACTGCTAGTTTTGAGAAAAATGATGGATCTCAGACTTGGTCCCAAACTCAGAATGAAGATGAAGAGTTATTTGATTTTGAAAACCCAAGTTAGAATGAAGAGGTCTGAGGAACATGTTACATGTTACTTACTACTAGTCAATTTCAGGAATCAGGAACTGGGTTCCAAATTTCCATGTGGGATTTCGAAGCGTCAGATTTCTCATTGAGTCAATGAAGTAATTTAGCATTTTGATTCAGTTAATAGGTATTTATAATTTTATACAAAATCATAGATACTTCAAGTTCATATACTGTACTTCTTGAATCTTGAATCTTGACTCGTTAATAATTACAATTTATACAAACTATTGTTCATGATTCATGTAATAATGCATATAACACTATTTGAAAAAGGGTCTTCTCATATGTATTAATTTGAAAAATGATACATTTACGTTTTTTTGCTATACTGAACGGTTGTGGTTTCCCCAGAAGGGGAAGTGACAAGCTTCCAACCGTTTCCAAAACTAAAAGTATATTTGTATTTACAAATTACAAGTAACAAAAATTATCCTTTCAGAGGAAAAGCCTAGTCCGACTCCTACATATCCTAATAGTAATTGTAATTTGTTATAGTATAATAGTATCTAGAAAGAAAAAAAATATATCATTTCATTATGGCAATTAGTCGATGCGAAGACCAGCAAATAACTAGATCATCTCCTCATGGAACCCCTCCTGGTTGAAGCCATGATCCTCAAAAATAGCGCGCATCTCCACCTTGTCATGTTCTACTTCGAGTTCGAACATGTCGCTTTGGTATCCGGCGTAACTGGTAGCATGATCCCATGTTGCAGACATAAGATGACTGAGGACATCCTGCTGAATCTCCTCAACGATATCCAAATTTGGTTGGATAACAGGTTATGGGTTCTCATTTGATGATCCCTCAGCTACTGGAAGACCCATTCTATCATCCAAAATTAGAAATTTATAAAGCGCCTTGTGTTCAATGTTCTATTATTCCACTACCGAGAGTATATAAAGAAATTAATCACCAACTTGGCAGTTGCAATAAATTTTGAAGGAATGTTTCACATAAGGTGGCTTGCCTCGGAAAAGAAAAATAATGAATGTCAATGAATCACAGCTCATATCCCGTTCAAACTATCCTTTTTAATGTCTAATCAAAATCTTAGCCTGGATTATATACCAGTGAATAATTTAAAATCGTTAAGTCTCATTAATGTCCCTAATTGTAGATCTCACATCCAACACTTTTGTGATATCCCAACAACAACCTTCTCATTAAATATGTACTGACATACACACTTCAACTTGACATACACCTTAAATCTATATCTATATTTTTTTTATCCGGTACAACCACGTGGATACTCTTCATTGGTCTTCAGCATACCCTTCCTCATGCGAAGTTACACAGACTGCCAGTGTAACCTTGGAACCCCCATATCCTAGCCACGATTTTAACTGTCGAAGTCACGCCAACCGCTAGCTTAACCATGTGCATAACTTTGCGACCTTGCTCTTTAACCATGGGCCTAACCTTGAGAAGCTACGCCTGACCGCTTGGAAGATAATATTATTGTCTAAGTCCTATCTTTTGAAGATAATATTATTGTCTAAGTCTTTTGATGTTTTTGACTCATAATTCGCCAACAAATTTAATGTTATACTATAAAAAAAAAATTATTCACCAATATATATTTTGGTACTTTTGAAAAAAAAACACAATTCGCCAAGATTTTTCACATAGTTTCAAGGAGCATGAATGATTCGCCACTTGAGATTATTATTTTTTCTTTGAAAACTAAAAATTTTCACCAATAAAATTAATATTTTCCTCTGTAGTTTTACAAATTTCGTCAGTTTTTTACACCTTTTTTGAAGGGGGGGTTTCTTAAAGATTACCCTGGCTGACATGTAGTTGTGGTGGGAATCGGAGTCATCCTAGGCTAATGTGTAGGCATCTCTGGAAATAAAGGCATTGGTGGCCTTGGAGATAACTTTCCTACTTGAATTAGGCAATTCTCTACCCTTATAGCTACATCATACGCAGTTGGTAAAGTATCTCCATCCATTGTTTGCAACATGGTAGAAATATAATTGTTGAAAGCTTTAAGATAACGCAAGAAAGCATTACCAAGAGAAGGCTTTACCAAAGTAGGAATTATGTCCCATGTCTTTTGGAATCTATAGTTGAAATTTGTCATGAATTCTTGGGGTGCTCTTTTAATTGTAGTTAACTGCTCTAAAAGTGATAGATGATCACTTTTATCTTTAAAATGTTTACATAGTGTTTCACCTAACTCATCCCATTTATGGATAAAGTTACGTGGCAATCCTCTATACTACTATAAGGCTTTCCCCTTTAATGATGAAGTTAGAAGTCTAACAACAACATCATCCTCTGTTATACCATGAATATTACAAATATTTGAAACTTCTTGAATGTGTTCTATTGGGGAAATGGAAGTTTCACCAATAAAGTTTGGTACACTCTTTAGTGCATACACTGGCATATCATGTCTTTGAGCCAAAATAAGAGGGCTACAACCATTGAAGATAGCAAAAACTTGATTCCTAGGGACAACCATATGAAATAATGATCTATTGAATCAAGTAGATAATACCCTAGGTTGTAATCTATCAATCGGAGGAGTAGAAAGAGGTCTAGATGGTGTAGGTGTTGCTTCTAAACCCCTAACTGGTGATAGAGAAAGTCTATTTCTTCTTCTTCTAGAACTTGGAAATGAGAGTTGAACAAACTGAAAATTGCCTCAAGTAGATGCCCTTGTTTGAATATTGGGCATGAATTGTAGCAGTCTGATCTAAGAACCAAGATGTAGAGATGGAGACAGCAAGTGCTTGAATTTGAGCCTATTGAAGGCTAGATTGCTAAGAGTGACACTATCTCCTCAACAAAGAAGTTGAAATCCTTTGTTTAATCAACAAACTAGTAGGCTTTTTTTGTAAGCTTGAATGTAATCCCACCAGATGTGCTAAAAATTGTTGGCATAAAAAGTTTGCACCCTTGTTTAGGTGGTGGTTAATGACCTAAACAACCTTGTGAAACATGGAAACAACCTCCAAGTGTGGGACTTGAAATGAGAGGTTGAGTCTCCAGAGAAGGTTTGCTTCCTTACAATCAAGGTACACCTAAAACTAAGCTTTGAGAGAAAAGGGAGAAGGATATGTTGAAAGGGAAAGAGGGATGATACACCAAAATTGAATATTTGATCTCCTTCTACAGATAATTGCCCTTAAACCTCAATGAAACTACCAAAATCACACTACTTGAATTTGCTCAACTCCTAGAGCAACATGAAAGTCGTGACTCAAAAAGACTCTACAAGGAACCTAAAGATTCGCAAGCCTAATCAATCAAGCAAATTAACACAATCATGTAACAGAGAAGATGATGAAATGCATCCAAATAAGAAAGAAAAGATTACACAAGATATTTAGAATTGAAATAGGTAAACAATAACAATTTATTAAAGCAAGACAAAGCTAGTTACAATCACAGAAGAGAATTCTGCAAAAGAAACAAAGAGAAGATCCTACAAAATATGTACATGATTGCCTTTATAGAGTTCAGGCGTAACTCTGATTACATTATGAAGTTAAACACTCAACTAGGGTTGAGTCTACAAAAAAAATATGATTAAAAAAGAAAATCAAGGACAAATTTGATCCCAATACACGTTGAAGTGACAGAGAAAGCTCAAAATCGAATGCCCTGCATCAAAAAATCTCGCCTACAACTTGAAGCAATAAATATGGCTTCAAAAGTCAAGTTGAAAACTATGCCTCTGATTGAACAAGTTCAAGTTGCATGTACAAAAGAATATGGTGTTTATGAGAGCTAATGGAATGTAGGAAAGATCAAGAAATAGTGGTTGAAAAGCAGATAGCATTCATGGCAATTTTTGCATGCATTGAAGACAAAACCCCAACTGTCAAAAACCTTGATGGTCAATCAAACATGGCCGCTCTTGGCCAAATCTGCATTACTTTCATCTGATATACTCCTTTACAATCGCTTTGATCTGAAAAAACCATCGATCAAATCCCCATCGCACTGTCATTGACTACTAGCCTTTGTATATTTGAATATAACCACACCACCTTATAGGACAAAATAGGTTAAACGACCTCGACCAATGAAAACAAAACATGTAGCCACCGAGCCCACCACCCCCTTCATTTAATAAAACCCTTCACCATTTCACGGTCAAAAGAAGTTGACCGAAATGTGCTTTTGCAAATGGCAAAGAGAATTTTTCATTTCATCGCCATCACCATTTTGCAGTCAAAAGCTTTTGATGAACAATAAGTTTATGGATTCGATTGTGAGTTTTTTAGCATCGACGTTTTGGATCACACTCTGTGATCCATCATCAGGTATAGAGAGTAGGAATGATCACATTTTACTTTTCATTCCTACTCTCTATTCCCGATGATGGATCACGGAGTGTGATCTGAAACGTCGATGCTAAAAAACTCACACAATCGAATCCAGAAACTTATTGTTCATCATAATGGATTGTGGAAATCTGATTTTGTCAAAAGCTTTTGACCAGTATGTAACTCTATGAAATGGCGACAAGTTTACCCGCCATCGCAGTTTCACAAATGTTGAATGTTAAGAGAAAAGATTGTTTTGTGAAGCCGTGAAGGCACTTGAAGAAGCAGGGTAAAGGTGAAGGGATCGATATTATTGATGATAGAGGGGAACATCAGGACATCATTTAAGTGATTGTGACCAAGAAAAGGCAGTCAACTACAAAAAATAACAAAAGTGAACGCCCGCTTGGAAAGTCTAAGGGCCTATGCAAGTACATGATTTTTGCATTTCTAAGACATTGTGCAGCTAAACCCTATGGTGGAAATTGGAAATTTTAACCCAGAGGGTTAATGGTGACAAAAAAGTCAACAGGTCCCTCAGTGGAAGGCTTCCCTAGGAATGTATGAGTTGATGTCAACGGCCAAGTATATAAGGGCTTGTGTCAACTCTTCCTCTTCGGGATTTTCTTCTTCGTATTTAGAGACTTCTAGTTGTTCATAGGGCCAGCCCATTCACACTGCAATACCACCTACCACCATTCTTCTGTGTAATTTAGATCTCCAGGCTTCGTATGGCAATGGTGCCAAAATGTTTACTCCCAAAGGGAACTACTTGATTATGCAAAGTAAACAATGTACTAGAACAAACTATACATTAATACCAGAAAGAAAGTAATACTCACAAGAACATAGCAAAAGGATATGAACTTTATTCCTAAATGCAATGTATACAATCAAAAGAAAGCTACATTCTAATAGGGAGTAATTACATATATAGTGTCAAATGGTTGGTAAAGAGTACCGGTCATTGCCAACTACCCAAAACTAATCGGAAGAAAATATCATCACCAACTAATTATTCCATAACATGTTTATTCCAAAACTTAGTCAAGTCTTCCAACTATACTTAACTAGGTGACATGGTAGGTAAGTTGTCACCTCTATATATGTACCTCCTTAAACATTTTTAATCCTCACCGATACATCAATCTTCTCTTTTGATTTGCACTTTGTCTCTAATTTGTTGTTTCCCCTTGCCTGGTGTTCTTGGCAATTCTCACAAAATATTATTACAATTATTTTCCACTAACATTCTAGGCACTCCAATAAATTAACATAGGATTTACAAAGTTGTTGATATCTTAATCCTTACAATTTCAATGTATAAGAGTTTCACTGTTCATCACTATTACACAAGTACTTTGCTGTTTGCACTTGCTATCCTATTTATATCAACATTAACTGTTCAAATCTACAGTCATGAATGACTATGTTTGATATTTGAGCATTTCCAAATTCATATTAGTATTATTAGTTGATAATCACCATGTTTGATATTTGAGAATTTCCAAATTCATATCAGCATTGTTAGTTGTTGGATCTATTGTTTTATCTATATTTCGGATCAATGAATGTTTCCTAAGTTTATTACTTCTATTTGTAATTCGATCCCTAGTTAGTCCTTGGGTTTGGCATCTAATGTGACATTCTACATTCATCTCAGCTTTATTCAAACAAAAAAATTACATTTCTCTACATTTGATATTGAGCTAAGCTAGTTTGATGCAAGCCAGCATTAGTCTTGATGGAACATGTAGGACTACTAATATAGTAGAATAGATTTTGAACTTAAGGAGCAGTGGCCGGTGCTAGAGCACCTAAAGTGCACTTAAGGAGGTCCCATATTTGCGACCTGGCTGGCTCAATAGTGCAGTGGTAATCCCTTAACTGCATGAGAGGTCCCAAGTTCAATCCCTAATTGGTCAACAATAGAAAGAGATCACAAATTGTCATTTTTTACATATGAACCTGATTCCAAATTATAAACCATAGTAACCCAGGGACGCGTCCCCCCCCCCCTAAATCCCCGTCATTCCCGGAACGGGGACGCACCTACGATGGGGGGACGGCATTGCGGCGTCCCCACCATCCCGTCGTCATTTCCGAGGAGACATGGGGACGTCTGGACATCTCCATTGGGGACTTGGGGATGCCCAGAAGTCCCCCATCATGGCAATCCAAAAAATACAAGTTTTTAATTTTTTTTGGCTTATGGCTTAGGTGTGGTAGGATTTATACAAATATAACATTTAAGTATAAGTTTGATTTATTTAATTTCTTATACTTTAAGTTATATTTGTATAAATACTTTCAAGATGTTTGAGATATGTTCTAGCTTCATAGGAGATAAGATGCAAATTCTAGATTTTGGGGGTTTTTGAAAAAATCCAGACTTAGCCGAATTTTAGGATTCAACAAGCCTTCAATAGGGTTACCTCCCATAATCCATCATAGCTTTCTAAGATCAAAGTGAAGCTGGCAAAAGGATTCTCAAAGGGTTTTAACTTGTTTTTATCACAAATCACTTGGTTTCGACCCCATCTCTATGACAGACTTAGCTTAGCTCTCATCCAAATCCTAGACAAACATGACTTCCCAACAGGTTAAAATCACTCAAACCTCATTTGCCGAACCTAGGGACTTGAAAACAGCCACCAACAAAGACTACCTAAGACCTAGTTATGAAGAATTTGACATTTGGCATTGATCAATGATCAAGCATCATAGACTCATACTATGAAATGATGTATATTTCTCTTATTTTGTACACACACACACACAAACCCATACAAATCATAATGGGAAAAAAAATTTCACAAATCCACGAACCGGATTCTCGAACCTGAATCCGTCCCCAAACCCGAACCGGCAACTTAGAATAGAACTCTTCCATTTGCTAATTGGAGTATTTAAAATTTATAATTTATAATTATTGTTTAATGTTCAATGTTCAATAATCAATCACAATGCAATGTTCAATGTTTAATGATCAATCACAATGCAATGTTCAATGTTCAACGATTTTACATCTGTCTTATATTGTTATACATTTTTTCATAACTAGCATTTTAAGTACCACATGTATAGTATATACTATATATACCCCCTCCTACTGGCGCCGTCTATGCAGGGGCCAAAATGCACCTGTTTACACAATTTATTTACATTTATTAATTAATCTAAAAATTGCAGTATAATGATTTTACAAATTTTAATTTATTTTAAAAATACAAACAATTGGTCTAATCAGGCGCATTTTGGCCCCTGCATAGCCAAAAGTGTCCCCCGCCGCCCCCAAATTGAGGCCCCGCTGTCCCCCGTCCCGGAAACTTGTCCCCCCATTCCCCAGGGCGGTGTAACTATGTTATAAACCTAGAGAGTAGTCTCAGTTTTCATGTGGTTAGCATCTGACTTGTTCCACTAATTTGCAACCAAAAAAGTGATAATTATTTTTAAATTCTCCACTTGAATATGTCCATCTTTAATCTGCTTAAGTATACAAATTTGCAAGAAAATCAACTGTCCAATTGTGGCTTCACTTAGACACTGATCCAGTGACACCCCTATTTTCAACTGTATGCAATGTCAGTTTCATAATGTGCACAAATGCTCACAAAAAAATTTATCCCTCGGGATTCTCTACAAAATTGCTGATTCCAACCATGAATGCGATCATGTGAATCTTTTTATCAAATAGGACACAACATAATTAATTAGCTTTGGGTAAAACCCAAGTTATACGGCAAGAACATTAGACACAAATCAGTTGTACCAACAAATTAAAAAACTACAAAAACACAACTGTGAAAGGTAAACGATAATTAGTGTCGTAGCCTTCAGTAATTCATAACATGAAATTTCACAATCTATATATGAGATTCTCAAATCAAGTGGCAGACCCCTTAAACCAACCAGATAGTCAACTATTCAACAATGTATGACTGACAATAAAGACATCACATAAGATTTGGTGGATAAAATTCCTAGAGTGAGACTAGTTGCAACTATATTTATCTATTTTAGAGCAGTGAAATGCATTGGATTCTCAGATTGTTAGAATGGCCTATCCAGTGTCTATAGGAACATTCACTATCAAAGGTAGGTAAGGTTTTGATGCATTTTCAAGAGATTGGCTAGGCTATATTTTAAACTTTAAGCCATCTTCTAGTTTACAACAGATGATACAATTGGCTAACAGTCTTCTTCAGATGTATGCTTTGCTTGATATTTAATAGTTAACCTGATCCAGGTGAGGTTGGCATCACCGTCTTACAGCAGAAACATCACATGAAGATCAAGTATGAAAAGAAAAAGCTTCAACAAATGTGCTTACATGGATTTTGACAGAACCGACACTATTGTTCAAATCTGCACTTCACTTTATATACAGTTTATTTTAACATGCTTTTATCTTGAGAATGTACATTATGCTTCACATAGAAGAGCACCAAGTTTGTTACAGAGATAAAGGTCAAACAGTAAAAATGATAGATATTGTCTTCTAAATGTTGCTTATTTGCAGTAGTAAGCTAAGTATTTACAAAATATTTCCAAACACTCCACATGTTATTTAGTAATCCTAGATCGGAAGATCCCTCAGTTTGGAACTTATTCACATAGTTGTACAGCATATTGTTCTTGCCAGAAAACTGGTCTGGATAGAAAAACTACTTAGGCAGTGTGTGATCCTATCAGACTAGCATTCATTTTTCCTTCATTGGATCCTATTTAACATTGATAACTTCCATAATTTCCAAAATACCAGCATAACATGATAGGTTTAACCTGCCAACTTAGAGTTGCTCCCTTGCCTCTGACATATGTATATCAACCTCGTCATCTATCTCAGGGAAAATTGTGCTGTTTCCTCTGGTATCATTAGACCGACTGGAACTTGTTTCTGCTTGAGCCTGCACAGATGTTCTGCTGGATGTTCTGAATGGCCAAATATGAGGGACACGGAATCTTCTACCTGTTTAACCAATGACATTTTGAAGTATCAAATTTTAGTGAGGGATAACAATGTAAAACAATAGCAAACTTAAGGTGCAAAGATTAGAGATGCTTAAAAAGCGTCATTTTAACCTCAACGCATAATCAAGTTTTCATGACATTGTTGCATAGAAGATGTGCTGTATGAAAAATAAAATAAATATTACTTGTGATACTTCTGGCAGGGACAGTTGATCCCTGCATAATCAAGTTCTGTTCAGCTTTATCATCCTATGAAGTTTAGATCAATTTATGTATCAAAGACCATACTAACCCAATGTTTATATCAACAAATACCTTCCCCAAAGAATGTATAGAAATAACCTCTGATCAAAACCAAAACACAGACCTTAATTATAGATTGGTTTATCTTCTCTTTTAAATTGAAGAATATAATTTGAAAAAGAGACTTACCAACAAAAAGCAATTAACAAGATAGTCAAAAACACAATGTTAATGTTTTGGGTGTGATTTCTAACGAATTGAATTCAATGTAATTCTGTTATAACAAGGTTACTTGGTCACAGAGATACAGGGATGAAAACTCGTATATCAATGTTGATTCTTTGGGTGGGATCTCTCTTAAGAACTACTTTAAATTCAGTTTTATTTTAGTAAGGTTACTTGGTTGCACCAATACAGGGACAGGCAGCATATGGGTGCACAGTATGTGATGCAGAGCCCCAAATCAAAGGTGTATGATGCACGGGGTCTGTTCAATTCTACACATGTGAGTGTGTTATGGGAACAAGCTTGTTCCAATTTATGAAATATACACGAGGCCTCCATTTTGAGATGGATTGAGAAAACACAATAAATATATGGGGCAACTGAATTAGACTACTAGTAATTTTGTATGAATAACATTGTTTTAATCAACTAAACCCTACACTACATTAATCTATGAGGACGCGTCCCCCCTGGAGCCCCATGCTCTTGGGATGGGGATGCCCCTGGGATGGAGGGACAGGGACAGGGCATCCCCCCACCATTGCCAACTTGCCACCAGCTAGCCGCCAATGTCCCCGAAACGGTGTGGGTAGCTCAGGCACCCCTTGACAGTTCTGAGGTCTGCACGTCCCCAATCATGGGTAGTATTTAAAGGGCATTTTTTTAAAAAAAATTGTGTTTTTTAATTTTCTTCTAGGTTCCATTTGAACCCTGATTGGTGGTGGGTCCCCTCTTGGCCACTCCAAGCCTACAAAAACCCCTTCGTACTTCATTTTCACTCACAAATGCATTTCTCATTGTTTTCTACAATAGATAGAGAAGAGTGAAAAGGAGAGAAAAAAATGATTAGAGGAGTGGAAGGCATGAGTGCAAGTGAAAGAAAGGCAAGAAGAAGAGGAGGAAGATTCTACACCTTCCTTGAAGAGATTCATCAAACACAAGGTAGGGTTTTTTAACTTTTTTGTTTATTTTCCTGATTTTCACTAGTAAGTCTAATTCAGGTGTTTGAGATGAGTTTTAGATCTTTAGGAGTTACAATGCAAATTGTAGTTTTGGAGGATCTTATAATTTTTCAATCTTAGTTAAATTTTGGTAATTGGCAATTTTCAATGTGCTCTCAGTGTGTGTGATGCAGGAGCATCGATAAATCAGATTAAATGAAGGCAGGCACTTTAATAGTTTAGAAAGAAGTGTCATTCCAAGGTCTGCACAAATGGATTTGAAGAAAAGACAAATTTCCCAAGCTTGGTGAGAATCCACGTGGCCCATGTAGAGTGGGGATCTTGGGAAAGGGTGCCTCTTGAAGATGGTTCACTTCTGAAACCGTTAAACAAAAGAAATTAAACAGTTGGAAGTCGGGAATGAAGGAAGAGGGATTGTTGGGGATTAAAAAGAGGTTGTGCAGAGAATATAGTGGTTGGAAGGGCCTGAAACAGGGAGGGATCCAAGTGTGATCATACAGAGGGCATCCAACAAGAAAGGAAGGGATTGTGGAGACAGGTACAGTCATTGTAGAGGATGTTGTTTTGATTGGAGTTGAAAGATGGGAAGGCTGCGGAATAAGCAGAGAAGCATTTAAACAAAGGAGGATTTGGATACAAATTGAAGAGAAGAGTAAAAGAGGAAGTGAGTAGAGATAGAGAAGACATACAAGGACTTTGGGAGTTGCAGAGACATGGGGAAAGGCAGAGAAAAGTCTGGCTGATCAGGTTTATAACCTAAATGTTTGATTGTTGGCATCTGCAACTGAATGCAATCATCTTTATATGAGTTATAGAAATAAAGCAAACCTTCTGGTGGTGCTCATATCTGTGTTAATGATTGCTAATGTTGTTTCCTGGCTTTTAATGTAAACATAATGCTATTTGATTGGTTCAGTTGTGCATAGTCCCTGTCTCCAATATGTTTTGTTATAGAAACTATTTACTGCTCAGGTTCCTGTCATTATCATGACAGGAAGCCCGTAGAAGTCTGTTCTTGTTTGCAGTCCTAGCAAATATGTGTGTATGTGTGCCATCATTTGGTATCAAAGTATAGATGTGTGGGATTGTTGCCATCAGTGTGTTCAATTATGTTATGACACTTAGACATCAGCAATAAAATGCCATCAGATCTGCAATCTGCCTTGTTTCAGCTTCCAGAAGTATATTTCATGTTGGGTATTTGAATACTTGTTTATTTATGCAATTTGGCCCACTTCTGGATTGTTGCAGTAGTTTTTATTTATGATCGGCACTTTATCAGCACTTACAATAGTCAATCATTCTATATTATGTTTGTACTGCATTTGATCTAACCTTGTAATACCTTATGGTAGTAACGCCAGTGGTTTCATCATTGCATCTTGTTATAATCTCACTCACCATTGAATAATAGAAGTGGCTGTAACTATTGTAACTGCACTCAGCACTGAATAGGTGGAAGTGGATATGGTTGTTGTAATTGCACTCACCAATGAAGAAGTGGGAATAATAATGTTATGTAATTGCACTCTCCGATGAATAAGCAAGAAGCATATCTACTTGTTGTAATTGCATAGTCCGCTGAATAAGCGAACAGAGTATATGTTTGCACACTCCACTGAATAAGCATCGAAGTGTTTTCCTTTCAATTCTTGCATAGAAGAGGTGAAAATTTGTCTAGCATTGCTGCAAAGTGCATTTCTTTCAAGTTGTTACATTCTAGATAGGTGTGGCCCTATACACTGTATACTCTCACCTAATCCATCTTGGGGATGATTAGAAAATGATAGACATTCATTGCAGTTTATTTTACTTAAAAATTTAAAAAATATATACGACAGTTATTAAAATATGTTGCAAATACTTGATAATAATATGCTACTCTGAGGGGGCAACTTCCTAATCCACTTCAAAGGGGATACCTTCAATAGTTTTTCAATAAGAAGACCATACTCAACATGATAATACTAACTAACCTATGCCTAATACATATACCATACATATGACTTGGATGCCACCTTGGCTAACTTAAATACTAGACTATAACACCTAGGAAAACCTAAATATATATGTGTGGGTGTGTGATTATAATAATGATTATATAATTTAAGAGTGACGATAGCCACAAGCCAACTACTCATAACCCAATTCACACTATAGGGTTAGGGGCACCGCATAACTTGTGAAAGGAGGCAAATGGTAAGTATCCTCAGCACTAGTGCATTCTTCCATGTCATGTACACTATCCAATAGGGTTGGTTTGAGCTAATATAACCATATCTACCTTCATCTCTAATTTGTTGAAAGTTGTGCTGCAAAGATTAGCAAATGTAAACCATTGTGTTTGAAGTAGAATTGATTCCTCAATGCATCTTTGAAAGGGCCTTCAACAACCTTTCTTTCACCTCTTAATCATTAAAAGGAAGCATTCTTACATTGTTTGGCACATACCATTTTGGAAATTAGAACAAAGATTGTCATGCGAAGCAAGGTGTTCATAGTGTTCGACAACCACATCACTATAAGTCCCATGCGAAGCAAGGTGTTCATAGTGTTTGACAACCACATCACTATAAGTCTGAGGTGCTACTCATATAATCCCAAAATAGAATCCCCATTATAATTTGTTTGCTTTATCTACCAAGCATGCTATCAAACATTTAATAAATCTCTCCAAAGACTAGGAGTGTTGTAACGGCATATCTAATGACATCTACAACTAGTGATATTAAGGAACAAACATATTTGCAAACAAAACTTTTAAAATTGAATGAAATTATCAAGTTGCAAACATTAATAATTTAATTAAAAAATCAGAATTCGTTTACCTCAAAATGGACCACCAATCACAAGATTATATTATATATTAGATAGAGAACCAAACTCACGTCAACTTGTTGGACATCATTATAGTAGGCTTTGGGCACACAACTCAACTTCAATATAGCTTATCATATAGAGACTGATGAACATACAGAGAATGTGAATCAGGTTTTAGAGGATAGGCTAGGGAAGTTGTGATCGACCATCAATTTAGATAGGTGTATCGCTACTTGGTTGAGTTTTCCTACAATAACAATCATTCCAGTTCTTTAGGCATTGCTCTTTATGAGGAATTATACAGAAAACCTTGTCGGACCTCCTTGAGTTGGGATCATATTGAGTTGGGATCAGAGTTGACATTGATCCTGAGTTAGTGCATGAAATGGAGTGTTAGGTTGTCTTAATTAGGCAGCGACTTTTGGAGGCTCAAGATTGACAAAAGAACTATCCAAATGCTACTAGAACTGATTATATCTTTCTGCGGGCAAGAAAAGTAATTTTGAAAGAGAGATTGCATAAAAGTCCAATATCCTAATTGTAGAAGCCAAGTTGTAGAAGCTGAATGTTGGAAATCCTAGAGGAACAAGAAACTAAAGGATTTGATAGCAAAAGGGAACTGAATCTAACAGAAGAAAATGTATAACTCACAAGTTCAACTGCAGTTGAACACATCATACTAGTTCAACCACAGTCAAAACTGTCCGCATCAGAAGCTGGGTGAGCAGAGCAAGTTCAACTGTGCTGAAGCATGTTGCAGATATAGACACTGTGTCTAGAGAGTCTTAGAACTCACAACATATCTAAAAGATCTCCTTATGTTGCTATACTTCTTGAACTTTCCTCTTCAACTTGTTTGTAACTCTTCTTAATATAAAACCTCCAAGGGAGGTCATTGAATGGTGAATTTGTTGATGTTGCCATCGAATATCTGTTGTAAAGGCTTGTTGCTGGCAGCCTGCGAGAGTGTAGAGCCATGTACAAGCATTGGAGAGCTTTATAGTGTAGCCTTGTTTAGACACAGAAACATTGTACCACCTCAAGTAATAGAGACTCCAGGAATAACAAAAGCTTGCACTTCTGGAAATTTTCCCCAACTTGGGCTTCTCCAGGTCAAATTGCTAGCATATTCTAGTTATTAGCTAGGTTTCCGGGTTCGCCAGTCCCGGGGCCCAGTACAGTCTGATTTGCATCAAGTCTTGGCCAGGTCCACCTGTGGATCTGGCCAGGGTCCGCCTGTGGATCCAGTCAGGGTCCGCTCCTGAGTGGGCCAATTCATCTTTGACAAACCCAGGATGATTATTCTATTTGTTAATCTATGCCTGTTGCATCTGTAATCTAATTTACTTATTCTGCAAATACTATAACAATTACAATAAAAATAAACATTGTAATACTGTCATAATCATTATGGATCTGCACTTTACAAGGATATGATTTCAAAAATAAACTCAAAATGGGGTTTTATTATTTGGTCTTGTATTGATCCAAAGTTTCTGTTTTGAAATCAGTCTACCAACAAAGGAGCAGAGATATGTCATTCAGATCAACGTGTAATGAAAAGGTTGTAATGTTCCCATTTCCTAGGGTATCTTTTGAAAAGGTTAACCTATTGGCAACAGTGCCGTAGATTAATAAAATGGATAGGGAGCCCATTAAGAGGTCTTGTGGCCCTTTGGGAGGTTGCGTCAACCTCAGAGCCTGTCTCCTATTTTTTATGAGACTGGCAGTTCCCCTATTGACCATCTGGAGCATGTGAAGCTTTGTGAGGAGATTGACCCTCTTGAAGACAACAGCAATGTCAATGCTCATAAATGGTGGTACTTCCATGGAGAAATGTACCAACACCTACAACCCATTGCCATCAAAGTTTTATCACAAGTTCTTAACTCTTAAGGTTTTAATTTCTAGATTCTTGTTGATGAATATTGAATTTATATTTAAAAATTTTATTCAAAACTCTTAAACTCTGTAATTTCAAAATTGAAAATCTTGATAGGTTGCTAGTTCATCATCATCCAAGAAGAATTGGGGTACATACTTCATCCACTCAATAAAACGCAAAAGACAACATTCCAAGAAGGCGGGAGACTTGATCTATGTGCATTCGAACTTGAGGCTCCTAACACACAAAGACAATACCTAAAAATAAGGGGAGGCAAAGCATTGAGATGTTGAACTAGGGCGTGTGGAGTTGGATGATTTGATTGCCCACCTTGATGCACTTGCAGTTGATGATGATGCTCACGAGCTACCTAGTGATACTGAGGCTGACATTGCTAGTACCGATGCCAATGGCACTGTTTGTGCTTCTAATTTGGCACAGCCTAAGGATAATGATATGTTTGATGACTTTTGATGATATTTGATCAGTGATGACTAATTGTTAATGTTGACATTATTATTTTTAAACTGAAACATTGATATGGTGGTGTAATTTGGCATTTTGCTATGTCATTTGGACTAAAACATTAATATATGGTGGTGTATTTTGTTATGTTGCTTTACTAAAACGAAATCGAACCCACCCCTGAAAAAATTGAACGAATTTCGAACCCAAATCTCAAACCTGAATCTGAACCCAAACCAAGACCGGCAACTTAGGGAAATAATATCAGATCTACTAATTTGAAATTTCAGAATTAAACCTCTTATCTGTAGTTGAAATAGTATGTTTGTTTCAGCAATTGAATGCATTTAGGAGTTAGGGTTTGTAGTTATTTGAAGTTTTATTGGTTGGAAACATTCCTTTCATAGCATTATTTGTAAGCATTTATCTTTTCAGTATTCATGTTGCAGAAAACACAAAAAATCAGAAAACTTGCAAAACTCAGAAAAAATCAGAAATCAGAAAATTTTCAGAAAAATCAGAATTTTGCACTTAAGATCAGGGGTAGGATTCTACAAAGGTAGTCCGGTATTTATTGAAATCTGTTATTATCTAAAACAGTGTAGTTGATGGAGAAATGAAATATACTCTTTTTCTTAGAGTTTTGTATCTGTAATTTGAAAGCTGTATTAGATTTATTTTCAAAAAAAGAAATATAAAACCTTAGGGTTGTCTTATGGGATATGAAATCAACACAAAAGAATACTAGCCAGACATTTATATGCAAGTTACTATATGTGCAATCTAACTTGTGTCTCCTTTAATACAAGCAAAATGAATACAAAGAAGGGGAGTTGATGATGTGGGATATAGAACCAGTGAGCGCATATGGACTTGGATGGTTCCACTTCTCAACTTTCTGCATCTGAGAACTTGGAAAGCAAGAATACTATTGGTACCATATAAACATAGCAAAATAACATAGTATCATATAGTATGATTAAAGTTTATGGTGTTTTTATTGTTTATATGATACTACGTGACATTGTAATCTTAATTCATGCTTCAAGGCTATATATATATATAAGCATTTACCTTTTCAGTATTCATATTGCAAGAAACACAAAAAATTAGAAAATTTGCAAGACTCAGAAAAAAAACAGACAAAAAGAAAATAAATTCAGAAATCAGAAAATTTTCAGAATAATGAGAATTTTACACTTAAGATCAGAGGTGAGATACTACAAAGGTAGTCCAATATTTATAAAACTCTGTTATCATCTTAAACAATGTAGTTGTATGGAGAAATGAAATATACTCTTTTTCTTAGAGTTTTGTATCTATAATTTGAAAGCTGTATTAGATTTAGTTTTACAAAAAAGAAATATATTAACTTACAGTTGTTTTATAAAGTATGAAATCAACACAAAAGAATACTAGCCAGACATTTTTATACAAGTTACTATACGTACATTCCAACTTGCGTCTCCTTTAACACAAGCAAAATGATTACAAAGAAGGGGAATCGAAGATATGGGATATAGAGCCAGAGCATACGGACTTGGATGGTTCCACTTATCAACTTCCTGCATTTGGGGACTTGGAAAGAAAGAACACTATTGGTACCATATAAACATAGCAAAATAACATAGTAGCATATAGTATAATTTTAAGTTTATGGTGTTTTTGTTGTTTATATATACTATGTGACATCCTAATCTTAATTCATGCTTCAAGGATGCATATATATATATATATATATATATATATATATATATATATATATATATCATTGTTTTTGTATTAACAAGCCCAAACCCCATTTCAGAATTTAGCCATACCCGCAAACTGGATTCTCAAACCCAAATCTGAACCAGAACCCAAACCGGCAACTTAGGTTATTAACTTATTAGTAATGCTCATCCTCTGAGCTTGTATTTGCACACTTCAATATCTTGTTCATTAGTCTAAGATTCAAGTGTAGGAATTGTTTTTCTTATCTCCACATTAGGAAGAGCAACTTACGCAACCCACTTACATTAAGGAGGAACAAGATCCGCTGTGAGGGTCTATCTAGGGTAATATCCACAAAATATTACAGATCACTACTGCTACTTTGGGTGAATGTTAAATAACTGGGCACTAATTATGGAATACTACTGCTCCAAGGCAAATCTATTTTTCTGAAAATATATTATTGTCATAACAGAACTAATGGTAAATGTGGAATCCATCCTAGGAAAAGGTATTATTAATGTTTCTTATGAAAAACTCATTTCCGATTTATTGTTTGAGAAATAGATTTTCCAATATTTTACCATCCCTTTATCTTATTAGATTTGGGAGTAGCTTGTTGGCAGAGCATCAAATTGTAAATATCTTCTAGACCAAACTGAATAGATAATTTAAGGATCGATATTTCAAATTTCCTTAAGCTAACAATCATTGGTAAATGCACTAGCTTCAAACTGTCCTCAGATTCTGAGACTAGTAGCAAGGCTCTTTATCTTAATTTAGGAAGTTGGGGGCAAGCTCTGGCTGCAATATCTAGAAAGAGTTTTAGGCTTAGCAAAAATCCTCATATCAACCTTATATTGTCCTATTATGATAGAGGAATATACTATAAAGCATAATCAATGCATCAATTAAAATAATTGTAGATTACATAACCTGTTAAAGGCTTTAATTAACCTCATTAAAAGCCGTAACTAGTAACATGCAAAAAAGCCAGGCATGAGAAGAAATATAGTTCTCCTAGTTATTGATTTATTTACCCTGCATGATTTTGTGAAATATTCGCTGCTGTAAGATTACCCTTATAATAGGCACTGAATTTGCCAATTTCCATTAGTCCATGATCTAGTCGTAAGGTGGAACGATGCTAAAATGATGACTCCCAACAGGGCATGCTACATGTATTTCCATGTGCTAAAAATAGAATGAAGCTGAGCGCTTGTCCAAAATGGATTTCAACAAAATAAAGACCGTTCACAGAGACATTATTTTGGCTTTCCTAATTTTGAAGATGAAATTTTTTTTTCAATCTACTGGATAAATTCAGAGTTATAGTTTGTCAACACTAACTCCTATACTTATCTAAAAATTTAGAATATATGGAATTCTTTTATATTTATAAAATTGTTGACCAGTGATAAGAAATATGTGTACCGAATGTAACTTTATGTACACTTAATATGAAAACTTGTCAAATATTTTTTCACAACTTCAAAATTTGTATATTGTTGAAAAAATTAACCAATTGGCAAAAATTACCCATTAACATAATCCCGTTTTACACAGCTTCGCACCTATCATTTATTGTCCAATCACCACAAATAGCATTGGATTTGCCAATACGCAGTGGAAAATGATCCAGGCTACAATGTGTATACAATAATGATGAGTCTGGTTCAAGGCTACCACTGCCAATGTTCCTAGTGTTTGTGTTTGCTGTGATTGCTCCCTACATGTGTCAATGCAAAAAAACCAGATGAGGCCAGGTGCAAATTCAAAATAGATCTTTGCTTTTACTAATGGTATATTAAAGCTTGATAGTGTAATTCTCCGGTGGCTTTTGTGTCTTTGCTTGGTAAATCCTGGGTGTGTTTATGAGTGTCCTTTAATGCAGTGTGGGATATGCTTGAGCCTAAGCCTTGCAAAGTAGAAAGACTTTGGAATGTGAGTATGCACATAATATTAAGCACGAGTCCGAATCAGGAAAAAAGCATCAATTTGGCTCTAACTATATTTGATGCATTTAATTGACTGATAAGTACATGCCGGTCTGGACAAGTTTGGGCAAAGATTACCTTAAAATCATAATATATTTAAAAACTTTCCTAATATGTGAAGCCTTTATTGTTCCGACGGCTATCTATTTTGCTTGGACCACATTCTTAAGCATTATAAAGATAGGTTGCGCTCAGCTGAACTCAATAATCATTACACCAGAACTGATTTGACAGCCCCAAAGTCACTGCACTTTCTACTTCATTACAAATTTAGACATTAAAATATTGAATTTTTCATTACTAGCTAGTATCATGTGAGCTTCTCTGCATAATAGCATCCTAAACGTGATACGGCATTGCTGATAAGTTGTGTTTCTTTACGTTAATGCATGGCCAATAAAGGAACCTAATTTGAGTACCAAGCAATCAAAAACTTAAAATTAAAAATGAGCTTTGAGAGATAAATCTGTTGTGTTTTTTCCTCTAAAAAACTGCTCATTACATCAACATTAATACTCTCTGATCCTTCATTCCGTTAAAGAAAACTAAATTTTCTCAATACTAACTACTACTTCTACATCACAATCATTAGACAACCACTCCTTTGTCATACCTAGGCAGCTATAAACCTGAACTTATCATTTTTACCAGGTTTGACAAAGCCGATTGCTCCACCCTTAGAACTAATGTCAAAAGGAAGATAACAATAAAAAATGTTACCGATAGTGTACTTAAAAAAAATGGGTTTAACCACCATCCTTACCTGAAGATGAACCAGAACTCCGGCCTCGGTTCCTCATCCTGTCATAGTCAGGATCATCTGTTGGCATCTCGTATCTACAAACAGGACATGAATTATGTTGAGCAAGCCATGGAAGAATGCATTCAGAATGATACATATGCTGACAAGGCATCCTTTTGACCTCTGCAACACCGGCCCCAAACTCATCCTTGCAAACTGCACAGCACAGTGATCCACCTGCATCAGTACCAATATTTCTCACAGTCTCCAAGGCTTCCACAGAAGCCCTAGACGCAGGAGGCGGCCCACCGCCACCAAAGACACCACCCCTTCTGTCTGACAATGCCAACTCACTGACAAGTTGTTCCAACGCCGGCCCCAGAAAGAAATCCCCCAAATTCCCATGTAGCACTCTTCTCCTCCTTAAGCCCCCATTGTTGTTGAAGAAGGGCGACAAGTACTCATCTGGGTGATCCTCCATTGGACCCTGGGGGAAAAAGAAGGGATCTGTGAAAAAGGGTGTTGACGATGATGAAGAAGAACTGTGGTGCAGGAATCTGGAAAGGGATTGCATCATCTGGGCCATTGATTCATCGTCTTCTTCTTCTTCATTTTCTTCAAAATGATTGCTAATTTGTTCTACGAAGCCCCCATGGCAGTAAGGGCAGACTGGTTGTTCATCAGGGCTGCTTCTGAGCCACCTGATTCTTCTGCTGCATCTGTGACACCACCACCTCGACATGACGATCAGACACCCTCGACCCGCAAATCCCTTGTGTGGGTGTATTCTTCTTCAATCTAGATTTGTTTACGATGGGCCTAGAAATTAATTGTCGAAGATAGAATCAGAGTGCTTTGTTTGTCATGATCATCATTACTTTTGTTAGCTTTTGTCCTACACAATTTTTATTTCCAAATGACAAGATCTTTGATAATTTAGTGTGCCTGAGGGATTCCGTACAAGAATTTGTCAATCCAAGGAGCGGGTAAGGAGGTGAATTTCGTTAAATGAAATCGGTATAGAGTGCCCATAATTTCGAGTTATACGAAGTAGTATTTGGGTTCCGTCTGCTCGCCTTTCTGTCACAAGTGCCACCTCCAAGTTTAGCGACCAGGACTTAGAAATGGATCTACAACGCAGTCAATGGGCACGTTTATTTTTGTTTTTATCAGATTGTTTTTATGTTTTCGGCGCGGTCTAATAAATACAATTGGGGCTTTTTCAGTGCAACGGGCACTCTAATATTTTTGTTACAGTACAAATTTGTTACCTGTACATAATATTTTCATATCGAAAATGATATAAAATGCATATGGTTTATTAAATGTATTGTTATTGTTGTTACGATTGAAATTAGTTAATTTTTTTTATTGTAAATTATTGAAGAATAATTATACTTAAAAATCATATATTATCACTGAAATTTTATAATGTATGAGATTTATTAAAGTATAAAATCTGTGAAATTTTGAATTTGGTATTATTTTATAAAGTGTATTAGATTTGAAATATAGAATTTAAAATTTTCTATTATAAAAAGGCAATTGGGTAAAAGGTGATAAACCACACTATCTAAAAGTAGATTCTAAGTTTGAATGTTAGTCTATCCAATATTATCTTAAAGTAGCCACAAAAATTAAATTAAATAAAATAATTTAAAAAAATAAAAAAATAAAATCTATAAATAGATAAAAAGACCTTTAATGACTCAAATAATTCTTGTACTTTACAATATACATACACTCTAGACTCTTAGAAATAAAGCTACAACTTTACACTATTTAATAATTTGAGATCCTTTGATTAACACCAACTCATTCAAAATTTAGGAAAGAAAATGACTTTATTAGTTATCACTTTTTGGTAGGTATGACTATTTGACTATTGAATAGTGTGATGTTTATGTGGAATGTAGAGAGATGGAACATGTTGTACCCAAAACTTCACTACATAATCTATACTATTTGTATAATAACATGAAAGTTAAATGATATCAACCCCCCTATCTCTATATCTCTATATCCTCCCTCTCTCACTCCTTTTATATCCCCTACGTATATCTCTACTTCTACATCCATATCTATGTATATGCTTATTTATATAAACTATAAATATGTTAATGACACACACACATACATATATAAATGAAATTAGAATTATACTTATATGCTTATGTATATAAACTATAAATATGATAATGATACATATCTAAATGGTTTAGTATATATATGAAATTATATTATATTAATTATCTATCCAAAGTATGTATGTGAATGATGCAATATATTTGAATTATAAGTATGATAATAGCCATGTTAATTTGTATGATAATCTTTAATAGATTTAAGGATTTTATGATCAGATCATAACTTATATCCTCATTTTGTGAATCATCATTATCAAATAAGAGTTTACATCAACTTGCAAGTAAGGTAGAAATCAAGGACATTCTTGGTGAATGTTGAAATTCCTAGAAAGGAATTAAGGCAAAGATTACATATCTCGGAAGGTTAGTATATACTGTTAGGAAAAATATATGCATATGTAAGGATGGATACACCCAGAGTGGGTATCCATAAGGCCTAAGATGAGAAATAGCTCTCTCCTAGGAAGGATGGATATATCAAGGTTGATTATCCATAAGGTCTTAAAGAGAGAATTATAGTGAGGAGATGGTACTTAGATGGAGAGCTATTCTAATTTGTGCAAGACAACTAGAACCCCAAGAAGCACTACCCTAGGGGCTAATTATCTGATCTAAGTCTCTCCTTAAGAAGGGGTAATTTGGGAATTAGGATCTTATATTTTATATACTTGCATATAACTCATAAGAATTAGATGATATTTTACTCTTATTAATGGTTTTATACATATATTCTTGTTGGAGTACTAACATATGTTGCAGGCCTATTCATCAAAGAACTAGTCAACATCAACCCAAGTAGTTGGGACATTCCTTACCACCCCTCTCAATCTTCTCCATTTACTCCTTATTTATATTTGTTTATATTCATATATCTCCTTGTCCCCCTCTCTATCGATTACAAACATAACATGTGCCTATTGTTATAAGTTTTCTTTCATTCATATTTGGATCTCTAAAAGAGGATGCATAGTTAATTTGAAGTTATTGATTCTCCATTTAGATGCTTGTTGCATAAACAATATCAATTACTAAATGACATATCAATTGAAACTAAACCCTTGTCATAGAACATGTGACACCAAGTCAATCCATCATGGCCATTCCACAATAAAGTGCCCATTATGTCCTAGCTGGGGGCACCCCAATGTCATGAATCATCAAGTCTTGAAAAAATACCAAAAGCACAGTAAAAATTTCTAAAATAATTTCCAAAAATATAAAAAAATGTCCTAAAAAAATCTCTAAAAATTGAAAAGAGTCCTTCAAAATAATAAAAACAATACAAAATCATCCTAAAAACTCCAAAAGCATTTGCAAAAGACCTTCAAAAATTCAAAAACATTGGAAAAACATAAAACATTCATCTAAGGGTGACCATGTTTAGGGTGTCTATGATAAGGGCCTTCACTTATGTGATACGTTGCACATACCTCAACTCCAATCATACAAACCCTATGGCGGACCACAACCATTTGCAAAAAGTTCCAAAAAATTATCGAAGACAACCAAAAAAAAAATTTCAATAAATCTCCTTTGTACATAAAAAAATTATTTTGCATTTCAAAATAGGCATTGAACGATGTCAAACAACAAGTTTGAGCTTCAATAGAACCAAGTCAAAATATTCAAAACTAGTCAACAAGTCCTCAACTACACTGAGCAACCCGTCTCATCTATCAAGCCAGTCCCACATCAAAGCATTTTGTCAAAAATCATGTTGTCTTATACAAGGGAGGGAACACTTAAAATCAGATGGAGCGGTCTTAGATGGGGTACCTCATTCTTGAAATCAAACAGCATCAACAATACATCAAAATTCAATGTCTAGACTACTGCAAAAATACAAACACATAATCAGTACAATTGCAACTTGTTTAGTTAAGTTAGTCCTATTATGTCTTGATTTTCATTACAAGTCATGTTATTATGCATCCCTGGGATTTCTAAAAGGGATTTAGAGATGTCATGATGGTTCATGACTTATTTTCTTTGGCTTACATTTGTGGATTTTTTTCCATGAAGTCTTAAGCAAACAATCTAGGTATGTGATAAGAGCCTTCACATCCATATACAATATACAATATCCAATTGCAAAATTGCAAGGGATACTTCGTTTGTGATACGTCGCATATACCTCGACTATGAATGCTCGACCTAGATAGATTGGCCCACATTCCTTGTCTATTCAACATACCTATTTTAAATGCAGAAGGATAATTATACCTAGATCATTCATATCTTGGTAGGATGGTATATGTTTTTTGTTAATAATAAAGTAGATCAATGATGGAAAGTAAATTGCTCAAATTCAGTTGGAATTCAAATGTGGTTATTAAAACTAAAAGCTCTGTGTTTACTACAATCTAAGAGTTTCAATCAAGGATTCAAACTCATTATTTCATCCCCTATCTATCATCTTCTAAAGGTTTCATTACTAACAATTCTCTCTATAAGTCCTAATAACTCCTTGTAATAGAGTATCATGATATGATCAAAAAGATTGCATCCTACATAAGCATGTTAGTACATACAACATAAATAATGCATCATAAATAGAAATCATAACACATCCATCCATCATATATATACATTACATCTAGTCACATCATAAAAAGTACATAAGCATGATCATAAAGAAAATGCATACATCTATAGCATAGAAGAATATCATAAAGATTTTTCATCTGAGAAAGCATCATAGAAAGTAACTATCATAAGCATAAAACAAATAGAATCATATTAGGCTGACAAAACTACATTATATATATATATATATATATATATATATATATATATATATATATATATATATATATATATATATATATATATATATATATATATATATATATATATATATATATATATATATATATATATATATATATATATATATATATATATATATATATATATATATATATATATATATATATATATATGTGTATGTGTGTGTGTGTGTGTGTGTGTGTGTGTGTGTGTGTGTGTGTGTGTGTGTGTGTGTGTGTGTGTGTGTGTGTGTGTGTGTGTGTGTGTGTGTGTGTGTGTCTCTCTCTCTCTCTCTCTCTCTCTCTCTCTCTCTCTCTCTCTCTCTCTCTCTCATGAAATAAAGTCATAAGGAGAGCTCACAAGCTTGCAAAATTTATGCCAAAAAATATCTATATAAATCTATAGGTACTGCCTCTACCCTCTGGTCTAGGAGGCCTAGGTGCTATTGAAGTGGAAATCCTTGCCCTAGTCTATCCCTGAGGAACCCTTGTAACTGATGGGGATTCTCTTTGAGACTGTGCTACTGTACCACTACCCTGAGATATTTGTGTTGAGACCGATGAGAGGGAGTGTAACTAGGCACTCTTTGTGCAATAGGCACCACCTTCTCATAGGCCCCTCTCCAATAGTCTATCTCCCTCTGCATGTCCCAAGCCTTTCGACTAGATTCTATACCTTCTTGTACAAATATGTCCATCAACTATTGTGAAGTAAGATCATGTACATTAGCAATGAAGGCCCTCACCTCAGTATGTGATTCTTGAGCCCTGACCTCTACATACTATATATCTTCTCTCATGCTCTCCCTCTTTGCATCCATCTCACTTCGCATCCTCTCTATCCTTCTTTCTAGAGTATTCACTCTCCCGACATACCAATGACTTTGTGTATCTATCATTGCAACCCTATAATCTGCCTCTACAAATCTAGCCTCTACACATGTCACTCTTCTCCATACCCCATCTACTTTTCCATGTAAATCTCAACAATTTTGTCTCAAACTGTCTATATTTGTAGAGTTAATGTCAAAAATGTCTCCTCCTATTATAACAGATACATCCTATGTAGGCTCATCAAAACCACCCACTGCCACATCCATCATTTTCATGTCAGCTCCTCCCATGGCTACATCCATAAGTCTAACATCATCCTCTCCACCAACTACCTCTTCCATCTCCTCATCATCACTTAAAGAAATAGTCTAGCCACTACTACTTCTGGTCATGCTACTATTCCCATTCTCCTCTGAACTACTACCAGTAACATCTACATCAGTATCGCCACCTCCTGCCATTGGCACACTACTTGGAGGAATAAATGGGGTAGCTACAATAGTAACTCCTCCACCTCCTTGATCATCTCCATCTCCACTATCACCTCTATTAGCTCCGCCTCCTCTACCACCAACATCTCCACCATATTTCCCTCCATCTCTACCACCACCTCATCTACCACATCTCCCTCCCCCACTACTATCTCTATCCTCTCCTACCATGTCTCCTCCAAGGTAGTCTAACTCGTTAGTCCATATCCAAAGGAATCAGTACACTTGGATCCATATAAGGGATGGGGATGTGTGTTGTCTACCATGTATCATACTCAGATGTAGTACATGTATCTTCATGATTTGATTTGCAATCCAACCTCATAGGGCCTAAGGCCTCAAACTATACTACTGTTGTCATAATGGGGATCAATGATCCCCATCCTCTCACATCACTCACACATATAGCAAGTTGTTCCAACCCAAATGGTACTCCCTATCACTCTCCATACTATCTAAAAACTCTACTTGGCAGTTGTATCTCAATGATCCTTGAGTATTGAGTAGACCAACCTAACAAGTATCTCTCATGTTTACAAAATGGAAGATGTTTTTAATCATCATCCCCCATGGGGCATCCTATGTAAGGTCTCCATGTAAACAATCTCAAGGTATCCAATAAGTTTCTCTAATATCTGATGTGTCCCATATGCCTATGGATAACTACATCATAGTAGTACACATACTATTGTCTTGGTTGTACATCACTAGTCTGCCAAAAACTAGGTGAAATATAAGTATATGCTTGAAGGACCACACCTATAATAGTGTGACCTCACATCCCAAACTTTGACCTCCATGATAGGAAATCTCATGCAACTAATGATAAATCATGGCTAGCACGTAGGGTCCCCAAGCATACACTCTACTATTAAGCCACATCGCCAATATAATCTCTCCCCAATTGATAGGAAATCCATGACCTCTCCTATCAGGAAACAAAACCCCTAATACGACTCCACACAACATTGCAAAGTATGGATCATATAAAAACATGTCTACCCATCTAATAACATATCCCTTAGCCTCTAGCTCCTCCATGGTGCAAGAAAAAAGTCACATAGAGCTACTCTCCATGTTTAGACAGAGTACGCAACCCTCTTTCCCTGAATTGAAATCCTCAGAATTTGGTACACATCCTCCAAGGTAATAGTTTACTCTACTATAGGTAAGTGGAAGGAAGATGTCTCTGAGTGCCATCTCCCACAAAGCATAGTTACTAATCCCCTTTTAGCCCTAATCTTAGGCATCAGTGTCACATGTAATAATACTAAACTCCCCAAATGCTCCCACTCATTGTTAGTAAGTCTATGTCTATATGATAATACAGGAGGATGATTCTCCTGAGTAATCAGGACACCATGCCTAATCTGTAAGTCCAATCCAAATCTCTAGTTAGACCCTATGCATATAAACATTCATGCCAACACTACTCTCTAAGTCTATATATATGTATAATGCATTTACACATAAAATAAAATAAAGCCATTTCATTTAAATATTATTTACCATCTACCATACATCCATTAAATTAAAAATTGCATACACACATAAAAATTTCATTAACATTTTACATTAATTTAAAAATCATTTTCCTCAAACAAGTGCGTTGATCCTGCACTTCAAGTGCATTGATTGCACACTTTATGTGTGATTCGTGATTTCTTCATTCACGGTGATTGTGCACTGCATGTGCATTGCCCTATCCTATCATGTGTAGCTCAATTAAGTTTTGAGCCCAAAACTAATGCATCTCATTTGTGGCATTCTAACCTAGCATTTGTGTCATTCACACCCTATGTATATGTCATTCTATCCTAAAATCACTTGACCTAGTCTACAGAATGGCACAAAAAACAAGACAAAATAAAAGAAAAAAGTACAAACCATACTAGAGGTGGCGCATTAGCTGGATGTTGATAGGTCTTGACTCGCTCATTGATATGTGTGTCAGCCTCGAAGCTCGTCATCACTCTCCAAACACTCAAAAATAACTCCTTCCAGTCTTAGTTCTCCAAAAGCTCAATGTGCACAATGACCTTGAAAATGACCCCAAATTTCTATTTATACCCACCCCACCTTATCTCGATGGACATGCACCCCTTGTATTTCTATTGGTCACGATGCATTTCACCTTCCAAAGTCTATATCTTTTTCATACAACCTCCATTTTTTTGGATTGTAAGTTGTGTTGTGATCATGATCACAAGGTCAATCAAATGAGCCCTTCATTTATTTTTTCGCTTATTTCCTTGAGGGGACACCATAATACCTAGTTACTGACACTTTTTCACAAGGGCATACTGGGGTATTATTTTTATCAAATTTTCTTTGAAATAAGGCTTAAAAAACATTATATCAAAGAGGGGAGAAATTTAAACACTTAAAAATGGCCTATTGCTCTAACACAGTGACATTTCTAACTTTCCTCTTTAATTTATTTAATAATCTTTATTAATTAAATAAATTGTTTCTTTCTACTATAATCCAAGATCAAAATTATCATTTCTTCCTAAATTCATAATTAAGTGATTTTAATTAGTTATCTAGTTATTTTATCACCTGTTCATTTACAAAATAATCAAATAATTAAACATTATTTGATTATTCTCTATCTCATTA
This sequence comes from Chamaecyparis obtusa, assembly GCA_027943335.1. Taxonomy (NCBI): domain Eukaryota; kingdom Viridiplantae; phylum Streptophyta; class Pinopsida; order Cupressales; family Cupressaceae; genus Chamaecyparis; species Chamaecyparis obtusa. Next base: position 400,075 of record BSBK01000233.1, read on the forward strand.
TAATTAATTAAATAATCATATTCATTTAATATTCCCTCTTTCTAATTATTGCATTTATGTAATAATTAAATCAATTTCCATCTCATAACTAAATAAATGATATTTATTTTATTAAACTAATTACTCCTCTCTCATAAATAAATAAGTAATTATTTATTTATAAATTTTCTACATGTGCAAGTAAATAATCTATTTATTTATTTAAATCATAATTATCCTCCTAAATCCTAACTCACACTCACTTTGAGTTAGATTCTCAATCACAACTCTTCACTCCACAATTATCTCTCCTGGCTAATCAATCTATTCACTCGATCCTACTTATCAAGGTAGTCAAGTTGAATTGAACTCCTACTCACTTTGAGTTAACTCTTCCAACTCATTAGTCAATCCACCAATCAAGGTAGTTAAGTTGAGTTGAACTCCTACTCACTTTGAGTTAACTCTTCTACGTCACCAATCAACCCATCAACTAAGGATTCTTGATTGAAACCCCTAAAAGATTTATAAATAGAGAGATAAATCTCTGATTTTGGTAACCACAACAGATATATATAAATTGCTTTGAATAACATGGTTTATTGTTGTGGCAACAAGAATTTCTAGTATATTTAAATGAAGATTACTATTATAATCTTATCTATAAATACTATGTTGAAAAGATAATCTATTCAATTCTCTTCTTGTAATGACGAACGACTCAATATAGCTCATTGTCCCGATCTTATGAAGTCTATTGTATCTATTGGAAGTTATGTGAGTTGTGATAGCTATTTCTTGATTGGTAGTATTGTAATTTTGGTGTTACAATATATAATAAATAAAAGCAAACCATACTCAATTAAGGTAGGCATGTGGAATAAAGAAAACATGCAAATAGATATATTATACAAGCTATTCTACAAGAAGAAAATACTATTCTATGAAATATCTTGAGAGATTAACACACCACAGGTTTGGGTAAGCATGTATATTCATTGTGAAAGTGTCAATATGACATATAAGTGCATGGCAAAATGTCTTATGTACAAATTGAAAACATTGAAACAATGTTATTTGAGGACTCGTTTCTGACATAATTTGATCTGTCCTAAAAACAGAGATGTCTCAGAAACTTGGAAACTTTCAAAAACCGTCTTCTGACTGTTCCATAAAATTAATTTAAATAATGTTTAAGTTTTAATAATGTGTTTGACTTCTATTCTTATATGGACTCTCAATTTAAATTATTTAACACAAACGTTATATGTTAAGATTCTATAATGTATATAAGAATGCTTTATTCATATTTTCATATAAATATTAATTTTTTTCTATATATTTAATATTTTTCCATATTTTTCATATAGCCATCCCATTGCCTTTCCCTCATCTGCAAACTCGTTTCCCATCCCATCTCAAAAACCTGAGGTGACATAACATTGAAGGCTTTATTATCTTGCATGCAAAATATCAATATACAAAGATGCCATGCAAACCATTTGACTCAATGCCCATGGAAATTTTGTCTTCATGAAATTGGAGTGAACAAGGACACAATGAGAAATAAATCAATCGAACGATCTTATCATATGGACATTCATTAAGCATAAAGCAGTCAAGTCGATTGGACTACATGGTGGTATGATTTACACGATGCAACGTATTTAATATAAAATTTGAGTTCAATGTCATGGAATATGTATTTCTTATACTTGGAATTGTATGGAGATTGCTAGCAGTGAGAACGATACTGCATATCTGCACATTGATAGATAGGCAATGATGTAACTCATTCACATATATAAATGATAGGCTTACTCATCACTCTAATCCTCACATTGAGGACTTGACAAATATCCTATAAATTACACCACCATGCTGCATCTAACAATGTATATGATAATAGGTTTATACATCTCTATTTCTATATATGGTTTTGCTTCTTGTCTACACTAGAGCTACTAAAATTGTAGAATACATGCAACCATGGATTTTTTTGGTAAGGTTCCAGAGACATTCAACAAGGCGTGGATGTAAACATTTGATAGACTTCCATTTAAAAACATGGAAGTGTGAAAGGGTATGTGAAAGTTTGATTAAATGGCTAGAAGAAAATAAATTTAAGTGATAACTATTTTCTATATAGAATAGTATTTTTTTACACATTCATACAAAAATCTATTTTTGCATATTAGGATGGATTTTTGTGTGATCTTAAGTGATTTGATCTTCATAATTCGCCTCTACAATACTGTAAAAATGCAAAAAAATTGGATGAAAATACGGTAGGTTATACCAATTTGTTATTTTCTGATCATGTCATTGTGTGTGGAGAATAGCCAAAACTATGATAAAATGAAAAAATAAGAACATTTATATGTCGTAAAGACCAAGAATTGAGTATTCTTCAATCACTAAGCAAGACATAACCATCTTTTCCACTAAAATGAGTTTTTCTTTACTAATTTTTAACCTCCTCACTCCTTGTAATACAAGATATTTAAATAGTTAAAATAAATAGCACAAAGGTTCATTCTTATCAAACAATACATTAATACTCAATTTTATATTCTTTGTATTTAAAATGCTATCTAATTTTATTTTTATCAATCATAAAATCAATAAGAAATTCACACTCAATTATTTAAATAAGTAAAAGATGCTTAATAATTCCTAAATGAGTTTGTGTATGCATTCCAGCATAATCATTCATTTACAAGTCACCAAGCTCATTATCTTTAGTAATGTTCTCTTCCTTGTGGTGACATCAACCTTCGTCTTGCACTCATGAGGATAACACTAAGATATTAGTCCTTGTTATTTAACATCAAAATAAAGTATCCATCAAAATATAGTCCTTTATAAGGCTCCACTCTAATTGTTTACATCAGCACACTAAAATTTAAATATTTGATGAAACATTTTTCGCTTAATGAATGGGTTGTGACAATATTTCCAAGATCCTTCTAGGGATATCATCCTTAGATGAACAATTATGAGTGCCTTCCTTTCCATTGTAGAAGATGCCTTTTTGTTGAACACCTTGTGTTTGGTTGCTCCCACTCTTTTTGTAGGTTACTAGTTTAAGCTACTTGGTGGTCCTAATCATTTGATTGTTGGTGGTTTATTTATTATGAGGATAATTATTCTCCTATGGTTGTCCCAAATATTGAGGTCCATTTCAAGGTGTGGGTCACTCTATATAGTAATATAGTGTCATAAATTGCACCCCTTTAACCTCTAACACACTCCTCTTTGGATCCTTATTTTAAGTGTGCTCTTTATCTTATATCATCTCATGCTCATACGAGTCTTATCCTATTGCTCAGTTCAACACAATTAAAGTCTCACTTTGATTTCATCAACATCCATATGGATTTTAGATTTGATAACTAGGTCTTGTTATATTTTCATCCTCTAACTTTGAGCCAATTTATGGTAGACTAATTTTCTATCCAAATTAGTTCAACCACCTTTTTTTGGCTAAATTTAAAGGTGGATAATGTATAGGCCTTTGGATTAGTAGATCTAGCCTTAAAATCTAAATATGACTGTCATTGATCATCCTTAATGCAAAAATACCTTGAGGACCCTATATAAAGGACCTCTCGTAGTTCATTTCATAACCCATATACAAATCTCACATTCAAAAGAGCAAGGATTCTTCTTAGGAGAAAATTTAATTCAAGGAGCAACAAGCTACAACAAGACACCTTCAAGTTTATTGTGGATTTTGTGACGATTCATCATTTTATTGCATCAAAATTTGGAGGACATAGTCTAAGAGAATTATGTCATTATTCAAGGGTATAATTATTTCAATTCAAGCATTTCCTTTAGACTAATTTTTTTCTTTTCGTCATTATCATTGTTGGGTTGATTCCAAACTTGGGGTTCAACTAAGGCAAGCCCCTATATACAAAAGCCCATTTTTCTCTTTGTGTAAAAATATAGGTTGAGAAGTAGGTTTCAAATTTAGTTTGGGAGTAAAGAGTATCTAGAAGACAAGCATAAGCAATTTGACATCATTCATTAGAGGGACTAGGGTGCCTAGGCACCATAGTCCAATTAATTTTTCCTGAAAGTTAATCCATAGATTGTTTGGAGACTCCTAAGATCAATTTGATTTATACTCCGAACCTATGACACCTAGAAGGATATGGTGTCTATTGATAATGTCCCATCATTTTGAGCTTATATTTCATCAACACATTCCTCTACATATCCTCTTTCCAGTACTATATATCATAGTTGGTTCTCAGATATGCTTTTGTCAGTTTATGCTAATTATTGTCACTATTACACCTTTTATCCTAGTTCTCGCATTCCCACTTTCCAATCATATCAAAATCAAATTAAAACATAATAGAGAACAATCAATAAATTGTGCCCAACTCTCCCAGGGGTTTGTGATTGGGCCTATTGGTTTTTCTTCAATGTAATTTATGGATCCAGACAAGGTTTGATTCCTATTTTGAATTCTAGGTTTAGATTCCATTCCCCTACATTACATTTGGTGAACCTGATGCTACTTACATTCTTCAAACTTCTGATTTTCATTTTCAAATCTTATTTATATGCATTTAATTGGTTCAAATTTGTAATAATTCCTGAAATATATTGTTTATGAATGTCTTGTTTAATCATAGTACATTTCATGAATGGAGTTGTTATCTCTTTTTGCCAGTTTTAAAATTTCAAGTTTTATCTGAGATGTTTATGATGTTCCCTTTTAGGGATATGATGATAACTTAGCTCTTCCTTTTTATCCATATTTATGATTTACCCTCTCCCAAAATTGGTCCCACCCATGAGGACATTTTGGTGTGAAATAATAAACTATCAACACTGCTTTTAAAGATATCACTCCTAGGGACAAAGCCTTAAGGAATGATGTTGATTCTTCTCCTAAAATGTACCTCCTCCATGAGGATAATTTGGTGCAAAATCATGATATCATGGCTACTTGTCCTAGTGATGCCTCACCTTCTATTTTAATGACCTTCTCTCTAGAGATGAAACATTAATGACTTGTGTTTTCCCCTCTCCTATAGTTTTTTATCCTCATAAGGATACTTTGGAGCAAGACGACGATACCATCAAGATCTCCCTTCACAAAAATTTTACTACCAAGTACTTTAATGATCTCTCATCTAGAGATGAAGTATTGATGAATAATTTTTATCCCTCTCCCAAAAGTAAACATGTTCATGAGGATGTTTTGGTGCAAGAGGATGATATCACTAACAATGTTTTTGATACTTTCTTAAAGATGAATTTATTGGATAGAGAAACCAACAAAGATCAAGTCAATTCCAATCATGTTTTGGGTCATGTGAAGCCTAAAATTGGTGTCCATCTTTGTCAAGGTATCCATCAACATGAAATCAAACAAATTATTTTTGTAAAAGGTGCAAAAAAACTCATTTATCATGCATTAGCTCACACATAAAAGACTCAAAACAACAATAAAGATTCAAATGTTCTTCCCACTTATCAACATTTTTTCCTCCACCCCCTCATCTTTCACAACAAGTTGGTAAGGAGTATGATATTATTGGGCAACTTCATGCTACGCCTGCTAAGATATGCCTCTTGGATTCAATTTAAACTTCACACACATACCATAGAATGCTTCAAGAGTTTTTATAAAATATTTTTGTTCCTCATTCAATGAGACCTATTCATGTAGCGACCTTATTGGAGTGTATTCATGCAACTAAGACCAATATTATATTTTCCCAAAATGAGTTTCCTTCCATAGAAACTCAAAACCAATATGAACCTCTTATGATTGTGGTGTTTATAAATGGTAATGCAATAAGATGAACTTTAGTTGATAATGGATCATGAATAAATGTGTGAGGTGTAATTTTTTTGCATAAAATCAACTTAAATCCCAAGCTTATTTAACCAAATTCTCTCTCTATTCATGACTTTGATCATGTTGGTAAACAGTCGTTAGGTACAATTGCATTTCCTATTAAAGTAGGTCCTGCAATCTTACCCACACTTGCCCATGTCATGTGTGGCACTCTAACTTATAACCTTCTTCTAGGTAGACCTTTGGTTCATAATATGTAGGTAATTCTTTCCACTCTTCATCAAAATATCAAGTTCATGAATAAAAACAAGATGCATTTCTTAAAAGGTATTAAATACTTAAATAGTTGTTTGCAAATAGAGATAGGATCAAAATTTCTTTGGATTCTTCCATTCCTTCTCTAATTTAAGTAGATACACCATGTCCTACTCAAGTAGAATTTACACCATCCTTTTGTGAAACATTGAAGTGGTCTAGTGTGTCACTTGTTCAACCTTCTTCTAAACCCGTTACAACTTACTCTTCTAACACATATCTTGATGATGTTTGGGGCTCTTTCAAATTCAACACAATTAAGAATAAGAGTCTGATGGAGTTGATGAAAAACAACCCACAGCTCCCAAGAACACCTGCACACAAACACCTGTCACAGAAAGAGAGCGAAGCAAATAGCTATGGAGGCCTAAACGCATTGATCCACGAGAGAGGAGAAATCCTTGATGTGCAAAAACAAAAGTTGCAATCAATAATGAAATGTCAGAAAAGGTTACAAAACAAGAGGAGATCAATCCTTATAAAAGGAGATCAGAAACCCTAAAAAGGTAAAACCATAGGTTGCATAATAATAATTAATGAAGTAATTAATTATTATATGCCTAAAGTTTAGCTTAAGTAGAAAGAGGTAATAAGTGATTGTTTAATTAAATCAATATGATTCAATTAATTAGTAAAAACTTTATTACTCTAACACTCCCCCTTAAGATAAACTGTGGGAGAAGCTAAAAACCTAGAAAGAACTACTAAAAGCAAATGGGTCCTGGCAACAAAGGTCTGATCAGGTACCCAAGTACAAAAGAGAGTCTCTACAAAGTGGAGAAATAGAGAAAACCACATGGGAAAAACTCTACTCCAAAAAGAGACAAGGACTAGTCTGAAGGACTAAAGAAGCCTCCAAAACTAGGAATGTTCCAGAAAATAGGAACAAAGATGAACAGTACAACATCACTGAAGCATGAAACTGCAAACATTGTCAAGAAGAAACTGATGATCTGAAGATCCTCCACAAAAATATGACCAGGTAGAGAAGACTGTAATATGCACGAGTGCCCTCAAATAACACTACTTGAATCAGGAGGCAAACAAAGGAAAACACCTGAACTCAAAGATACATATGGCATAAACACCAAAAGCCTAAAGAGCTAATCAATCAAAGCTGGAAGAGTGCATCCAAAAATAGGAAAGAAAAGAGTGTCCATATGGTAAATGATCCATCTCACCGGAATGCATAGGTACCTAGCCACTACAACTGCCTAGTACATAGGATCAAATACTAAATACATGGCTCACACAATCGAACCAAGGAAGCAGTAGAACCAATAGTAGAAACCCCCCCATACTACTGACAAGGGAGTAATGGCAGGTACACTGAAAAGATCATCCAATATGAATTGCATGATGAAGATGAATCTGAAACATCAAATGTGCAAAGAGAGTACAAACATAAATAAAGATACTTGAGGCTAATGTCATTGGAGGAACACTCACATGACAAAATAAGATGGCAAACAAAGGCAAACATCAAACCCCCCCATCACTTTATAATGGAGTGTGAGTACAAATAGCACGAACATGTGCAAGATCCCATCAAAGCAATAGAATGACACTTTATCTCAGTGTGTGTGCATAAAAGAATGCTACAAAAGTGAAGTATACACTTCTCAAAGAAGATCAAAGGCTACTGAACCAAAAGAACAACCTAAGATGAGCCATCCCTCAAAGGGAAGAGATCCCAGGACCTGAAACAACCAAGATATCCACCAGACTGCAAAAATGTAAGAATCTAAATAAAATGAACCTGGAGAAGAATCTGGAAAAATGACTCACATCACTGAAAATCTCTCTAAACAAGCTTTCCAACGATATATCATTTTCCAAAAACGGAGTCTGGATGTGCAAGATAGAGCTCCCGGAGGGCAAACCTGAAGATATGGATTTGATAGAGGAAAACACCATTAGAAAAATAAAACAAAAAAAGAAAACCTCTAGATCTGGAAAGAGCTCGGAATCAGCTTTCTGATGATATCTTGTTTGCCAAATTTTGACACCGTATGCTCAAGATATGAGCAAAAAGCCAATAGTTGCACTGGAGGGCCCAAAGAAGGTGTCTGCAAGGATCTGAGGATGGGTGACGTTAGAAAAAGGACAAAAAACTGCATGAAACCATATGATCTGATAAAATCTTAGAAAGAACTTTCTAGAAATATCTCGTTTGCTGAAAATAGAGCCTGGATGCAAGAGAAACGGATCCCAGAAGGCAAGAGGTCTGAAACACCACGATCACAGAGAACATCTGACTTTGATAGAAAAAAAGAGCATCAAAATGGAAAAATCACAAAACCATACTAGAAAATTCAGATTAGGCTCAGAATCAGCTTTCCGATGATATATCGCATGCCCAATTACGATCCCATATGCCTGAGATATGCGCAAAAAAGCCCAGGTACCCTTAAAAAGCTCAAAAAATGAGCAAAGACTGCTTACATCAACAAACTCCTGAGCTTAAAATTGATAGCCAAATGGTCGTCAAAGCTCAAAAAGCCCCCAAGGGCTGGAAATTGAAGCCCATAGGACCCTGGGCGCGGCAGAGGGGGCTGGGCACTAAACTGGGGTGGAGGTCACCTAGGTGATCGTGGGCTAACTGGAGGGAGCTGGCTCTGAATGCGGGCAGGGCCGCGGGCGGCGGCACAGGCCGTGGAGCTGGCAACAACGAGGGCGGTGGCCGCGGTGGGTGGAGCTGGCGGAGGCCGTGGTGGCCGCTGAGTGCGGTGCTGGTGATGGCTCTGTGGAGGCCGCGGGGCGGCGCGCAGGTGGCCATTGGGTGGCGCCTAGGTGGCTGCCCCCCAAAAGAATTTTTTTAATTTTTTTGAAAAATTATATGCCTTGACATGCGTGCCAGGGCCATACGACCTTGGTACGCAAATTTTTTTTGGCCTCAAAAGCCAACTTGTCCAAAATTGACAAGTTTTATATGGATTTTGACTATCTCGGGCCTTTTGAATGCAATCATGAAGTCCATTTGGGCCAAAAATGCTCCAAAAAATACTGATCGCCTCAGGATCCATGCTGGGGCCAATTACAAAATTTTTTTCTCACAGATTCCAACTGTGTCCAAATTGGACAAACTTTATATGGATCTTGGGGTTCTTGGACACTCTGAACGCAACCGTGAGGTTCGTTTGAAGCCAAGATGACCAGAAAAATAGGTCCTCCAAGATTTGACAGGAAACCCTCTCTAAAAATGTAGATCTGACAAACACGGCCGAATCTCTCAGAAAGAGGACAAGGGCAAGCAGATCTGAAGCTCTGATACCATGATGGAGTTGATGAAAAACAACCCACAGCTCCCAAGAACACCTGCATGCAAACACCTGTCACAGAAAGAGAGAAGCAAATAGCTATGGAGGCTTGAACGCATTGATCCACGAGAGAGGAGAAATCCTTGATGTGCAAAAACAAAAGTTGCAATCAATAATGAAATGTTAGAAAATGTTACAAAACAAGAGGAGATCAATCTTTATAAAAGGAGATCAGAAACCCTAAAAAGGTAAAACCCTAGGTTGCATAATAATAATTAATAAAGTAATTAATTATTATATGCCTAAAGTTTAGCTTAAGTAGAAAGAGGTAATAAATGACTGAATAATTAAATCAATATGATTCAATTAATCAGTAAACACTTTATTACTCTAACAGAGTCAACCCTCTCCGCCTAAGATTTCAAAACTCACTCAAACTCCTACATTATATTTGGAAAAACATTATGGAGTTGGTTTCTAAATCCTTTTTAAACATGGGCTCAATGGACATGGTTTAGGATGTGTGCAACAAAGTACGAACATAAGAAATACACATCACACTTTTTCAAAGAGGGTTTAGGTTTCCAACCTCCTTTGTTGGCATCCCCTTCCCCATTGTCTAATGCATATATGTCTTATTCTCTTAACTTCTCATAACAAAAAGAGAATATTTTGAATGAGCTTCTCATAGCCAATTTTTTTACTCTTTTATGGAGAATATAAGAAAGATTAATAAACAAGACACTTCTTCTTTTTCTGTATTTCATAAAATTTATGGTCATAAAACTAGTGAATGCCATGATTTGAAGTGTAAAATTCATCAATTCATTTATTATGTTATCATTCAAATAAAAAATGAAAATGAGTGGCACCTTTGTTGTGACCCTTTTAAGTAGCATTTAATTCCTATTATGTTTCTCTTTTCTATGAAACATTAGTAGCTTATTATTCAGGGCTCATTGTCATTCACGGTGATATAATTTCATATGCAATCATACTAGGTTAGCAACATAATAGTTTATTTATTCTTATCTATATGCTGGGGAGAAAAAATACTTCTCAATTATTCCTTCCTAAGGATTCAATGTCCCTTTGTTGAGTTGTATATTTTATAACTTGATATTCCTCTATTGAGTAGAATTTTCTACTCTTATGATGATTTTTTGTTTGCTTGAAGGTTTGCATCCTTGAAAAAGACTTCTTCCTCGCTTTAAATGTGTATAATTGTTTACCAAGAATTCCCTTTTCTAGTTATAGGGAAGGTGTGTATTCTTGATCTCCTTATCCTTTCTTCATTAAAGATGTCTTCTTTGTCAAAGATCTCCACTTGGATCTACATATCTTTAGGAAAATATATCTTCCTCCCCCTTTGATAGTCACATATCCTTGAAAAGGATTCCATTATATTTTCACAAGATATCTCCTTTACAAATATCTCTTCCAAGTCGGTTAAAAAAACACATCCTTTACAAGGGTTTTTCTTCCTAGATGAGAATGCATTTGGTTTTGTTGAGGACACCTCCAAAGCAATAAATGTAATTATCCTTTATGTGGATCTATATCTTCCTTAATATATCAACATGGATGTATGTTGATAGCTTAAGGAGGGGTATATGCGACCTCCTTTCCTCTTATAGTGATTCATTGATGTGCCCCAAAAGTTGTTGCACATATTACACAACACCTCTTGAAGTGTGATTATCAAGATTTATAGTTGGTCATCAAGTATAGCATGGAATTCTAGTACAACCATTATTGGACATGCCTATGCAGGTGTTGGTTGTTGTTATTGTTGAATGCATCTTCACAAATGTTGATAACCTAGTATAGTGTGGCTTGCAAGTTGTTATCTAATAGATTTGTACCTTATTACGATTATGATAATTTGACTCTATCCCTTTATATTGAAGTAAAAATATATAGCAATAGTTGGGTAAATCATAAATGATTTCCCTCTGAATTTCTAGAGGTACAACTCCCTTGAATAATTTTCAATGAAAAAATTGAATCTAACCATTTGCATATACTTTTAACTAAAAAGTATAAAGGCTTTAATTGATATCCATTCCATCACCATGTAATGAATACAAAATGTATCTCTACTTAAATATTTAACTCACAAAATTCATAGATTCCATTAATTATAAATCTTATACATTCAATCTTTTCAACATGCTATTAAATAATCATAAGACACATAGGGATGTAATCTAAAGAAAGATAGACTTCATCCATTCAAAACAAAATTCCAACAAAAGTTTTATTTCAAAATTCTTTCAAATACATAGATCTGAAAACCATTGAAATATTATCTAGCTTTACATACAAAGATCAAAAGTATCTTTAGAAAACATCACCAAAAATATCATAATTGTTTATGGGATAAATAAATTGCTAACCCTTTTATGATCTTATGATCGCATATATATAGTATTTTGTACATAACCAAAAATTTAACTCTCAAGATCCATTAACTCTAGTCTAGAGTAGCATAATTTAAAATAAGTGTGAATTAACTAACAAAGAGGACCACTAAACATAGATGCAATTAAATAAGAGAATGTGGAAATATGACTACATCTGAGTTGTTATTCTTGATCCCATGGGTTGAGCTTTGATCACTTCTTATAAAGGTTCAGAAACTAGGTGTAATTCTGGACTCAGGGATTGGACATCTGACCGGGTAGTTTATCCTCTTCATAAAAACTCATTTAGTATGTCAGACCAAGGATATATTACTTGAAATGGGCTAGCAAAGTATATGCAATAGGTATCACTTAGCCATACATTTTATCATTGTTGAAGGAAAGAAATGATGAAGAGAAACTATTCTATGATTGCAAGGTATGAATGCTAGAGTAATGCCTAAGCTGAAGTTGTAGAAAAGTAAGTGCTGGAATGGAAATCACAGAAATATAACTGCTAACAAAACATGAAGACTCTTACGAACTATGCCATAATACTTTTGTTGTTCTACTGCTTTAGCTACGGGAGCAGTTTAACACTTGGCACTGAAATAGCAGAAATGCGGGAAATGATTCTAACTAGTATGAATCTATCTAACTATGGATTTATCACAAAGTGGGCCCCCTTGGATGAGTATCCTAAATCACAAATATGCTCAATTGAATCTCAACACTTCATCTATTTATTGATTGAATGATGGAGTACATGAATTTCATAAAACAGGAAAAGAAACTAAAAATTGTATTGATAATAAACTTGATAATACCCTCCTTTCTCACGCAGGAGCAGGGCTTTATTTAAAGGGAAACTCCTAACTAATTTCCTAACCACGCCATAGAAATAGGTAGATCTTTATTACAACACTACTGAGTAAAAAGAAGGAAAGATTTTAAGACTAAAACAAATTAAATCCACTACGGAGGAAAGAGTTGTCATGACAATAAATCTAACTTCCCACTCACGCCTAGATGTTCTCAGGGAATTTATCACGTTGCCTTGCTCTTTGTTGGAACTGCCACCTTGTTGTTTGGAAACCTTAAACATGCACTGCATTGAATGCTTTTCTCCTGGAAGTTGTGGGAAGACCAAGTTGAGCACTCCATGAATGAATGCGCTATACCTGGTCAAAACAACATTTTCTATTTTGATGGAAAAGAGAATTGACAAGCTGGAGAAGACCATGGGGAGTATTGCAGAATAGAGCTTTGTTGTCCTCAAGGCTTCAAATGAGCACGTGAAGATCCTAGTTGACAAGTTTGATAACAGGAAAGGGAACCAAGAGATCATAGAGACTAAAGAGGAACAAGGACCTAGCAAGTGTACGAGATCCAGGTCCAGGATGGTGGAAGATGGCAACAAGAATGACATGGAAGAACTGAAGCTGTCTGCTGCAAACATGCAGATTCTTGTGGATCAGGCTGCAGAACTGATGAAATGTGTTTAGATAGCAGCTTGTTGTCTTGCTTTCCTTTTTTGCTGTCCTTTGTCTTTTGGCTGGTCTTTGTGTTTAGGACTTGTTTATGTTGCTTTTTTTGGTGCTGATGCACTTGAACTGTTGGAGCTTAAATGTTTTATCTTTTATCTCTATGTAAAAGGTTTCGGGTCCTTTCAAAACCTATTTTTACGTAATCAAAACATTTGCTATTTTGATGCGCTACACCTTCAAAGGTTAGGATAAGACATTTATAATAATAATTATTAAAACACGCATGATCATTCATATTCAAACAACTACTCTACTCATTTAAAACACAACCATATCTTTCAAAAAAAGAAATATAGTAATTCATCCAAGCATAGCATATTTAAGTACGTTTGAACCAAGTTATAAGTCTGATGGCAGCATGCCATATAATAACAGAAAAACATAGAAGTCTTAAGGTAAATGTATCAAAATAAGGAGAAAGGTCTAGTAGATATCATCCTAGGGTATCTTAAAATATGGCATTAATATGACCCATCAAGCTTTCTGAGCCAGATGGGTACATGTCGCCTTCCACTCCTTGAAGGCATTAACAAATTCTTGAAATTATTCGACATTCAGAATACTTATGTGGAGCTATCTTTTGTTTCCACACTTCCTTTTCCTTCTTGATCTCCATGATTTTTTCCATTCATGCCAGTAGATGGCTTGATTATACGTAAATAATGGTATCTGTATGTGCCACTTTTGAGAAATCCTACACTACTAGAGCCTTCTTTTCTTTTAATTCTTCAATTTCCCCTCTCAGTGTCTTGATCATAGCATCCACATCTCTATTCGTAGTGCCATCTTCACCCACATACATTACATTATTACACCTGAGGTCACCCATAAGAGATTGAATAAGATCATTTAATTCTTTCCCAAGTTTGGTGAATTTTTTTCCCCCTATTTCAACACTGAGTTCCTCCATTCTATATTCTTTTTGCAGGTATACAAGATATTCCCATCAATGTTTTTCAAGGAATTCTCTGATAAAAACATGGAAACTCCATATTTTTGGATCTCATTCATCTGGATCGCTATGGTAGCCCATTATTTTTTCCCCTTTCCCAAGCTAGAACTTGTGTTTTCAGTTCTCTTGAAGCTGCAACCATATCACTATAAACTTCTTTCGATTCAGTGATGTATTTCTTTCCTGCTGAATTATACCTTCTATCCATTTATCAAATACTCCTACTACCATTTTTCCTCGATGAATTTGATTGAGGATTTTTTGGTTGGTTGGGGAATTTGGATCAAAAACATTGACTCTTGAGAGATTGGTTGTGGGTCCAAACTGCAAATGGAATCGATGTATTCAAACATCACTCTTAACATATGCTTCAACTCCCTTTTTATCTTTGTCATCTTTCCATGACCTTCTCAACATTCTCTATGTAGAAACCTTGAAATGATAGTTATTTGCATCTCTAGATGCCACCCCAAGATTTAACTTTTCTACCTCAAAATCAGTAGTGGTGGGCTCTTGAACCTCATCTTTAGTGAGTGGTTTATCTACCTCTGCAAACCATCTCCCTATCTTGGGATCCACCTCCATCCTTGAAGTAATATTGCATTCAAATGCCCTATACCTACTCAATTGTTCCCTGTAATAGATTTCATTGTTGACCCAAGAAAGTAATGAGGACAAATGTATATCTCCCACAAATAACAGGGGATTACATTTAGTATTTGATGGGACAACATAATTGTGTAGATAAATTTTACAAAGAAGGTTCTTGATAAAGTCAGGTGACATCTCATAGGTGGCCACAAAGGCTTGAGGGGTATCTATGTCAGCACTTAAATCTTTGATAATTCTCATAAATTTAAATAGTAAAAATTGTTCCCTCGGGCATAGGGCATACACCCTAGGTGGTGGTCAACATTCTATAATCTTGGGAACCAATTTGATAACCAAATCCATCTTATCCTGTAAGAGCTTGATTTCTTGTTTTTTCTACCCTATTTCCTTTTTTAAGCTATCCCTTTCTATTTCCCACATTGCCTTTTCATACTGAATCTGTTTAAAATAATCCAGGGAAAAAGAATTTATCGTTACCTAGTCTTGATTTCCCAGTCAAACCGGGTGTTCTGGTCTTGTCCCATGACCTTCTTGTTGAACTGGCATGGATGCCACTGAAATATCATCTTCTTGCACATTCCCTAGATGGGAAGAAGATACATTGGAAACATCTATTTCCTCTATTTATTTTGGTCTTAAGGCTGTAGGTTCCTTTTCCTTTTCATCATCACCTCCCATGGTTGGATTTTCCTCCTGTGAGTCCATGTCCATAGGTTCCTCAAGAGGAACTTCATGACTTGAGCTAGCCATCACAAGAGAGGCCTTTTCCCGCTTCCTTATGTTCAAAGGAACATTGCGTCATACTAGTGGTGTTTCTTTTGATGCTGCAGGGTGTTTTTGTGGATTGGTTCTTATTGAGGCATATGTGGCTACAGGAGGAATAGGGGCATCACCTGCTTCATATCCAAACATTTTCCCTTTCCCCTTCTCATTTTTCATGGCTTCTTGGGGACTATGAGTTTCTTCTAGAACCTCAATTTCTTCACTCTCCAAATTAGGGTTTGGAACTTCTACTGCTATATTTTCTTGATGAAGAGGCAGGTTCTCCTGAGTTCTTTCTGGAATGGTAGGTTCTTCATTTTTAGGAATGGCTTCAGCAGTAAGATTTTCCTGTGCTTCATGACATTTAGGGTGTGGCCCTGTAGGCACGGGTCTATCCCTATTTAATTGAACATGACGGGTGACAAGAATTCATCCCAGGTTATGGGAGAATTATCTTGCAGGGCTTGTTCTACCAGTAATTTTATTAACCCATGATGGGTAACAACATTTTTTCTACCCTTTCTTACTTCTTCAAAGTTTAAATTCAATAGGGAGTATATGACATTTGGAACATTAATCAGGCGTCCATGCCGCAAATGGCTTAGAAGTTTAAAATGCACAACATGTAGGAAAGAAAATCTTCCTTCGCAAGTAATGTATCTTACAATATGAACAGCTAATTGAGGGTAATCACTTGGAAGAGAGAGTCTTTATGTACCTTGCTTGCTACTTTGAATTGCAGTGTCTGTTGGTAGGGAGAATTCAGCTCTAGCTGTGTGGGCATCATGACCATGCGGAAAAGGTTCGCCTATAGCAGGAACTCCAGAGACTTATGCGATTTATACTTCTGAAGCTTCAACTCGTAAACCTTTCACATGTGCCACTCCATTACTAAATGTGCATAAAAATTCTATTACAATGGCTTCGTCATGACCATTTAATCTGATAAAATAATTGAGCCAACCCACATGATTGAATTCTTGAATACTAGCCTGATCTTCAACAACAAGGACGTGTAATCAACTGGTTCTGACCGAATAGGATGCCCACCCATACTTGTTTACTCAAAATTCCCTTCAATCGAGTTCTTGACTTCAACAACCTTTTCCACAATTTCTCCTAATTTTTGAACTTCCCACTTTGCACTGATTCAGGGTTTCTAGCAATTTGTTCGATAAATATGGGAGGCAAAATAGCAGAGAATTTGTGAAAAGTGAAGCTGGCTTAGGTTTTTGGGTTTTTTTAAAAGGACTTAAGGCTGTAGGCCAAGGTTGGTGGATTAATGATCGGACTATCTAAGTTTGTGTGCTAATAATGGCAAATTAATGAAAAATCTTGGTCAAATTTATTTCATCTCATATTAACTGACTGCCCCCTACAAAAAGGACGCAGGTGCCCTCACATGCTTGGTTCAAAAGTACAACATTGAGTGGAAATAATTGCTATATTAAATGAATCTTACAAGATAATAATGTTTAAATAAGTAAAGAGTATGTGAGAGAATAAATGACTATGTACCTAATTTGAAATAACCATAAATGTCGATATCTGAAAAGATATGACGACGTGTATCGTGCAAAGAGAAGTATGGTGCGGAAGGATGTGACAGATGAATGAATGGAAGAGAGTAAGGTGATGGGATGGGTTATTTATTATGACAGAGAATAGTTTCATGGGAAATGAAAACTTTATTATGACTACAGTCGTGCAGAGTTAAAGCGATGATGGAAATTTATAACCGGTTGTAGGAGAATCGCCCACTAGAGGAGGTCCATCTGGTGTTGTAAAGCCTTCAGCTGGAGGAGGTCCATTATGTGTAGAGGGTTCATCGGCCGTAGGAGCTTGATTAGCTACAGGGGATTCAACTATAGAAGGAGAAATCTCAAACTGCCACAGGAACTCGACCTTTGTTTTTTTTGTGGTACAAACGAAGTCTGTGCCCATTTACCAATAATTTGAAACGTATTGGGTCAATGGTTGATAACTAAACTACACCATTAGAATAGACATTTTTTATTTCATAGGGACCGAGGCATCATGTAGTAAGCTTACCTTGGGTTTCTTGGTAGCGAGAGGCATATAGGAGAGCCCAGTCACCAGGAGAAAACCATTTGGTGAGGATGTGTGAGTCATGCCACCTTTTGTGTTGTATCTGGATCATCTCTGTGTGCTGCAAGGCTACCTTTCTCATTTCATCTAGTTGGTTCAGCTACAAGACCCTGTCACACTGTGCTGTGGGAAGATCAATGTTTAATTGTAATGATGTTCTCAATGTTTTATGCTCAAATTCTATTGGCATTACAATATTTTATCCGTAAACTAGTTCAAAGGGTGTGAAGCTAGTTGTTGTCTTCCAAGTTATCCTATATGCCCAGACTACTCTTGTAACCTTGTGCTCCAGTCCCTTTTATGTAACTGCACTATTTTGGTTAAAATGGCCTCTATTTCCCTGTTTGTAACTTCGACTTGCCCATTCTCCTATGGATGATATGGACTTGATGTCCTATGGTGAATGTTATATTCATTCATAAGTGCAGTAATCAGTGTGGAGGTGAATTGAGCACCCTGATCAGTAACCAGTTCTCTTGGGACACCATACCTTGTGAAGATTTCTTCATACAAAAACTCAACAACCTTGTTATCTCTAGCATGTTTCATAGCACATACCTCCACCCATTTAGTTACATAGTCAGTACATACAAGAATGTAGGAATTGTCATTTGAGGATGGAGTAATGGGTCCAACAAAATCTAACCCCCATTTGTCAAATGGAGTTACTACCACTTGCAGAAAGAGAGGTATTTCATCAAACTTTGTTGGTCATCCCATCATTTGGCATCGATCACATTTCTTTGTATAGTTAACTGCATCTTTATGTAGGGTTGGCCAGTAATATCCTGTGTTTAGTATCTTCATTACTATTCGTTTGGCTACAAAATGCCCTCCACAAGGCTCATCATGACATGCATGGAGGATGTCATAGGTTTCATCCTCCCTTACACATCTTCTCAGTATTTGGTCAGGTCCATTATAGCATAGACAATCAACAATCCATGAGAAATTGACAGTGTTTTTTATGAGGAGTCTCTTTTCTTTTGGTGAGAAATAGGGAGGTACCTTTTGAGAAACCAAATAATTGGCAATATCTACATACCAAGGAGTTTTGGCTGAAATGGAGAATAGATGATCATCAGAAAATTTGTCATCAATAAGCTATGATTCATCCTTGTTTTGCAATCTTGAGAGAAAATATGCAACCACATTTGATTTTCCTGGCTTATCCACTATGGTGATATCAAATTCCTGTAACAATAGAAGCCATCGAGCTAGTCTCCCCATGATTGCATGCTTATTAGCAAGGTACTTAATAGCTACATGGTCAGTATGCACAAATATCTAGTATCCTGTAATGTAGTGGAAGAATTTATTGAGGGCATAAATGACTACCAAAAGCTCCTTTTCTGTGATTGTATAATTCAGTTCTGCTCCTTGGAGATTCTTGTTGATGAAGTATATAGCATGCTCTATTGTGTCATCTTTTTGGCCAAGCACGGATCCTATGGCATGATCTGAGGCATTAGTATGTATGTGGAATGGAAGTTCCCAATTTGGTCCTCTTAAGACTGGGGCTGTTGTAAGAACCAACTTTAGCTATAGGAAGGCTTGATCACAACTTGGAGTCCAAGTAAATTCTGAATCTTTGGTAAGTAGAGATTGAAGGGGATTGGCCATTTTACTAAAATCTTTGATGAACCTTCTGTAATATCCTGCATGTCCAAGAAAACTTTGGACATTTTTTTTCTTGGTTGGTGTTGGAAGGTTTTGAATGACTTCAATTTTGGCTAGATCCACTTGGATTCCTGCTGCAGATATATAGTGGCCAAGCACTATCCCTTCTTGCATCATCACGAAGCACTTTTCACTATTTAAAGAGAGAGATTATGTTCTTCACACCTTTTTAGGACCTTATCTAGGTTGGTTAAGGCTTCCTCATAGGTTTTACCATATGTTGTGAAATCATCCATATAAATCTCAATACAGTCATGAGAGATATTAGCAAAGATGTTGATGACTGCTATCTAGAAGGTTGCTGGAGCATTACAGAGACCAAATGGAAGAACCGAATAAGAAAAATTCCCCCAAGGGAAAGTGAATGTTGTATTTTCCTGATCTTCTGGAAATATTTGGATCTAGTTGTACCCACTATACCCATCTAGGAAGGAAAAATACTTTTTGCCTGCTAAGGAGTCCAATACTTGGTTAATGAATGGAAGAGGGAAGTGATCCTTTTTAGCTACATTATTGAGTTCTCTATAGTCCATCCATACACTCACACCTTTTTCCTCCTTTTCTTGGCATAATTACTAATGGGGAAACCCATTGACTATCGAATATGGGATAAATAAATCCAGCATTGAGGAGTTTTTGCAACTCTTTTTTAATGATTTCTCGTAATGCTGGGTTCACTCGCCTTTGAAATTGCCTTACTAGAGGTTTATCTTCTTTTAGATATATCCTATGAGTGCATAGTTTTGGATCCAACCTTTCATGTTAGAATAGTCCCAAGCAAATGCTTTATTGTGGGCCTTCAACATTTTAGTTGGAGATGTTTGCTGCTGAGTGGTTAGTTTTCTATTGATGTTCAGGCAACGACCAAGAGACACCTCTATTTGCTTAGTCAACTCTATCATGGATGCGTCCATAAATGAGGGTGCTTGTATCTCATGGGGAAGCAATTGGTGGTAGATTTCTTTGGTTGCAGGAGAAGACCATTAGCAATCGGGGCTTAAAACTTGCAAAGAGCAGTTGTTGGAAGAACAACCCAAAGAATTCGGATTTGATCCATACTGGTTTTGCAGGATATTGGTGATCACCTTGTATTCGTCCTGAAGCTATAGGAAGGGATCTCTTTTTATCATCATTAACTGAGACACTGAATTGATAACCTCAGCTTCTTCTCCTATGTAAGGCCATATTAGTGAGCTAATTCCATTTGGGGCTGGGTAGGGGGGTACAGGACTAGAGTCTTTATATGCTGACCATCAGAGATGGTCATATCCCCTGCGCGACATCCAATATAAGCATCAATAGTTGCTAGCCAAGGTCTGCCAAGTATAATCAAGTATCCTCCTAAGGTAGCCTTTGGTGATAGGATCATGAAATCAGCTGGGTACAACTAGGACTCAAGGTCAACAACTATATATTCAACCATCTCGTCAAGCTTTATAGTAGAGCTATCTTCTAGCTACTGGATAGTGGGGGTGGTTCGAAGGTTGTTTATACCAAATTGTTGCATTATATCCCTGGTCATTACATTTATAGCGGCTCCAAGATCTACCAATGCATTTTTAATGGCTGTCCCTTTAATAATGACTTTAACAACAGGGCTGCCTAGGTCAGAATATTTTGGGATGGTAAGCTTTCCTAACATAATGTCGACTAGCTTACCTAACACATGCACTATCTAAGGATCCTTTTTCTTGCGACCAGGTTTCTTAAAGCATGCTTCTTTTATGGCTTTTCCATATGTAGGAACATCCTTAATTGCTTGAAATAAAGGTATTTGGACATTAACGTTCTTTAACTGATTAAGGATGTTAAATTCTATCTCCTCAGTAGGCTTAGGATTGTTGTGATGCAACCTTTGTGGAAAAGGCGGTCTGGCAGGGTGGCTTTTATCAGCTATAGGCTATGTTACTAGTAGGGGAATAGTGTTTTCTATTTGTGTAGGCTCCTCCTAGGGTACTTCAGTTATGATTGGATGCTCAGGAGCAGGGATAGTAGTCCCAGACTGAAGGTGTATATCATCAAGTGTGATTGCATAGGTAGGATATTGCATGGAATACTGCATTTGGTCAGTAGTATACACACTTTGTTGAGGTGTGGGATTCCTGTTGTTTGGGTTTGGCTGTGGTTGTGTAGGAAATTGTGTAGGCTTTGGAGGTTGATTATTAGTTATTGATGGTGGTAAGAGTGCTTGCTGTTGTGGTGGCTGAAGAGGTGGATTCATATATCCTTGAGGTTGATTTGGCCATTGTTGACCTCCTTGCCATTGAGGGTTCTATTTCTAGTTACCCTGTGGTGGCTGCCATGCCCCCTAAGGTTGTTGCCAATTCCCCTGAGGGTTATGCCACTATGGACTAGGGTAATTTTTCCATTGATTTTGATACTTGTTCCAAGGAGGATTTTGATAATTCATAGAAGGTTGCCATTGATTGTTATAAAATGGATTACTGAATGTAAGTGGGTCCTGAGGCATACCTTGTCTTTGTACCCATGGTTGTTGCTAAGAAACAAAGAATAGCTGCTCGTCCGCTGGTTCAACTAGCTTGTAGTTAGTTGGCATCTGGGTAGTTTCCATATTAGCAACCAGTTTACACCGACAATCTCTCTTCTTCTGTTGACAGTGTGGACAGAATTCAGCCAACATGGCCTCTATTTCCTCGTGCTTCTTCTTTTCTTGCAAGGTATCTAGTTGCGTGGCCATATTGTTAATGATATCCTGTTTAAAGTCGAATAAGAGATGCATTATCTCTGATTTGGAAGCACCTGTTCCATTTGTATTTCCTATTGTGGCTTTGTATCCTCTTCCTCTCTTACCAAAAACTCTTGAGTACTTGAGGCATATCTTCTTTATATCATCCCAGGTAGATTGGGTTATATCTCCTCCTGCCAACAAGTCTAATGCTTAAGTGCATCCATCTTGTATACCTCTTAGGAAAAGAAGCTTATGATATTCTTCACTAAGCGCATGCTTTGTATTTATTTGTAGGCTATACATGAACCGTGAGACATAGTCTTCAAGTGTCTCATCCTCTTTTTGAGTTATTTTAAAGATATCTTCCCCTCGCATATCAGTTCCCCGATAATACTCCTTATACTTGAGCAAGAATGCAGACTACATTTCTGCCCAATCATGGACAACATCCCATCCTAGGCCCATAAACCAACGCAAAGAAGACTCCTTAAGGGTCACAGGAAAGAGTTTGAACTTGTGAGCATCGGTGGTGTAGTCATAACTTCTACATAGGATATCAAAATCAAAGAAAAAGGTATCCGGGTCTTCTGTTACCAGATCATAGAATTTTGGCAGGGCAGAAGAAGGTATGTTTTTAAGGTTGTTATTGTCTCACTGGTCAGTAATGGGAAATGGAAATGTTGTGGGATTCATCATCCCAATAGGATTTATATGCCACAAAGGTAGTGGATGATGAGGAGGTTGGTAGATGACCAGTTGTAAGGATTTTTCTTGTCTGATAGGATTCTCAAGAAATCGGGTTCTTAGATGAGAGAAGACTTCTGCAAATGCATTAATTTTAGGTTGCTCTTCAAAAGAACCAAACTATTCTTCAATAGAGGATGAGGAGGAGGATGTAGTTTCAGGGAGGTCAATGGTAGCATCAACAAATGAAATTTCCTCTTCAAAGGGATGATTGGATTGATTTGGCAAGTACCTTCCTCTGGCATCTCTTCTTCAATTATGGATACAGGTAGTAGGGACTGATGCGATTGGTAGAGTTCCTCTAAGAAAAATGTATTCTACTAAAAGATGGAAATAAAACAAATTCTAAGAATGGCTTAGTGAGGACTTGGTTTGGCACCGTCCCTGGCAACGATGCCAAAAATGATCACTTCTTATAAAGGTTCAGAAACTAGGTTTAATTCCAGACTTAGGGATTGGACATCCGACCGAGCAGTTTATCCTCTTCATAAAAACTCATTTAGTATGTCATTGCAGGGATGTATTACTTGAAATGGGCCAGCAAAGTATATGCACCAGGTATCACTCAGCCATACATTTTATCGTTGCTGCAGGAAAGAAATGCTGAAGAGAAACTATTCTATGATTGCAAGGAATGAATGCTAGAGTAATGCCCAAGTTGAAGTTGCAAAAAAATAAGTGTTGGAATGGAAATTATAGAAATATAACTGCTAACAAAACATGAAGACTCTTATGAACTATGCCATAATACTTCTATTGTTCTACTGCTTTAGCTGCAGGAGCAGTTTAACACTTGGCACTGAAATAGCGAAAATGCAGGAAATGATTCTAACTAGTATGAATCTATCTAATTGTGGTTTTATCACCAAGTGGGCCCCCTTGGATGAGTATCCTAAATCAAAAATATGCTCAATTGAATCTCAACACTTCATCTATTTATTGATTGAATGATGGAGTACAAGAATTTCATAAAATGGGAAAAGCAACTGAAAACTATATTGATAATAAACTTGATAATGTCATCCTTTCTCACATAGGAGCGGGGCTTTATTTAAAGGAAAACTCCTAACTACTTTCCTAACCATGCCATAGAAATAGGCAGATCTTTATTACAACACTAATGACTAAAAAGAAGGAAAGATTTTAAGACTAAAATATATTAAATCCAGAATAGAGGAAAGAGTTGCCGTGAAAAAAAATATAACTTCCCACTCGCACCTAGATCTTCTCAGGGAATTTATCACACTACCTTGCTCTTCGCTGGAACTTCCACCTTGTTCTTTGGAAACATTCAACTGACACTGGACTAAATGCTTTTCCGCTGGAAGTTGCAGGAAGACCGGGTTGAGCGCTCCATGAATGAATGCATTATACCTGGTCAAAACAATATTTGCTATTTCAATGCGCTACACCTTCAAAGGTTAGGATAATACATTTATGATAATAATTATCAGAACATGCATGATCATTCATATTCAAACAACTACCCTACTCATTTAAAACACAACCATATCTTTCAAAACAAGAAATATAGTAATTCATCCAAGCATAGCATATTTAAGTACGTTTGAACCAAGTTATAAGTTTGATGGCATCATGCCATATAATAACAGAAAAACATAGAAGTCTTAAGGTAAATGTATCAAAATAAGGAAAAAGGTCTAGCAGATATCATCCTAGGGTATCTTAAAATATGGCATTAATATGCCCCATCAAGCTTGTTGATCTAGAGGGGTACATGTTACCTTCCACTCCTTGTAGGCATTAACGAATTCTTGAATTTCTTTGACATTCAAAATACTTATGTGGGCTATCTTTTGTTTCCATGCTTCCTTTTCCTTCTTGATCTCCATGATTTTTTCCATTCATGCCGGTAGATGGCTTGATCATACATAAATAATGGCATCTGTACGTGCCACTTTTGAGAAATCCTACACTACTAGAGCCTTCTCTTCTTTTAACTCTTCAATTTCCCCTCTCAGTGTCTTGAGTGTAGCATCCACATCTCTATTTGTAGTGCCATCTTCACCCACATACATTACATTATTACACATGATGTCACCCATAAGAGATTGAATAAGATCATTCAATTCTTTCCCAAGCTTGGTGATTTTTTCCCCCCTATTTCAACACTAAGTTCCTCCATTCTATATTCTTTTTGCAAGTATACAAGATATTCTCATCAATGTTTTTCAAGGAATTCTTTGATAAAAACATGGAAACTCCATATTTTTGGATCTCATTCATTTGGATCACTATGGTAGCCCATTTTTTCCCCCCTTTCCCAAGCTAGAACTTGTGTTTTTAGTTCTCTTGATGCTACAACCGTATCACTATAAACTTATTTCAATTTAGTGATGTATTTATTTCCTCCTGAATTATACCTTCCATCCATTTATCAAATACTCCTACTACCATTTTTCCTCGATGAATTTGATTGAGGATTTTTTGGTTGGCTGGGGAATTTGGATAAAAAACATTGACTCTTGAGAGATTGGCTGTGGGTCTAGACTGCAAATGGAATTGATGTATTTAAACATCACTCTTAACATTTGCTTCTACTCCCTTTTTATCTTTGTCATCTTTCCATGACCTTCTCAACATTCTCTATGTAGAAACCTTGAAATGATGGTTATCTGCATCTCTAGATGCCACCCCAAGATTTAACTTTTCTACCTCAAAATTAGTAGTGGTGGGATCTTGAACCTCATCTTTAGTGAGTGGTTTAGCTACCTCTACAAACCAACTCCCTATCTCGGGATCCGCCTCCATCCTTGAAGTGACTTTCAATTTATTGGATTTGGGGGTCTTCCTTAGGAACTTACTAACTATGTTATCTAATGGAAGGGAAACAAGAACAATGTTACTCTTTTTTCTCACTATAACTTCTATCCATTTAGGAGTGGTTATAGGTGTTTCCTTGTTGGAAGAAGGCTGGTTGGAAGTAGGATTGACCATAGCCAATGATTCTACAAAATCAATAGTATCATCAAGGTCAAAGGTGACCTGTGGTTGATAATTTGCATCTATCTTAGGAAAATAAATTGCTTGATTAACCATCTCTTTTTCAAACTCCTCACCTAAATCTAGATCAATAATGGTTTCTTTGATGATTTTCTCCTTTTTCTTGTTCTTCAACCTAGATCTAGTTGTCTAAATAGGGGAAGTGTCCACCAGAGTACCTTTAGAGTTTTTACTAGTGGAAGGCTTCTTGGCCTTAGCCTTGGGTTTACCTGCATCAAAAATTTGAACACTTTGGTTAGCAAACAAACATGAGGTTTTCACTCTTTAGAATTTTTCACAACTTTCTGCCCACTAACTTGTGTTTTTACAACACTCTGTTCCTATAACAATTTCTCAGTTCTTCATATGACATGAAATATTCTCATGTCTACATTAACCTTTTTTGGCCCTGACCAGTCAACTTATGGGATTGGTAACAACTTAATCTAATCATAAATATGGTCCATCAAGGAACTTCAATCATCCCTAATTCCTTTGACATCCATCTTCAAGCCCATACAAATGATTTGTTGCAAAGTAAATCTGCTCCATAGCCTTCTTATAACCTCCATTTCATCAGAGAAATTTTACCAATAATCTTCCATGTGTGGTAGGGGCATGAATCTTGATCCTAAGTCTAAGTGCTCTCTATCATCAAAATTGAATCTTTCTTTTTAAAACTAAAAATTAAACTTCTTCAGGTCTAATTCTAAATTAAGAGGATCTAAAATAGACTTGCACTCACAAAACTACAATTCTAATGGGAAGGAGATACCCAACTCTTTCATAGGTGAGTACATCTTACTTACATGAGCAAGTTGCCTGTATAGTTCAACTAATACAAAGCAATCTAGTGCATATATAGGCAATCTTATAGGTTCACATTCAAATCCTCCTACCCTAATATATGTGAAAAAAGGGAACCGCATGTAATAGCTGCCATAAATACTCACCAATTTCATGGCATCCTCAGACATTCTTTTATTCAAATTTCCTACCAGTTCATGAGTTAACCTGTCAGTAAACACATCATGTAGTCTCCTATAATTATCACAAAATCTCTTCCTCTATAAATGTGGATAATATTCATGAATCACAATGCCTTCTGTGAATGACTCGTGGTGTAAGTTCATCCATTCCATTGTGCGAGCCAAGTAGTAGAACAAATATGAAGTCATGTAGAACCCTTGACATCCAAAATGATGATTGTTCAATTCATCATGCATTTCTTCTACAATTATCTCCTCCTAGTCCAGAAATTGGGTACCCTGCAAGATGACTTGGATAAAGAAATACATCCAATCCTAAAAGAAAAAGTCTTGTTAGAATCCTGTGACTCTATGTAAAAATACCACTAAATCTCTTACATGGGGTTTCATATGCTCTCTTGTGAGCATCCTGGAAAATCTTGACCCTCCCTTCTGGAATTTATTCAACCAGTTTCTAGCAATGCCACTTCAATATTTTTTCTTTTTCTCAGTGAAGCCGGATGTAGATAGTGCCATGGTAAAATAAGAATAGGTTTATTTCAATGGAATTCTCATGGAAGCTATGATGGTTTTCCTGTTAATAGGTAACAAAAAATCCCCATCAAATTTTATAATACACCTATCTTTTGGTTCATACCTATTCATCCATTCTCTGACAATCTTAGGGTATATTACAGCTAAGGGAGATGTTGCGGCTTCCACTATGCCATTTTATATGATCATTTCCATAATGGAAGACCCAATAGGGTTCCTGGTTCTTTCTATGAAATCATCTAAATAAGAATGAACAAAAAATGTATCTCTGTGTTTAGGGGAAGAACAAACAAGACTAGACTCATGCTAAAAAAATTGAAATGTTGTCCTCATGGTGACAATTCTCAAACTAATTTAATCAACAATAGGAATTTCAGACAAGCTATAACTCTGAATTATTAGTAGGAATGGATAATGTCAGAACTCACCTTTTTGAATCTGAATTCTTAGCAACCTTAGATTCGAGAAAAACCCCTATTACCTCGTGTACCACTTTCTCCTTGGCTGATTTCTTTCCCTCAAGCATGAAGTTACCCTTAAATCATTTCATAATAATGAAAGATTTCTAAAATAATGACTCAATCTTTCCATTCATGCCAATTCAATGTGTGGGTTTTAACCCTTAAACAAACGTTAATTACTTTTATTTTCAACGCATGAGTTTACCAGTCCATAATTACTATTCCTTTTCATGGAATTGCAAATTCATAATTTATGATATGCTGCCAGAATATCCCTATAGTCGGTCACTTTATTTTCAAAACAGATCTTTCCTTTTTCTCTGCCATTTATTAATTGATGAACCTTTTATACCCTTTGAACTGAATGAACTAGTTCAAGAGGTTCAAATGACACTCTATCCTTTTATTAAACTCAACAAAGACAAGGACAAAAGAGTAAGGTTGGGACTATCATAGCACTTTAACATGACTTATAAGATTGAATCTGAAACTTATTGAACCTATTGAATCCATTGAACCCGCCAAAAAGGTTCAATTGGTTCAATGATTGACAACGAGTAACCCACATGATGAAGATGAAAGGCTGAAGTGATGCAAGATCATCCTAGGGTAGTTGGAAATATTGCATCAACCAAAAAGAAGTTTTGTATTTTTCTCTTACTTTCCAGTTTGAATGATTGAGTTAGCTCTCAATCCTGTGTTGGAGTTGGTGTGTGTGATCGTATTGTGATGTTTATGATATATCTTTAAAAAATTTCTTATGATTGCATCTCTTTTGGTTTGTTGTGGTCTGAGTTTGAACTCATATGATGGTAGTGGGTAACGTGTTCATTTCCTATCTAGACCGGTTGAGGAGATTTACCATGCGGTTGGTGATCATTGGGTTTTAGCGTGTGCGGTTATGGATTGTGATTGTTGGAACTCGTGTGGACATATGTCTTGGATTGCACATCCTTATGTTCTTATTGTGGTGATCAGTGTTTCCATTTGGATTCGATCTTATAATGGCTACCTATTCTAATGGTCAAGGTGGTGAGAATTGGCTTGCAGTGGAGATTCACAAATTGAGGTTTCTTGTGGCACTTTTTTCAATGTTCTTATGCTTATGGTCAATTTCCTTGTATGATCATGCATCATGTTAAAGTCATTTGTGGGTATTATTATGGATTTGGATCTCAACCTTTATGTTTGTAAAACATTTTCTTTATCTTGGAGATTGTGATCATATAAGCTGACTTGTGGTTGGCGATCTTGTATTTAAGCTAGGTAGTAGTTTTTGTTTAGGCAATTAGCACTGGAAGGGGCTAAGAGAGAGAGAGGATAGTTGTAAGGTTAGATAGATCAAAATTAGGATCTGAGACTTGTTCTCATATGGCCATAACTAAGAAAGCTTGATAACCCAACATGTTTGATGTAATTGGATGTTATTAGATAATAAAGTTTTTGTTATTTAGTCACATCTTGCTGTATTTTTTTCCCCGCTGTGTTGACTCTTGCTATAAGATTGGAAATCTCCTTTGGATATTTCTTCTTTATTGACTGCATCAAGTGGTATCAAAGCAAGGTTTTCAATCAATAGAGTATAGATCAGATTATGCGGTGGCGACATCTTGATTTGGTTTGTTGTGGGGTGGTAGAGTGTGGATCTGACCCATAATTGCATATGATTTTGCTCAAAATTTTCTAGATTGAAGATGCCTCCAAGAAGAGTTTATGGAGTCACAAATGAAGGTTTTAGGGCTTTGCAATGGCAAGCACAATCTTTAAAAAATGAATTTTGAAGGAGAACTACACCGAAGTTGGTCAAGATAGTGATGAAGAATATGAGGAAGAACACTTTGAAGAAGCTGTAGAAGATGTCAGAGATCCAGAATAGACCATATTTATGAAATCTATGTCTAAGATTGGGAAGAGACCTAAAATTGAAGTTTCTACATTTGTTGATACCTTAGACCAGAGGAATTGATTAATTGGATTACTGAGATGGAAGAATTCTTCAAGTATGAAGAGGTAGAAGATCCTGATCAGGTTTGATTCATAAAGACAAAGCTGAAAGGAAATTCAATTTTATGGTGAAGAGAAGTTCAATTGGAGAAAAATAATAAAGGGAAAGAAAAGATTACTCAATGGGATTAGATGGTTGAAAATTTGAATTGATAATTTATTTTAGTGGATTATGAATTGGAAATGTTCAAGAAGATGCAAGCATTGAAGTGGGTTGTCAAATCAGTACAAGAATATACTGAAGAGTTCTACCAGATCATGATTTGGACTGGTCATCCCTAAGATGATAAGGAA
Organism: Chamaecyparis obtusa; assembly: GCA_027943335.1. Classification (NCBI taxonomy): domain Eukaryota; kingdom Viridiplantae; phylum Streptophyta; class Pinopsida; order Cupressales; family Cupressaceae; genus Chamaecyparis; species Chamaecyparis obtusa. Next base: position 430,241 of record BSBK01000233.1, read on the forward strand.
TAGGTTTCTAGGTATATGTATGGTTTGCGACCTAGTACTCAAGAGGATTTAATTATAGTTTAAATTAAAACAATTGGAGATTCTTATCAGATGGCATTAAGAATTGAAGAGAAGTTTAACAAGAGGTTTGAAGGAAGACATAATAACAAGAACCGAGGTGGTAAGGATGGAATCTCAACTGTTGGGAGTAATGTGGTAGAGAATCCTAAGTAGGCTGGTGAAGGATCTAGTAGTATTCAAATCACTAAGGGTTACAATGGTGGACAAAGAGGAAGAGAAAGTGGTGAATTCATTGGTATTTATTTATAGTTTTGTGAAATAGGTCATAAGGCATTTCAGTGTCCTAAAAGAAGGGTTGCACGTTTGGATAGAGAAATTACATTGAATTCAGGGGAGAATACATCAAATGCTATTGAAGATGGTGAAGTTATTATTAGTAGAAAAGTTACTACATGTATTGATGAACAAGTGCAAAGAAGGAATTTGTTCAAAACCATATTTAAATGTAAGGATAATGTATGTAATATTATCATGGATGGTGGAAGTTTTGATAAATTTGTTTAAGAAGAAATGGCTATTAAATTGAAGCTGGAAAGGAGAAAATATCCAAATCCTTATCAGGTTAGTTGGTTGCAAGATGAATCTAAGGCTAGGATTGATGAGAAATGCATAGTTAGTTTTAAGATTGGGACTTATCATGATGAGATATTATGTGATGTATTACCTATGGATGCTTGTCATTTATTGCTTGGGAGACCTTGGCAGTTTGATAGGCATGTTATGTTTGATGGTCATGCTAATACTTATGTGGTAAGGAAATGAATATCCAAGTATAAATTGATACCTTTGTATATATGAAAAAGGGAATGGGAGATGTGGAATTATTAGATGTTGTCTGATTGACAGTGACAAACATGAGAAGCTGAGAATTGATGAACCTATTCCTATGAGTGGAATTAAGGAAAATGAAAATTTGAAGGAGGTTAAGTTTAAGAACATCTTTGAGGAACTTGTAGAGATTAAGGTGCAGATGACATCTTTGGTTATGGCAGTACAACAGATGATGACACTTGTAAGTGTTGGAAAACTAGGTACAAATAGTACTAGATTAAATAAGAATCTTATCAGAAGGTTTGATAATGATGCGATTCAGAGGAGTTTTGATGGTAAGAAAAATAAAATAAAGGATTATAGTAGAGGTTAGAGTGTAGGACAGGTGAATTTGCAAAATTAGAAAGTGGACAAAGGAAAGAAAGTGTTGGTTGTAGGACAAGAGGATATATGGACTAAGAATAAGTATGGGATATATGTTCTGAATCCCATTAGATGTTCATGATTTCCTCTCATGGAACATCTTCTTCTTGTATACACCTAAAAATGGTCATCTAGACTATTAGCCCCTTGCTAGCATTTTTGCTAAATCATCAATTGCTTATTCTTGATCAAATTCTGGTTCTGTCATTTATTCGATTATATTCTATGGGCTAACCATCTTTTTCCTAAGTCTTTATTTATTAAAATGAATTCCCTCCCCTTTTAATAAATAAAAAGCCCCCACTTTTCCTCTTATCCTAAGTTGCACAAATAAAGCATTATTCTTATTTTATAAAAAGGAGAAAAGCACTTTTTGTCTCATATGGACACAAAAGTCAACTCTTATTTTCTCATTGGAGGATATTTGTGCACATGGATTGCTCCTCGTTCAAGCTCCACCCTTGATTAAATCTTTTGCCTCTTAATCTCCATGGTCCATTCTTTCTCATTTCTTATAAAAGGAGAACTCTCTTCTTCATTCTAGATCCCCAAATTTTTATGCTAATGTTATGCTGCAGGTTTTCTAGGTCACTTTGGAGCTTTTGAAGATTTGGAGCATTCTTGGCTTTTGCATCTACATGCTATCATAGTTTCATTTCTTGCATTGTCATGACATTCATAGCTTCATATTAGCTTAGTTTCCTTTATGCTTTAGATTACTTCATCTAGCTTAAATAGGAAGGATTTGTAACACTTGTTCTTTCCTTTCATAGCTTAGTTGCATTGTTCTTTCATTTCCATAGCTTAGCTTGCATTCTCATTTCTAGCATAGCTTGCATTTCAATTTCTAGCATAGTTGCATTGCATTTGCATTTCCATTTGATTTTTGGAGATATTGTCATTCTTGCGCTTGTCTTCATTTGAATCTCCCATTGCATGGTTTACTAGCAAGGTTATTGGCTTAATAGCTCTAGCCGAGAGCATTCTTAAACACCCTTGCACTCCATGCCTAGGGAGCTATGGATCAATTTTTGAGACCTCATTATTGAGTGTTCTTGATTGTAATGATTCATAGAAGTGAACTATTTTGTGTGTACACTTCTCACCTGGGGTGTTTGATCTAGGAGAATCCTAGGGTAGTTGGAAATCTTGCATCGACCAAAAAGATGTTTTGTAGTTTTCTCTTATTTTCTAGTTTGAATTATTGAGTTGCCTCTCAATCCTATGTTGGAGCTGGTGTGTGTGATCATATTGTGATTTTTAAGACTTATCTTGGAACAATTTCCTATGATCACATCTCTTTTGGTTCATTGTGGTTCAATTTTGGATTCATCTAGTGCTAGTGGGTAACATGTTCATTTCCTGCCTAGACCAGTTGAGGATATTTACCATGTGGAAGGTGATCATTGGGTTTTAGCATGTGCGGTTGTGGATCATGATTGTTGGAATCCATGTGGGCATATGTCTTGGATCATGCATCCTTATGTTCTTATTGTGGTGATTGGTGTTACCATTTGGGTTTGATCCTACAATGACTAGATCTAATGGTTATTTGGTGAGATCTGGCTTGCGGTGGAGATTCATGAATTGAGGTTTCTTATGGCACTTTGTTGAATGTTCTTATATTTGTGGCCAAATTCCTTGTATGATCATGTGTCATGTTATACCTATTGGTTGGTGTTCTTATGGATTTAGGTTATGGCCTATATGTTTGTAAAATATTTTCTTTATCTTGGAAATTATGATCGAATAAGCCGACTTGTGGCTGACGATCTTGTATTTGAGCTAGGTAGTTAGAAGTGGAAGGGGCCGAGAGAAATGATAGCTCTAAGGTTAGATAGATCAGAATTAGGATCCAAGTCTTGTTCTCATATGGCCGTAACCGGGAAGGCCTGCCAACTTGGCATGTTTGATGTAATTGGATGTTATCAGATAATAAAGTTGTTATTTAGTCACATCTTGTTGTGTTCTTTATTTTTTCCATTGTGTTTACTCTTGATGCAAGATTAGACATATCATTTGCATACTTATCTGGTCTTGACTGCATCATGAAGAGTGACTCAATGATGTTGAACTAGTTTAATAGGTCCGAAGGTTCAAAGGGTTCAAAGGCTTGATCCTTTTTATGTAGTCAAAATTTATAACAAACTTGAAGGGACTTGACTCCAATTTTTCTTGAGGGTAATTACACATAGCTAGATTTGAATTAAAAATCGAGGTCAAGATAATATTGACTCTAATTGGGGACTGCATTTTTCAGATAAAATATAGAGAACTCAAAATCTTTGGTTACAAAAACACAAAGACAAAGAAATGAACAAAGGAAACAAGAAACACCAAAATGGACACGAAGAAAACACTACTCAAAAATAGCAAATGACTATGTACAAATAGGGGACTCATATTTAACATTTAGAACAACTTGATCAATTTGAGGTCTTGCCTATTGTAGGAAAAGTGTAATATTGATCCATCTAGATATGCCAGCTTGAATGAGTTAGAGTTCAATACCTAATGAATTTAAAAAGGAACTTTCCATAGTGAATCTAACTTTCCATATGCACCTTTCGGTTCTCTTCTTCTATCCCATAATAATACCTCATCTTCCTCCATGGTTTTCTCGGCCTTGTGTTCCTATCAAAAATACTCTTAACATGTGCCTGATGTGCATTAATTATATCAACCATCTCACTTCTTTCTCCCTCTAGTTTAGTCAACTACATAACCCTTTTCTCCAGAGAGCTAAAAATATTGATCCTCCACTATAGTCTATAATTTGGAAGCTACCAGCTTGAGTGGCAATGATAGTTGTGTGACTATGCCATACACCATCTTGAATGGAGCCATGCAAATCACTTAGATCAATGTGATCCTATTGACCCACAAGGCTTCATAAAGTTTCTTGTGCCAATTCTTTTTATTTCCACTGACCAATTTCTTCATAATGGAGATCAAGTTATTGTTACTAGATTCCGCCTGCCCATTCCCTCGGGGATAATAATCTGAAGAATGAGATACATCATGAGTTCATTGGAATAAAAGTAGGTAGCATTATCAACTAAAATCTTCAATATTACCCCAAAGTGCACCAATATGTTTTATTTAAGAAAATTGCATACCACTTCAGAAGTAGTGCATTTCACATGGATGGCTTTTACCCATTTTGTGAAGTAATTAGTGATAGCCAAAATGTGGGTATATCCAATACTTGAAGAAGGTGTGAGTGGTCTAATGAAGTCTAGGCCTCACTATTTAAATGGCTCCTCAACAACAACCGATCTCAAAGGAAAAGCAGTGAGGTGTGGCCTACCAGTAAACATTTTTCACTTTTCACAGTTCTCCACCCACTTATATGCGTCCTTAAACATTCTTGTCTAGTAATAAAATATATTGAGGATTTTAAAGGCCTTTATTGTAGAGGATGAGTGTCCATCACATGCTTCATCATGGAAGTTTTTCAAAAGTTTTTCTATTTCTCTTTATCTACACATCTTAAAAACATCTCATCGAACCCCTTTTTATACAATACATCTTGCTAGATGACATACAAGGATGCCTTTAGTTTTAAATTTATCTTTTCCCTTGGTGAAAAATTATAAGGAAATTATCCATAAGTTAAATAAAATGCGACATCTGAAAACCAAGGATCTTATAGATTTACAAAAACAATGACATGAGGGTTCTCATCATTTCTCTCTTTGTTTTCGACAATTAGCTTACACAACCCTTGACCTCAGACTAGCTTAGTCATTCAAATTTCTAAGTCATATTCTTGTATTTTTACCACCCATGTAGCTCTTTTATTCATGTCTACTTCCTACTGCATAAGTACACTCTTCGCAACTGAATTAGGTAAATAGACTATTGAGTGAGAATGAAGAATATAGTACCTGAATTGCTTCACCTCTTTTACTACTATGAATGGTTATTTATCTGACAGGGAATATTTAATTTCATGCTTCTTGAGTGGGATGTTCATAAAGGCTATGGGATCTTCAACACCTGATTCATCTTTCTATAAAAGGATGTTTGGCATGGTGTGCTCTAAAGCATAACAATAAATAATAAATTCTTTCTTAAAATTAGGGTTGATTAGGGTGGGGGCTTGATAAATTTATTTTTTAGTATCTCCAAACACCTTCTTAGAAGCTTAATTCCATTTGAACATTTGTCTTTCACTCATTAGGCTCACCATATACTTCGTGGTGTTAGGTGCAAAGTCTAGGATAAATCTCCTTAGAAATTTTACTTGCCCCAAAAAAGACTTAACCCCACTTCAATTTGAAGGAAGGCTTAGTTGTTGAATTGCTTTAACACATTTAGGTACAACCTTAATGCCTTCTTTAGAGACTATGTGCCTGAGTAGTTTTCCTTCATTAACATAGAACATATATTTCTTTGGGTTCAAGGAGATCTCATGATCTCTGCACCTTTGAAGCATGATTCTTAAATCATTTAGGTGATCCTTCCTCTTCTTAGAGAGCACCATCAAGTCATCCAAATAGATAACAATAATTATATCTCTCAGGTCTTTGAATGAATAATTCATCACCCTTTGGAATGTAGCGCCAGTGTTAATCAGACTGAAAGGCATATGATTATACGCAAAAGACCCCCATGGTGTTATAAAGGTTGTTTTATGCTAATCTTCTTTAGCTACACCGATCTGGTTATAACTAGAGAATCCATCTAACATTGACATCATTTCCAAGCCAGCTACAGTTTATAAGATGTGATCCATGACTGGTAAAGAATAATTGTCTTTCAGATTGGCCTGATTTAAATTCCTAAAGTCGACACAACTCATTATTTCACTATTTTTCTTTCATATAGGGACAATATTAGCTATCTAGGTAGAATGGTGTATAGGATATATGATTCTGGCTTTAAGCATCTTATCCACTTCTCTATAAATAGCTTTCACAACATTTGGCTTGTAGTTTATTAGCTTTTACCTATATGGGGACACACTTGGTTTTAGGGGTATATGATGTTGAAATTGACCACTTCTAAAATCTTTGAGGTCATCATAACTCCAAGAAAAAATATCCTTGTATTCTGTCAGTAGCTCAATGAGACTATTCTTCTCTTTCGAGGTACAACACTTGCCTATGGTTATTTGTCTCGATTCTTCTAATTACCAATGTTCACTTTTTCATAATTTCTTGAGCTCTCTAACACTTTAGGTTGAGTATCCTTAGCTTTCTCATCTCGAAAATTAAACAACTACTCTAGGGAAACTAGGACTTTTGGAATCCTGTTTCCCTTTAATTGGATTACACTATTGCGAAGGTCAATTATAGGATTAGGATTAAACTCTTTATAAATAGCCTCCGATCCTTCAAAATAAGAGTCTGCAAACATCTCAATTTTCTCTAGGAAATTCTTAATCTGATGATCATCTTTAAAAACCTGCCAATGATTAGCATTGTCAGGAGGACTAGGTCTATATATCATCTCTACTCTATAAGTATATTCCTTAAAATCAAGGTGGGGTAAAAGGAGATAAGATGAGACTGCTAAGGAATCTTCTCTAGTATTTTGATCTCTAGGAAGAGTTTCTATAGAAAAAGCATCAAAATACTCAATTTATTTCCACACTCAGTTCCTATAATGTTTTAATCTTTCATTTTTAATAGCAAATAGATTCCTTACTTTTTTAATAATTAATTCTGCATCTCCTTTAACTTTGAGCAACTTTACCTCTTTTCTTATAGCTTCTTGCAAACCAAGCAAAATGTCTTCATACTTTGTGGTATTGTTGCTGTTCTTAAAATCTAACCTAAAATAGAAAGGGAATTTTTGACCTTGGGGTGAAATCAACACTACTCTAGTCCTAGAACTTTATGTCGAGAAGCTACCATCAAACTCCATGATCCATGGGCCATTGTTTTGAATTAGTTCTAAGATAGGTTCTCCTTTAGATACTTCAGATGAGAGAAACTAATTTATGAATTCACACTCCTCATACAATATTTGAGACTTGGGATCACTGGATAGAAACACCATGAACTTGCACTTGGTTTTAGGTTCCAGCTTCACCTTTTTCTTTCCTATAGGAATCAATGCCTCTGAATAGTCCATTTTAATTTCTCCACCTAAGTATTTACAAAAAGTCTTGCTTAGAAACCTACCATAGCTTGCAGGGATGTTCGCTACTAGAATTGTTAATTTTAGTCTCTTATCTGGGTAGGCAGCCAAAAATACTTGTGCATCCTTTATTTGTCCAAGAAACATAATCTAATTACCATCCACAGAGTATCACCTTCTAAAGGTTTTAGTGAGGGTTATACCTAATGCTTTAGCAATAGAGGAGGGCATGATATTATCGGAATCCCCAGAATCAATGATGCAATTACTAAGTTTGTGGCCATTCATGAATAATGAGACATAAATGGATTGGGTTTTGTAAGAGGAGAATCATCTCGTACATCATTAGATGATTATTCTTGACATTGCGGTACTTTAGGAGGAGAGGCAAATAATTGAGGAATGGGAGATTCATCATTCATAAATTATTGGCTGCTAGACTGAATTTGGGGGTGTTCACCATGGAAATATTTCACCAATTTGTTGGGCTATTTGGGATTCATTTTCAAATACTCGGTAGGAGATATTTGAATTCTAGGAGACTTAAAAAATTTGATAATATCAAAGGAATATTCAGGATCATTTTTACAAAGAACTTATACCTCAAGAACTTTTGAACCACCTAAACTTCTTAAACTGGTTGAACCAAAATTAGGAGTTTGGACAATAGGTTCTTTATTCTTGGCAGGATTTCCTAGAGTAGCTGAGTTACCTAGAGTTCTAAAATTCATCCGACCGTTAGTGAGTACAGATCATGTTGGGTCTTCTAGAGTCACCAATATTTCACCTCCTCTTTTTTATTTAGACTCATATCTGAAGAAGTAATTTCCAAAGTCACCATGTTCCTCAAGATTCCCTTCATCCTCTTTAAGTTCCTTTAGTACTTCTCCAATGAAATTCATATGAGAGTATCTAATAATCACCAAACATGTATTCCCATCATTATCTCTAGTTAAATGGAAAGCACACATATTTCCCTTTCCTAAAGGAGGTTCAATTACTAGCCTTTATTGTGTTGGAGGAAGTTGTGAGGTTTTTCCTGCATTATTTTGTTGATTGAACTATCTCCTACTGATATCTCAATATGGATGTGGGTAAGAAGTTCTTACTTTAGGTATTTGTCTCTTTAGTGTGATCACATCATTAACCAAACTCTAAAAACTACAAGATCAAAAGAAGTGGAAGCTTGTGCACTAGGAGTTTGAACATGTTTTCTCCATTTGTCACTAGTTATAAAGTCATCCTCTAGTTCAATTACTTGAGTTTGAGGGGCTGATAAGTCAACTAATCTATTACTTCTGAGGTGAAACCCAATATCAGGTGGCATTAAGTTAAGAAAGAAGCATTTTTTACTCTCGATCATGGGTCTCTTGGTAGTTGGGATTTTGTTCACAAGCTTATTGTACTTTCCCATGAAGTCTCTCATTAGTTCATGTATCTCTTTCTTCATTTGATTAAATTGAGCCAGGAGAGAATGCTCATCTTCAACCTTATTTTATTGATTGAAGACCTTCCCCTTCCTATGATTTGGTCATCTCACTCCAAAAATTTGGATGTCTTCAATACCCTTATTTTAGTTGGTCCCCTCCTCTCCTTTTTTTGTTCTCTTGTAGGTGTCATTCTTGTGTATGTCATGTCGGTTCAAGTTGTGTACTAGGTATTTGTTCCAAAGGTTAAAGGATTTTGAACTCATGAACCATTGTGAACCAATTGAACCACTTTGCACCAAGTTCTAGGAGGTTCAAACAAGTTCGGCTAAGTTTGAAGAAGATTGTAAGGTGTTCAAAGGTGAGCCCCACATCTAAGTTATATCAAGTACCTTTGTACCTTATGGAACCATTTTGTACTTAGTTCAAGGAAGTTCAATAAAGTTCACCAAATTTTCAAGTACAATGACATAATTCAACAACATGAAATAAGGCATAATGGATTGAATTAATTATAGTATGACAATATTAAAGTTTGAGGGCTCAGAAAATAATGTACTTGGTAGTGTGACACAAGAAAAAAGGAACCCAACATGAGTGTGGAAATCATGACATGGTAAGGCCAAAGGTAGGATGTGATAAATATTAACTATCCATGTCGCAAGATCGTCAAATCAAAATCTCTTACCACATGTAAATCTTTCCATAATTAACCCTTTGGATATGTTTCTTTTCATCTTGCAATTTAAGAGTGCTATATAATGATGTGGGATTGGTAATATTCCTTTTTAAGTTTGAATTAAAAAGGTGAGACGAAGAAGTATGAAGGAGTGTTCATTGTGTCTGCAAGTTTAAGGTAAAAAAATGATAACCTTTTCCCATCCGTGTTTCTAGAATTTATTTTACATAAAGCTTGAAGGGTTGTTGTTTGTTTGAAAGAAGAATTATGAGATCCACCTTGCATTTCTTTGGTAATGTCACAAGAATGAATCTCAAAGGTACCATTATAAGTGACACTAACTTGAAATGGGTAGATGTAGAAAGGATAAATGATAGAGTTACCGATTAGTTAGCTGAGCATTTTTCTCTTGAAATCATGTCGAGTGGTTTGTTACAAGCTGTGGCTTTTCCACCCATGATTATGAGCTTTGAAATAATCCAAGAATGCATAAAACACTATGACATTAAGGCTAAATGTATCAAGAAAAATAGTGGTGAAAATATTATCCTTGTCAATAGAGAGACAATAATGTCTGTGTTAAAAATCCCTAAACAAGATTTCTCAGAATTCACCCCTACCCAATCCCTAGCCAAGTTTAATGAACTAGTTGAAAAACATCACAATGTTATTGTGAGAAATTGGACCCAAAAATTATATAAGGGGGGTTCTCGTCTGCCAAAAGGCTAGAATAAAGATCATATAAAGCCATATATCTATGATTTGGTCATGATGTTACATAGGGTAAGAGGTTCCCCTGAAGCCTTTTTATTTGAAGACTGGATGTATTTTTATATTGAAATAATCCTTGAGGGTGAACAATACATGGATTGGGGAGAACTCATTGCAGGTTCATTGAGAGAACAACTCAAATTATCTCAAGTGGTCAAGAAATATTTCTACATGTCTTCCTACCTAATGTATTGCCTGCCCTGTACCCATAATTTAATTGGTATTCCACATGAACCTCAGGACAACAACATCACTATCTATGAATATTTCCCCATGCTACAGTGGAATAGAGCCCTTGAGAATTACATGAGAGTGCATGGTGTTTTCATGGGAAAATTATGTATTGAACTAGCTAGGACTCTAGAAAGAAGGATGTCAAAAGAAGCCCAAAACTTAGTTCAAGTGTATGATATTTTCTACATTCACTTTCCTTGGTTCATGTACATTCGAGTCGATAGTTTTGAAGATGAACCTATGAAGTTGCCAAGATATGCCTTGGATTGTTTCATGTTGGTGAAAGTATGCAGACAACTCTCTCTTATGGTTAAGAAATTTTTACCCAAGGAAAAATGGGAGATGGTTTTTCCTATTCAGTTGGGTCGTCTTGCATGTAAATCCATGGAGGATGCACTAAGTATAGGTTGTGATCTATGTAATTTTGACCTCAAATATTATTATGACAAAAAATAATTTGATAATAAAGGGTTCGCCAGACGAGTCATGGAATTAGAGGATCATATAATACCGGTTCCCCATCTGGAAGAATTTTGGGAAGATTGTCCAGATGAAAAGGAGGTTGATAAGAGAGACCATTCTAGGTTAGGGCTGTCCCAAGTTGCAATTTTGTAGCTGAGAATGAACGTTCAAGAAAAATAATATGATAATTCCAATATTGTTGAACCGAATATAAAAACTTGGAGAAAGTACCATTACCTATGATAGATTGGACTAGGGAAGAAGAAGACAATATTCATCAGAGGGATAGGGTTGTTATTAGATATATCGAGACCTAGCTGAAACAAAAGAGAAAAGAAAGAACATAGATGGTTTAATCAAAGAAGTCTGATAGAAGTCCCCTGTATTCCCTTGTCAGTGCTTCTAACATGCCTCTCTTGATTTATGATGCAAGTAAAGTCAACCTCCAAGGAAAAAAGGCTAATTGTGGTGAGCAAGATTTTGAACTTGCTAAAGACCATTTTGTCATACAGAAAATGAGGTCCAAAACTAGGTCTAAAAAATGCAGTAAAATGACCACACAGGATGTAGTCTTCGTGGATTTGGACAAAGAAAAAGAACTCAATTCCTCCTCACCGGATAATGAAAAATAGAGCTAGGAGATGTTTGATAATGTCACTTATGTGCTAGACACTAGTCACATTTGTCAAACCTATAGGAGAGAAAATGGCCTCTAGTTTAGTACCTCAATGGCTAATGAACTCTGTGAGAAAGAAACATAGTCTGGCACTAGTCTCCATACCCATCAGGGACATGGTGAGTAAGTACACAACAAAAGTACCCAAACCTAAGAGGGTAAAGAACACCATAAGGTTGGTGACAAATTCATAGACTAGGAAATTGACTACAAAAGTTGTTGTGTATAAGCCGAAGGAAGGAAACTTGCACTTAGATGATAGCAACTTTGAAATAACTAATGTGGATTTAAGGATTCTAGACATGGATGCTAAGAATAACTTGTTTGAACACTCTACACAACATATGATGACGCAATCCCAAAAGGACAGTCTGGATAAGAAGGAACTCAAACAAATTATTACTGCCATGGTAGGATATATAGACTCGTTCAACAACTTCAAAGCATTACCCCTAACTCAGGCAACAAAATCCTTTGATCCTAATTACCATGAAAAAAAGAAATTATTAAGTCAGATTCAAAGGGGTAAAGCATTAAATTTAGCAATGGATGATTGGATTGATGGAATAATCAAAGATGGAAACAGGCTCAACTAGGAGTCCAACATTGTTTTTAATAATGTAGAGGCATTGTTGGGAGAAATAAAAACCCAGATTCTAAGTTGGGAAGAAGACAAAGGTAAATGGGCCACTGTGGTTTCAAAGATTTAAGAGGTTGAAAGGTATGGAGCACCCAAATTCCTAACTGAAAATTATTTGAAAATGGTTGATGAATGCATGCTATATATCCTAAAAAATAATATGGGTTGGATAGGCTCTATGTTCAAATTTTCCATTTCTGGGGTTCAAGCTATTGAAAAAGAAGTTAAAGAAATGCATGATAGTATGATCATAGACATGAAAATCATTAACCCCACAAGCATCCTGCAATATGAGAGGGAAATCAGGAGACATAGGATTTGGTGAAAACCTTCGAGACAACCATATCATCCATCAAGGAAGAAAAGAACTCGACACAATATATTTCACTAAAGTTGCACGATTTGAAGCCATGTTGTGTTTCTGTGCTGATTAGTTACCCAAGTATGTATATCGGATCATGAAACTCAAATGGGAAAAAGACACCTTGAGCGTGCAGTTGTCAAGTCTAAAGAATCCCAATGCACCAACGGTACAAGAGTTCATGAGCATGTATAGGAGTAGGAAACTTTCTCGTGATGCCATGTTGGAGGATACAATGCCAATCTTATTTGTTTAGTTATTTCTTGAAAAGTGCTGATTATAGTTAAACTTTGGGGATATGTGTCCTTTTGGAAGTGTTTAGCTTTAATAACCATTTATTTTAATCACCAAAAGGTTAAGTTTTCAAGGAGACCTCCTCGCTGATCTAAAACTATATATGCTGGAGCGTAAACTAAGTAGGGGTTAGAAATTTTTGGAATAGACATTAAGGATAACAATACTGATAGATGGTATTTTGTTTTGGTTTAACAAAAGTGAAATGAACCTGCATACTTTGAAACTAAAGTATTTTTGTCTTTGAGCATAAGTAATATAGATTAACATAAGGAAGTAATTTGGATCTTTAAGTTCAAATTCATGAGATGAATGTTTCTTTGTGGATATTGAATTTTTTCCGTTGTGTTATCTTGATCGGCTCAAAGTAGGTGGACATTTCATATCTAAGTAAATGTTTAGTTAATTGTGATATTGGTTTAGTTCATAAGGGATATAAAACTTTTATTTTTAGAACTTATGATTAATTCTATGCGTTTGTTGAATTAAGCTCCTTACCTAAGAGTAATGTGGGTAGCCTTATATGCTTTCTAGTTAAAAGTTGTTATATATATAGATTAGAAAAGATTCATTAGAAATTTGTGTAAGAGAGTACCTTATAAAATTCAGAGGGAAGTAACCATCGTGTACTTACCCAAATATTGAATGATCAAATTTTTTTCCAAAGGAAGGTAATAGAGTTAGTGTTATAAGGTAACAAAGAAGGAAACAAATCTATTCACCAACAAATTTTTGGCAACTCTATTGGGGAGTCATACATTTGACGACCTGGTGCATTAATAATCGACCTTGTGATGAAAAACCATGGTGTGGCCTCACAATGATATTTTCCATATACTGCAACTGAATCTAGGTTTTTAGAACACCCAAGAGGATTTGATATCTTATTTGAACTTTGTGGATTAGCAGTACATAAGAAACAACTAGCAATACCAAAAAGTGCTTAGGGTTCTAGAGGAAAAAGAAGGGATTGGAGAATTGCTAAGAGGAGTACACATAGGCCAAGAAGTAGCCTTCATAGGAAGATTTTCTCAAATACCTATAAGGAGATAAACAAAGTTCATAATACTGGAGTACATAAGGGTAAGCCGTTCTCAAACTAGGAAAGGCTTTACATACTCTGACCTAGATTCCCTTCAACGTCTGACCCCCTCTCCTAATTTAACTAGACCTAGAAGATAAAAAATTAAACCAAGGCCTCCACCTAAAGTTTCTTCTCCTATATTTTACCAGGCTCTTGTGTTCTCAGGGACCCCTGTACCCGTATCCATTCACCCAACCCCTTTTAACTTTAATCTACCTCCACTGACACACCAAATGGATCAACCTTAGCCTTGGGGTGCTTCTATAGGACCCTTGAACCTAGCCAGTTTGTGTTATCAATTAAATAAATTGTAAAAGGGGGCTAGAGATGTTTTTCCTAAGTTCTCAGGTGATGGTAAGGTTTTAGTAGAAGACCATTTGAATGCTTTCAATGTGGAATGTGGTATACTAGCAGTTCAACATGAAGATGTTTCTATCAAGCTCTTTGTGTAGACCCTCACTGATGCTGTGACATACTTGCTTTACCACCTACCCAATGGTACGATTACTAATTAGACAACCATGATAACTACCTTTGAGAACCATTTCAAGACCGAAGAGGATGAACACACTCTCTTGGTTCAATTAACCCAAATGAAAAAGGAAATTCATGAACCAATGAGAGAATTTGTGGCTAAATCAAAGAGGTTTCTTCCTAAATGCAATGCCACTAGATATTAGATTTCACATAAGGAGATCTCAAATTTATGACCTTCAAGCTGTTCAAACTCTAGCCATTCAGTTGGAAGATGATTTGATTAGGGAAGTAAATGGCGTAGAGATATCCAAGCTCCAAACACCCAGTCTTCTAATTTTCCTTCTGATCTTGTTGTAAAGAGGCTAGTAAATGATGCAATAGCCCTTAAAAGATAATTACCTGAGCAAGGTCCATCATACCCAAAATTGTATCAAGATATCAGTCGAAATAAACTAAATTAGTCTTATGGAAAAACACCCCCTTTTCCTTCTACTCAACCTAGATTACAACTTGAATCCCCTCCAAGTAAAGGAGCCATGTGTTCTTTCCATCTCAATATGGATCATGATGGTGATACTTTCCCTGATATGATTAGGAACATCAAGATGGAAGTTACCAAGGATATTCTTGGGGAACTTAGTGAAGAAGAGATGAATCAAGAGAAACTTGGCTACTTTGGTTCCTACTATGTTGAGTATGAGTCAAACTCTGATAGAGGTGGAGATATTCTAGTTACCCTCAAAGATCCTGCATGCATGGTTCTTACCTAGAACTAAAGAAACTCCAAGTTCACGCCTAGCACCACCTCATCAAGAATGACTTAAAAAGGCAAAGATCGGGTGATCAACACTACTCCCTCTAGTGCCGAGGTACCAGACATTAAAATTTTGCAAAGAAATAATGTAAGTTCTCCTTCTCCTTTATTTAATATAGTTGAATTTGATAAATCCTCCATATAAATTTCTCCTACCGAATATTTAAAATTGAACCTGAAAGAGTTAGATAGATTAATCAAGTACATTAGAGGAGAACCAAGTCAACAAACTCAACCTAAACAATTGCTAGTAGTAGAAACATCAACCTCACAAGAATCCCCTATTTTTGTCTTTGACGTAACTTAGAACCAACTAGAAGACTCTAACCCTCTCCACATCTTGGAAATTGATGGAGAAGATAGGAAACCAAATCCCTTCTACATATCTCTACTCCTAAATGGCCGAAAGTTAAGAAACTACATTATAGACTTAGGTGTGTTAGATAATATCATGCTCTCATCAGTTGCAAAAGCCTTAGGTTTAAACCCTCACTAAGACATTTGGGAGAAGTTACTCTATGGATGGTAAATAGGTTCCACTAATGGGCTAAGTGAAATATTCTCAAGCATTCATGGCTACGTGCCCCAATAAAAGAGTGAAGTTAACCATCCTAGTTGCACACATCTCATCCAATTATGGTATGTTGCTTAGCCAAACTTTCTACAAAGATATGGGTGGAGAAATCAAAATGGATTGGTCAGAGGCTATTATACCGGTGGGAAAGAAGAAAGTAAAACTTGAACCAACACCCAAACAATTATATACACTTTTTCCTTCAGATGACCCTAAGGCCCAAATACTCTATGAAGAATACCAGTTCAATAATTATGTTATCCTCCCTAGAGAAAAATATGAGGTCATTGGTGAAAGTTCAAAGAAAGGGGAAGAACTATGGAATATGGAGTTCGATGGGAGCTGTTTGAACTCAGGTTCAGGTGCTAGAATAGTACTTATATCCCCTAAAGGTGATTGTATACCTTTTTGATTCAAGATGGATTTTAAGAATACAAACAATATTGCTGAGTATGAAGCCTTACTGGTGGGACTACAAAAAGAAAAACACAAGGGAGTGAAGATGATAGTTGTGAGAGGTGATGCAAAGCTAATTGTGAAGCAAGTAAGAGGTCTATTTGTAGTAAAAAATGAAAGGCTCAAACATTATAGGGACTTGGTTTGGGATGAGATTGAATTCTTTGATGCTTTCTCTATCGAGTCCATTCCCCATAGTAAGAACACCCAAGTAGATTCTTTGGTAGTATCTGCTTCATTACTCTTGCCTCACCCTAATTTCAAGACAAATACTTATAGGGTAGAGATGATTTATAGGCCAAGTATCTCAAATAATGTAGAATATTGGCAGGTATTTGATGGTGATCCTCAAATTAAGGACTTCTTGGTGTGTGCTCAGGGTTTTTCCACATTATACTTTGAAGGTTTAGACAATGAATGCAAGGATATTTATACAGATTCTAAAGTTGGTGATGCTGTGATATAATTGAAGGGACATAAAATTCCTAAAGGTCTAGTTTCATTAAACCATTTATTCTCTAGAAAAGATGATAGCCCAGCTAAAGAGATAATTTCACACTTTGAGACTATGGGAATATGACAAAATTAATGTTGAAAGTGAAACAAGACCTAAATGGGTTTTAGCCGGCAGAACTTGTACCCTGAAAGAACGAGATAAGTTAAAGGAATTTTTATTTAATTATAGAGATGTGTTTGCCTAGGGTTATGATGACCTAATTTTTTATAGAAATGGTAAGTTTAGACATCATATTCCTTTGAAACTTGATGCCATACCTTTCAGACATAAGCTCAGGAACTATAATCCCAAAGTGTCAGAAGCCATACTCAAGGAGATTGACAACATGTTAAAAGAAAGGATTATATATCCTATCCATCATTCCTCATGGATAGTGAATATTGTACTAATAAGGAAAAAGAATGGAGAGATAAGGTTTTGCGTTGATTTTTGAAATTTGAATCAGGCTAGTCTAAAAGATTATTACATGCCTTTCCTATGATGGAACATGTACTTCAGACACTAGATGGTTCTGAGATGATGTCTATGTTAGATAGATTCTCCAGGTACAATCAAATAAGTGGGGTGGAGGAAGACCAACACAAAAATAATTTTATAACACCATGGGGTATCTTTGCCTATAACAGAATGTCGTTTGGGTTAATCAATACAGGAGTCACTTTCCAAAGGGCCATTAACTCCTCTGTTAAATACTTACGGAATAAAATTATTGTGGTCTATCTAGATGACCTAAAAATATTCTTCAAGATAAGGAAAAAATATTTGAGGGACTTGAAGGTAGTTGTACAGAGGTGTCAGGAACATGGCATATCATTAAACCTGAAGATATCAATTTTCTTTATTGAAGAAGGAAAAATCTTGGGCCACATTGTCTCAAAGAAAGGAATCATGATAGATCCAAACAGAGTGAAATCCATTCAACAACTCAGCTTACGCTCTAGTAGAAGTGGAGTAAAATGTTTTTTTAGTCAGATAAGTTTCATGAGAGACTTCATCCCAGAGTTCTCGGAAATAGAAAAGCATATCATAGACATGATGTGCGAGAAACAACCTTTTAAATGGAATGAAGAGGGGGTGAAATCTTTTAATGATATTAAATATTCTATAGCTCAAGATCCAACCTTAATCACTCCAGATTTTAGAAAAGGTTTTATTATTTATTGTTATTCTTTTGAACATACTCTCTCTGGTATCTTGCCTCAGAAGAATGATAATGGAGAAGAAGCACCAATTGCATTCATGAGTACTCCATTGAAGAAACACAATCTCAAATATTCAATTGTGGAAAAATAGTCTTTTGTTGTAGTTAAAGTGATAAAGCATTTTAGATACTATATTCTCCACTCACATTCAATTGTATATGTACCTGAAATGACAGTCAAGAGCATTTTGACATAGAAGGAAGCAGGGATGAACAAAAGAGAAACATGGGTAGCCAAGATACATGAGTATGATCTGACAATCAAACCAACTAAGTTAGTTCAAGGACGTGGTATGTGTAATTTAATAGTAGAGAATGAAAGTTCATTAGAAGTAGACACAAATGAATTGCTTGCGGCCCTATTAGTAATTTTGGTGGATTCCTAGTTCTCAAATGTGGCCTATTATCTTACCTATGAAGAATGTCTGGAACACCTAACTTCACTAGAAAAATGTGATTTGAGGCTCAAAACGTCTAAATCTGTAATCTCATAGGGTGTCTTATATAAAAGGGGTATTGATGAAACCTTCTTAAGATGTACAGATGAAAGTCAGTAGAAGGAAATTTTGAAGACATTCTATGAAGATGTATGCGAAGGACACTTTTCATCAACAATCACAACTTTCAAAATCCTCAGGAATTGTTTTTATTGACTGGCATGTTCAAGGATTCCTACTTATACATTAAAAAATGTGAAAAATGCAAGCTCTTTGCTAGAAACCCATAGTTAGTGGTGTTACCTTTAAAACCGGTAGTAGTGGATGAACCCTTTAAGAAATGGGGTTTAGATTTCATAGGTCCACTAAATTCACACTCTAGTGTAGGAAACATGTATATTCTGACCATGATGGACTACTTCACAAAGTTAGTAGAGGCAATCCCTACTAAGAAAGCCAATTCTCAAGTGGTTTGTGATTTTATGAAGGATTATATATTGGTTCGTTTCAGGGTACCTCAGAAGATTGTTGTAGATAATGCTACTTATTTTTCATTTGAAGAGTTGAGCATGTTCTATTATGAACACAACATTTCCTTGGTGCATTCATCTGATTACTTCCCTCAGGGTAACAAACATGTAGAATCAAGCAACAAGAACCTGGTTGTGATCATGAAGAAATTGGTGGATGACAATGCTCAGAACTGGAACAAGAAGTTGTATTAAGTCTTGTGGGCCAACATGATAACTCCTAAAAGAGCGATAAGAATGGCTCCATTTGAACTTGTGTATGGAGTTAGTGCACAAGTATCTCTGCCTTTAGAATTGTCTATTGATGGACTGCAATCTTTTATAGAGGACGAGTTCTTTCAACGTTCTTTTTAGAAAAGGGTGATGTACTTGAACAAACTAGAGGAGGAGAGCTAATTAGTAGACCGAATTACAAAGCATCAAATGAAGGTCAAGCAAATTTTTGATATGAAAGAAAGGCCTCAAAAAATTTTAGAGGGAGATGAAGTATTGTTATGGGATAAGAGAAAAGAACCAAAAGGAGCTCATGGGAAGTTTGAGTCTCTGTGGAACGGACCCTTCAAGATTCAAGAAGTCATTGGATCAAATACTTTTTCATTTGGCATACCCTGATGGAATGATCTTTCCATCCACTTACAATGAATAAGATATGAAATTATACAAAATCTAATGTCTTTCTCAAGTTTTTCTCTGTACATATTAGTCTAGTTTTTTTCTTGTTTTCTTTTTTTTGGTGTGTCTTTGGTTTTTCCCCCTAGTCTTAGTTTGCGGAACCAGAATTTTTAGGTTTTGTGTGTTTCCCTGAAACATAGTCCCTAGTTAGAGCCAATGTTAGTTCTCATTTCAGAGTTGTTTTATTTTATTGATTGAAGACCTTCCCCTGCCTGTGATTTGGTCATCTCACTCCAAAAATATGGATGTCTTCAATACCTTTATTTTAGTTGGTCCCCTCCTCTCCATTTTTTTTGTTCTCTTGTATGTGTCATTCTTGTGTATGTCATGTCAATTTGAGTTGTGTACTAGGTCTTTTTTCCAAAGGCTAAAGGATCTTGAACTCGTGAACCATTGTGAATTGATTGAATGACTTTGTACCAAGGTCTAGGAGGTTCAAACATGTTTGACTAAGTTTAAAGTAGATTGTAAGGTGCTCAGAGGTGGGCCCCACATACAGATTTTATCAAGTAGCTCTATACCTCATGGAACCATTTTGTACTTAGTTCAAGGAAGTTCAATAAATTTCACCAAATTTTCAAGTACAACATAATTCATCAACATGAAATAAGGAAGAATAGATTGAATTAATTATAGTATGGAAATATTAAAGATTGAGGGCTCAGAAAAGAATGTATTTGGCAGTGTGACACAAGCAAAAAGAAAGCTGAAATGAGTGTGGAAATCATGACATGGTAAGGTTGAAGGAAATATGTGAAAAATATTAACTACCCATGCAACAAGATCATCAAATCAAAATCTCTTACCACATGAAAATCTTTCCATAATTAACCCCTGGGATATGTTTCTTTTCATCTGCCAATTTAAGAGTGTTATATAATGATGTCGAATTGATAATATTCCTTTTTATGTGTGAATTAAAAAGGTGAGCCAAATAATTATGAAGGAGTGTTCACTATGTCTGTAAGTTCAAGCTAAAAAAATGATAACCTTTTCCTATCTATGTTTCTAGAATTTATTTTACATAAAGCTTGAAGGGTTGTTGTTTTTTTGAAAGAAGAATTATGAGATCCACCCTGCATTTCTTTGGTAATGTCACAAGTATGAATTGTAAAGGTCCCCTTATAAGTGGCATTGACTTGAAAGGGGTAGATTTAGAAAGGGTAAATGATAGAGTTACTAGCCAGTTAGTCAAGCATTTTTCTCTTGAAATCTTGTCGAGTGGTTTGTTACAAGCTGTGACTTTTCCACCCGCAACTATGAGTTCTGAACTAATCCAAGAATCCATAAAATACTACAACATTAAGGCTAAATGTATCAAGAAAAATAGTGGCAAAACTCTAATCCTTGTCAATAGAGAGACAATAATGTATGTGTTAAAAATCCCTGAATAGGCTTTCTCAGAATTCACCCCTACCCAATCCCTAGCCAAGTTCAATGAAAAATATGAAAAACATCGTAGCATTATTACAAGAAAATGCACCCAAAAATTCTATAAGGGGGGTTCCCATCTACCAAAAGGCCTGAATAAAGAGCATATGAAGCTGTATATCCATGATTTGGTAGTGCTGTTACATAACGTAAGAGGTTCCCCTGAAGCCTTTTTATTTGAAGACCAGATATATTTTTATATTGAAATAATCCTTGAGGGTGAACAACACATAGAATAACGAGAAATCATAGCAAGTTCACTGAGAGAACAACTCAAATTATCTCAAGTGGTCAAGAAAGATTTCTACATGTCTTCCTACCTAATGGACTGCCTGCCCTATACCCATAATTTAACTGGTATTCCACATGAGCCTTGGGACAACAACATCACTATCTATGAACACTACCCTATGCTATAGAGGAACATATCCCTTGAGAATTACATGAGAGTGCATGATGTGTTCATGGGAAAATTATGTCTTGAACTAGCTAGGACTCCAGAAAGGAGGATTCCACAAGAAGCCAAAAACTTAGGTCAAGTGTATGGTAGTTTCTACATTTAGTTCCCTTGGTTCACATACATTCGAGTCAACGGTTTTGAAGATGAGCTTGTGAAGTTGCTGAGGTATGCATTGGATTATTTTGTGTTGGAAAAAGTATGAAGACAACTCTCTCTTGTGGTTAAGAAATTTCTATTCGAGGAAAAATGGGAGATGGTTTTTCCTCGGAGGATGCGCTAAGTATAGGTTGTGATCTATGCAATTTTGACCTCAAATATTATTATGATAGAAAAGGATTTGATAATAAAGGGTTCACCAGATGAGCCTTGGAGTTAGAGGATCATATAATACTAGTTCCCCATTTGGAGGACTTTTGGGAAGATTGTCCAGATGAAAAGGAGGTTGCTAAGAGAGACCATTCAAGTTTATGACTGTCCTAAGTTGCCATTTTACAACTAAGAATGAATATTAAAGGAATATAAGATGATGATTCCAATATTGTTAAACCAGGGTACCATAATTTGGAGAAAGTATTGTTATCTGTGATAGATTGGACCAGGAAAGAAGAAGACAATATTCATTAGAGGGCCAAAGCTATTATCAGATATATCGAGACCTGACAGAAATAAAAGAGAAAAGAAAAAACACATATGGTACAATCAGAAAAGTCTGATAGAAGTCCCATGTATTCACCTATCATTACTTCTAACATGTCTCTCTTGATTGATGATGCAGGTAAAGTACACCTCCCAAGAAAAAAAGCTAATTTTGGTAAACAAGATTTTGAACTTGTTGCAACACAAGATGAAATCTTCATGGATTTGGACAGAGAAAAAGAACTCATTTCCTCCTCACTAGATAATGAACAACATATAAAGGAGATGTTTGATAATGCCACTTCTGTGCTAGACACTCTAGTCACACCCATCAAACCTATAGGGGAGAAAATGGCCTCTAGTACAATACCACAATGGCTAACAAACTCTATGAGAAAGAAGCGTAGTATGGCACCACTCTCCATACCCATCAAGGACATGGTGATTAAGTACACAACAAAATCCCCCAAACCTAAGAGGGTAAAGAACACTACAAGGTTGGTGATAGATTTGAAGACTAGGAAAGTGACTGTAGAAGTTGCCGTGTCTAAGCTGAAGGAAGGAAATCTACACTTAGATGATAGAAAATTTGAAATAAATAAGGTGGATTTAGGGATTCTGGATAGGGATGCTAAGAATCACTTGTTTAAACACTCTACACAACATATACTGACATAGTCCCAAAAGGATAGTCTGGATAAGAAGGAACTCAAACAAATTATTATCGCCATGGCATGATATATAGACTCGTTCAACAAATTCAGAGCATTACCCCTGGCTCAGGCACCACAAGCCTTTGATCCTAATTGCCCCGAAAACAAGTAATTATTAAGTTAGATTCAAAGGGGTAAAGTACTAACTTTAGCAATGGATTATTGGATTGATGAAATAATCAAAGATGGAAATAGGTTCAACCAGGAGTCCAACATTGTGTTTAATAATGCAGAGACATTTTTGGGAGAAACAAAAACCTAGATTCTAAGTTAGGAAGCAGATGAAGGTAAATGCCACCATGGTTTCACAGATTTTAGAGGTTGAAAGGTATGGAGCACCCAAATTCCTAACTGAAAATTCTTTGAAAATGGTTCATGAATGCATGCTATATGTCCTAAAAAAGAATATGGGTTGGATAGGGTCTATGTTCAAAGATGCTATTTCAGGGGTTCAAGCTATTGAAAAAGAAGTTAAAGAAATACTTGACAGTATGATCAAAGAATGAAATCATTAACTCCAAAAACATCCTGCAATATGAGGAGGGCGATCAGGACACAAAGACTTTGGTTAAAACCTTCGAGACAACAATGTCAGCCATCAAGGAAGAAAAGAACGTGACAACAGTTTGGATTTCACTAAAGTCACACGAGTTGAAGCCATGTTGTGTCTATGTGCTAATCAGTTACCCAAGTATGCAGATCGGATCATGAAACTCAAATGGGTAGCCTTGTGTTATCTTGATCGGTCCAAAGTACGTGGACATTTCATATCTGAGTAAATGTTTAGTTAATTATGATTTTGGTTCAATTCATGAGGGATATAAAACTTTGATTTTTAGAACTTATGATTAATTCTATGCGTTTGTTGAATTAAGCTCCTTACCTAAGATTAATATGGTTAGCTTTATATGATTTCTAGTTAAAAGTTGTTATATATATAGATTAGAAAAGATTCATTGGAAATATGTGTAAGGGAGCTATAGCTTATAAAATTTAGAGGGAAGTAACCATCGTGTACTTACCCAACTGTTGAATGATCAAATTTGTTTCCAAAGGAGGGTAATAAAGTTAGTGTTATAAGGTAACAAAGAAGGAGACAAATCTATTCACCAACAAATTTTTAGTGACTCTACTAGGGAGTCATACATTTGATGACCTAGTGAATTAATAATTGACCTTGTGCTAAAAAACCATGGTCTTACCTCACAATGATATTTTCCTTGTACTGCAATCAAATCTAGGTTTCAGAACACCCAAGAGGATTTGATATCTAATTTTAACTCTATGGCTTGACAGTATAGATGAAACAACTAAAAATACCAACAAGTGCTTAGGGTTCTAGAGGATGAAGAAGAGATTGAAGAATTGCTAAGAGGAGTACCCATAGGCCAAGAAGAAACGATCATAGGAAGAGTTTCTCAAATACCTATAAGGAGATAAACAAAGTTCAAAATACTAGAGTACATAAGGGTAACCCGTTCTCAAACCAAGAAAGGCTTTACAGACTCTGACCTATATTCCCTTCGTCTGATCCCCTCTCCTAATTTAACCAAACCTAGAAGATTAAAAATCAAATCAAGGCCTTGACCTATAGTTGCTTCTCCTATATCTTACCAGGATCTTGTGCTCTCGGGGACCCTTTACCCATGTCCATTCACCCAACCCCTTTGAACTTTAATCTACCTCCCCTGACAAACCAAATGGATCAACCTCAGTCTTGGGGTGCTGCTATAGGACCCTTGAACCTAGCTGGTTTGGGTTCTCAGTTAAATAACTTACCAAAGGGGGCTAGAGATGTTTCTCCTAAGTTCTCAGGTGATGGTA
Organism: Chamaecyparis obtusa; assembly: GCA_027943335.1. Classification (NCBI taxonomy): domain Eukaryota; kingdom Viridiplantae; phylum Streptophyta; class Pinopsida; order Cupressales; family Cupressaceae; genus Chamaecyparis; species Chamaecyparis obtusa. The sequence goes on from BSBK01000233.1 coordinate 454,955, forward strand.
AATTTTCAGTAGAAGACCATCTGAATTATTTCAATGTGGCATGTGGTATACTAGTGGTCCAACATGAAGATGTTTCTATCAGGTTCTTTGTGTAGAACCTCACTAATATTGTGACAGACTAGTTTTACCACCTACCCAATGGTACAATTACTAATTGGGAGACCATGAGAATTACCTTTGAGAACTGTTTCAAGACTGAAAAGGATGAATGCACTCTCTTGGCTCAATTAACTCAAAATAAAAATGGAATTTCATGAACCAACTAAAGAATTTGTGGCTAAATTTAATAAGATTGTTCAAAAGATCCCATCAAATTCCATACCCACTGAGGAGAATCAAAGAGGTTTCTTCCTATATGAAATGCCACCATATATTAGTTTTCACATGAGGAGAGCTTAAATTCTTGACCTTCAAGCTGCTCAAACTATGACCATTCAATTGGAAGATGATCTGATTAGGGAATGTAAATGGCGTAGAGATGTCGAAGCTCCGAATGCTCAGTCTTCTAATTCTCCTTCTGATCCTATTTTATAGAGGAGAGTAAATGATGTAATAACCCTTAAAAGTTAATTATTTAAGCAAGGCCCATCATACCCATCGTTGTACCAAGATATCAACTGAATGAAACCAAATCAAGGAATTCCCATCGTCTCTAATTCCTCTGACATCCATCTTGAAGCCCATACAAATGATTTTCTGATGGGTAAATCTTCTCCATAGCCTTCTTATAACATTTTTTTCGTTAGAGAAATTTTCCCAATAATATTCTGTGTGTGGTAGGGGCAAAAATTCTGCTCCTAAGTCTAAGTTCTCTCTAGCAAAACCTCTATCATTGAAAAATTGACCCTTGCTTTGTAAAATTGAAAATTTAAATTCTTCAGGTCTAGTTCTAAATTAAGACCATCTAAAACAGACTTGCACTCACAAAACCTAAATTCTATTGGAAAGGAAATACCAAACTCTTTCTGAGGTGAGTACATCTTACTTACATGAGAAAACTACCTGCATAGTTAAACTAATACAAAGAAATCCAATGCATATCTTGCTAATCTTACAAGTTCACCTTAAAATATTCCTACCCTAATATATGTGAAACGAGGGAACTGTGTGTAATAGCTGCGATAAATACTAACAAACTGCATGGCCTCCTCAGACATTCTTTTATTCAAATTTTCTACCAATTCATAAGTTCATTCTATGGAAATATAAAAATGTCTTGATTTTAGGGAAAATTAATTACCCTAAAAAAACATACATTAAGTAGGACCTATTATTTCCTTTTCTAAAAATAAATATTTTTAGAACATAAAAACTTATTCCTTCGTAAATGTTTTTTATATTATTTTCAAACATTAACATAGAGTAGCAATATTTTAAAAAAACACCTTAATGAATCAAGTTTTTAGAGTACATTAATCAAAGAATATTCATATATTTTTTAAGAAATATTTAGGGAACATTAAGAATTTTACATTTTAAAACAAAAACCCTAATTAATTATGCATCTTTATAAATTAAAATAGCTGCATAGTGAAAGAAGCATATGCATAAATCGCCATAGTAAATATTTTCAATAAACATATAAGGTGAAATATACAATTTAAAAATAATAAGAAAAAAGAAACTCAACTACACTTATTTACCCTAATAATTGATTTCTAAAATTACTATAGGGTAGAAAACATTCTAAATATATCTTTTCTCTTTTACTCATATTCCCAAAGAATACAATAGAACAATTGGTTAGGGTAGGATGGGTAGTTAGGATAGAAAAGAGGGGTGGGTCGAGAGGTTGAGTGTTCAACTCCCTCTCCCCACTCTTTTTTCTTGGTAATGATCTTGAAAATAATATCTTTATGAAAAAATAAATATATTGCAAATTAAAAATATTTTGGGTTAGATATAATCCTTGTGTGAAAATTGCTTTAATTTTCTTACCCACACATGAAAAGTGTAAATAAATTAATTCCACTCCAAAACTTCTCAAGGAATAACATTAGACTAACTGGTTAGGGAGGGAATGGGTAGGTAGGTAGTAAATGAGGGTAGGCTTGAGAGGTCGAGTGTTCAACTCCCTCTCGCCACCCTTTTTCTCAAAAAGGAATATTTTACTTCAAATCACCCCTTTTATTAAAACATTTTATTTTGATTCACTTCAACAATATTTTATAAAAACTTTCCCAAACTATTTAAATAAAAATATAATTACAACCCTATTTTATCTATTAAGGTAATTAAGCAAGAATAATTATTTTACAATTTTAAATTTTCAACATAGCATTAAAATATAAGTAAACTCCAGAACTATGCTATTTGAAAGAATTTATTTGTAATCATAATAATTATTCAAATATGTTATCCTAGATATTCCTCATATTTATGTAAGTGCGTGGTCAATATCATGGTTTATAATATGTCAAGATAAAAGAGCATAAAATATCCGAGTATTGCAATACTTCCTGTTAATTTTTGGTGTTGCAAAATTAGGTGTCAACAGTGGCTCCAATTGGGGATGCACATTCATGCCTGGATGTAGTGAGAGTCCAGTTATCTCTGGAAGAAGCAAACCATAGTAAGAAAAGAATAATGAAACTAGGATAAAGAAAAAATAATGTACAAGTTTAGAGAATACTTCCTGTTTTAAGAGAAGAATGGCTTCAAATACTGACCATGAGTTGGGAACTCCTGAATAGTTTCATCAGTATCTTGTAAATGGTAAGAATTTTCACCTACTTTTGAGATGACCATGTAGGGTCCTAACCATAATGCATTGAACTTACCATGCTTTCCTTTACCTTGATCTTTTGCATTCCATTTTAGTACCCAATTGCCTTATCTGAAAGACCTTTTTGATGTTCTCTTGTCATGAAGGGTCTTAATCTGTCATTGTTGTCGAAGATTTCTTTCTTGTGCTCTTCTTCTCAGCTCATCTAGCTTTGCTAATTGGCTCAACCTATCCTCCATAAAATTTATGTCCTCAAGCTCTTCTTCCTAAATGAATCTATAATCTGGAAATAGATTATTTAATGGCAACCTTGCTTGTTTCCCATAAACCAATTCATAAGGAGCAAAACCCGTTGATCTTTGTATTGTCACCCTGTCTGCCCATAAAGCCAAGCTTAATTTTGAATCCCATGCCTTCTTATTATTGCTCAACATTCTCCCGATGATCTTTATTATATTCTTATTGCTTGATTCTGCTTGACCATTCCCTTGAAAATAGTATGGGGAAGAGTATGATAGGTTGATACCATATTTATTGCAAAATTTAGAAAATTCCTTATATTTGAAACACATACCATTATCACAAAGGATCTTGCAAGGTACTCCGAATCTGGTAAGTATGTTTTCTGTCAAAAACTTGATGACCACTTTACTTGTAGCTTGTCTCATAGGTATAGCTTCAACCCATTTCGTAAAATAGTCTGTTGCAACCAATATCCATTTATGACCTCCACTTGAAGCATCTAAAATCTCCCCAATAAAGTATATTCCCCACATTTTGAAAAGTTCCTCAGTTTGTAAAGGAATAAGGGGTAAAGCACCATTGTATTTTAGTTTTCTAGAGAACTTCTGACAGGATTCACACTTCTTAACATATTCATAACAATCCTTGAATACATGGGGCCAATAATACCCAACTTGCAATATCTTATGAGCTATTGTCTTAGCTGAAAAGTGACCACCACATACCCCATCATGTAAATCTTTTGTAACTGACTTAGCCTGATAGGTGTCTAGACAAAATAAAAGGATACCATCATTGTTTTTACAATACAAATCTCCTTGAATCAGTACATACCTTGATGCTTGCAACTTTATGGTTCTTTTCTGATTATCACTTAAACCTTCTTGACACTTTATATGTTTTAAGAAGTAAGCTACGTCTCTGTACCATGGACAATGTTCAATGTTGGATTCTGAATTCTCCAAATTCACTTGGTTTATTTGAGTTGCATCTAAATTTGTTTTTTCCATGAGTCTAGCCAGCCCTTGTCCTCTTACTAACTTAGTGATTTGAATCTCAATGTCAAATTATTGAACCTGATTAATCCATCAACATCTTCTACCTATGACTTTTGATTGCCTTAATATGTCTTTAGTTACTGCATTAGGTACGTATGCCACAATCTTAGCTCCAACTAGATAAGCTCTAAATGACTTTACTACTTTTACGAATACATAAGCCTATTTCTCATGTATATCATAGTTTAGCTCAGATGATTGTAAGGTTTTACTGGAGAAGGCTATTGGTTGTTCATGTCCTTCATCATTTTTTTGTAATAGGACAGCTGCAATGGTGTGAAAAGAGGCAAAAGAGAATAATTGAAATAGTTTTGAGAAATTAGGAGATTTCAAAACTGGAGTTTCTTTGATTTATTTCTTATTGTTGGAAAAAGCCCTAAGGCCTCATCTATCCAATTTAGAATTGCATTCTTCTTTAGCATCTTTGCAATAGGCTTAACAATTTCTAAAAAATTTGAGACAAACCTCCTCGCAAAGTTGATTTTTCTAAAGAAATATTGAATCCCCTTAACATTTCTAGGAATCTGAATCTTATCAATTACTTCAATTCTTTCTAGGTCTATTCTTACTCCATCTCTAGATACAATATGACCAAGAAGTTTACCCTAAGGTACCCCAAAGTGATATTTCTTTGGGTTTAGGGATACTCCATACTCAAGGGATCTTTTGAAAATTTGTTCTAAATGCTTACAATGGTCTTCTGCCCTTCTGGAATAAGCTGTGATGTCATCTTGATATATTACCATAATAACATGAATAAAATCATTAAAGGCCACATCCATGGCTCTCTAAAATGTAGCCCTGACATTCATAAGTCCAAGTGGCATCCTTGCATAAACGTATGTACCCCATGATGTAGTGAATGTTGTTTTATACTATTCTTCCTCTTTAACCTTCACTTGATTGTACCCGGAGAACCCATCCATCATGGATAACAATTCATTCCCAGTAACCTTTTGTAATAATTCCTCCATATTAGGTAGTGCATAATTGTCCTTTAATGAAGATATGTTTAGGTTCTTGAAAGCCACACAGAGTCTGATATCTCCATTTTTCTTCCTACTAGGTACCAAGTTTGAAACCCAAGTAGAGTGCCTAATTGGCTTGATGATACCGAAATCCCTCATCTTGATTAGTTCCTCCTTCATCTTAGGAGCCAAAGTTAGATTTATTGGTCTTTTCCTTTTTCTAAAGGGCTTTGCATCAGGTCTTAAAGGTATTTCATGTTGGAATAGGTCTTCCCTATATTCCTTAAGATCATCGTAAGACTAAGCAAATACATGTCTATACTTTCTTAGTAAACCAATAATATCTGCTCTAATTTTTGGAGTTAGTTTCTTCCTAATAAAAACCTCTTTAGGAGTATGTTCATTTCCCAAATTTATCTTCTCCACTTCATCTATAGTAGTGTTATCAATTTTAACTCTACTATTAGAATCCTTATTATCAAACATTCTTTCTAATTCCACAAGGCCCTTTGGGATTTTATTAGTCTTAAGTTGAATTACTTCTTTCCCAAATAGAGCATCCTTCCCTTCTACTATTTCAACATAAGCATTCAAATCAATAAACTGATTTTCATACTTTTCTTCACATGCATGGAACTTTATGATGTTTCTATCATCCTCAAAAACTTGCCAATTATGAATATTACCAAGTATTGCTGGTCTTGATTTGATCTCTACATGTGCAATATCTTCACATGGGATATCATTATACTTAACTATTAAGTTAGCCATAAATTCAGCAAGAATATTTTCAGATCTATCTATCCAAGTTATTGAAAAAGCATCAAAACATTCTATGGAATCCCAAACCTCATTTTTGTACCTTTTTAGATTTTGATTCTTAGTAACAAACTTATCCCGAATTTGAGATACAACTAATTCAGAATCCCTATAAACAGAAAGAAGTTTAATACCATGCTTACCTACTATTCTTAGACCTAGTAAAAGTGTTTCATACTCTGCAGTATTATTAGTACAATCAAAAGCCAACGAAAAGGAATATTTAAAATATTTCCCATTTGGGGATATGAAAACTACACCTGCTCCATTACCACTTTTGCTACATGACTCATCGAAAAACATTTTCCAAATGAAATTACTATTTTCCTTAGCATGTATTTCAATAGGATTAGTATTTTCAACAACATCTTTATGGATACTTACCTAGAAATTCTCCATATATGTATGGAAAAAGTATGTAATCTGACTTGGATCAACTTCTTCTATGATATAAGTAGACCTTGGTTCCCTATCAATCCTCATAATCCTATCATTCACTGGGATAGAAGCATAAGATAAATCTAATTGGACATTACCACCTACCAAATTGGACCATTGTCTAGATAATAACATCCCATAACTAGGTGGTACTTCTACAATAGTAATATCAATTTTATAAGACTTTTCCAGACAAGAAGGAAACTTGAGATCAACATTTTTCATTATTCCAATGACTGGGATAGATCTATTATCCATAGCATAGCATTTTCCATAAGTAGTATCCACATTCATTCCTAATTCCTTCATTACTCCATGAGACATAATATTAACTGGCACTCCAGAGTCTAACATACCATTTTTAACTAATTTATTGTTTATCAACAAAGTAAAAAAGAAAGGGTCTACTTTAGTAGTATCTTCATTAATAGATGTCCCTAGATAAATAACTGGTAATTCTTCATTATCTTTAATGTTCTTTGGAATCCTTTTGAACAACATCATTTATTATTTTGACCATTTCATTCCTGCAATCAGTTAATTTCATCATTTCCATTAGAGGGACAAAAAGTTTCACCTGAGATAATGCTTGAGACATGAATGAAGCACAATTAGAAATTTTCTTACCATTGCTTTGCTTGTCCATTGGTTTGCTTATCTTTAATGTTTGATCAAATTTTCTTTTAGGGACCTCTACCTTTCCTTTCTTCATCTCACCACTCTTGTTCAAAATTTTAAACATTCCTGCCGCATGTTCACGGCCTGAGTTTACAGTTATGTTCCTTAAGTGATAGTTGCTACGAATCTATTTCAGTGCCGCCATAGTGTATGCCTCTTTTTCTTCTTTTGTTGTCCCTATAATTTATGGATTCTCATCACCCTTTGAAAAACACTTGTTGCTCCCATTGAATTTCCAACCTCCTATAATCTTCATTTGGCACATAATCTCCTTCAGAATCATCACTATCTCTTGCCCAAAATGGGGTAGATGACAAAGCATTTATCATGGGCCTTTCCTCACATCTTTGATGTCCTTCTTCCAATTTTTTTGTGTGCTATAAGGCATTTTTCTTGTGGGTGAGGAAACTTGCAAATATCACACCAAAGCTCATCCTCTATAAAATGATTATTCCTCTTAAGTGGGTCTAGAGTGTCCATTTATTTTTTCAAAGGTTTTCCATCTTTCCAGTCAATGTGATAGGGCATATCTTGTAACCTATACCTATCATTTCTATTAAAATTTCTGTCACTTTTACCTACTTGAAAATGACCTTTATTTGGTTGTAAATTTTTCACCAAACTCACTAATTCATCCATCCTATCCCTTTCTTCATTCTATTTTGGGGTTGTAGGGTTGAAAAGCCTAGGATCATTTCTCTTATCCATTCTCCTGGCAGCTATTCTATTACTTTCAATAGTTAATGCACTTTTAAATGCTTGTTGTAATGTTGTCAGGTTATGAGACCTTATCTCATAATTTTTCTTCACATCAAAAGCTGTTAAATAAAAGGTTATTAAAAATGAATCCATAGGGAAAATATCTTTTAGAATTTTATTTAACACCCTGTTAAACCTTTTGTTGAATTCTTTCACTGTCTCATTCACATTATTTTTTATGCTAGTTGATTCGTGAGATGCAAAAGATGGATCTCTGTGATCCCCAAATTCTTCCATAAACTGATTCACAAAACTTTGCCAACAATTAATAGATCCGCCAGGTAGATTCCTATACCATTCATCTGCACTATCTTTAAGAGACTGCACAAATAGCTTCATAAGCACATCTTCGTAAGTTATGTCAAATTCATATACAACATTTTTGACATTGATAACTATTACCCAAAATTTCCCTATCATTCATTTTTGGCCACAGTCCTGTTTTCCAAAAAATTGTTCAAAGTGTCGAAAACCCTCTGTGTTTTCTTGCTTTTGGTCCGAAAGCTCAGGATGTTTTCGACCTTTGCTCTGAAAGCTCAGTGTGTTTTCGACCTTCAATCGAAAATCCTCTATGTTTTAGACCCCTTCTATGTTTCACACTTCTTCCTCTAGCGTCGGCATTTCACAAGTGCGCAACTCCGACAAGTGGGGCCCAGTTGGTTTTTGGCAAGCTGCTAGCGGTTTGTCGCATGATTGCATAGCCCTTTTCAAGGTTATGCGAACATGTGACTAACCGTTAACCATGTCGATATGAGCCTATAGTTTGGTGATGTGTCCGTGTTTCATTGGCTAGCTAGTGACAAATGTTTGCAGGTGGGCCCAGGTTTGGTAAAGCAAGTGCGCGGTTGCATGATTAATGGTTTCGCGTGGTCGCTGGATGTAATCGGGGTTAAGGAAAAGATCAAATGATTTAGCGACTAAAGGAAAAGGGGAACCCGAGGTGAAGGTCAAGTTAAGGTTAAAATCAGATCTTGCGGGCCTAGATGTCTTGCAGTAAACTCCAAGCAGTCAACGGGTAGCATCTTCCAGTTGGTCACATGATCGCATGAGATCTTTCGATCCCATGCGACCATGTGACAAACCATCAGCGGTCACGATGGGTTTCAAGCAGGCGGTCAAAGCTTGCAGTTTCATGTTGGTCGCATAATCACATGCGGCTTTCTAACTGCATGCGACCATGCGACAAGCTTTCTAACGATTAGTAGGGACTTCGGCATTGCAGCAGCTACTGGTGGGTCCTCTAGAGGTGACGTGTCCGGTCTGCGGTGGGCCGGAGGTATAGCATGGGCCCTGTAGATGCAAGATCTATGGTGGTTGCATGTTTGCATGGGATCTTCTAATCCCATGCGATCATGCGACCACCGTTGGATTCTAAGGGCATTTCCTATGGTGTTGTTGTGGGTCAAACTGAGGTGGCGGATCTTGTGGGCTAGGTGTCCTATGTGGCAAGGATGGAATTTTCAAAAGCCAGTCACATGATCACATGAGGACTTTTGGGCTCATGTGATCATGCGACCAATGACATTTTCAAAGTGGTCCAACCATTTTTCACGGGCTTTTCTTCTACAGAGAATGTTGCAGGTGCGGGTAGCTCAGAAAATTGATGTCGTCAGGACGGTTGTAGGTTGCGGAGTTAATGAAGGAGGTCTAGCTAGTCGTTAGGGGTCGAATCTTGTCCTGACAAGGTACCAATTAGTGCATTCATGGTGAGACTTTTGTGCAAAGGCAGATGATGAATCCAGGTTGTTTATCTGCAGGCGATGTAGTACAGGGATGGGTACCCAAGGTCATTTATCTGATCGACCAGGATGTTGCAGGAAGATATTCATGATCAAATTTGACTTTGGTTGATTGGTACCCTAGGGTTGATTATTTTATTGTAAAGCCTGTAACCCTGGTTAATTTTGACTCCTGCCTGCGTGTAGTTGAGTGATGTATTTATTATTTTTTGGAGCTTGTAGAGCTCAAAATCTAGCAATTGTAAAAAGAAAGTTTCTTTCTCAGAGAGCAATTTGTGGCAATTTTCCTGCCCTTTGGCTTTCTACAATTGTAATTTTCATTGATTGTTCAGATATTGCAAAGTATTTTTGTGACATTCTTGTTGTCCTTATGCTTTCTTGTGTGGATTATCTCTTATTGGATCAAAGTGTATGCATGTTTTCAATGATATCTTAGGGTTCCTGATTCCTCTTACTTTCTGTAATTGTATGTGTTATTGTGTTTGATCTGATTTAGATGTTTTGTGGGTATACTTCAGCCCCTAACAGTCTTACCTACACCGAGTTATAGGAGTGAATGTTTGTTTGCAGGTCATAGATTGTTGTCTAATCCTAAGAGTCTTGTTGTTTTTGAAAGAATCTTTCTCTTTCCCTGAATACCCTCTTTTGTTTGTAGACCCTTCTATGAAATACTTATGCAAGCCTATTCAATAAGTTGTGATCTACTAGACCTAAGTCTTTCACTGGTTTCATCCCTCTATATTGAGATCCAAACCCTAGTTTCGGTGCATCACCTAGTAGGTAGTTTGCTTTCCTGTTATTTCCCTTTCATGCACTCCTTCTATCCCTTTCCCTCAAAAGATTTTTATTCCTGTTAAGAGCAAACTAAGGTGATAATCCAAGAGGAACGAGCCTAGAACCTGGAGGTCTCATCTGGGTTAGCAAAAGGTCCCACAACCTTGAGATGATTCCCAAGTTATATTGAGTTATCAAGACCAAGAGAGCTTGAACAGAGGCACAAACTCAGTGTATAACAATAACATGTTGTTTTGCTAACTATGACCCATCATCGGTAAACTTAGGAATAGAAGACTTCAATTTATTTGGTATCGGGTCGGGAGAACATATAATATTTGAAAAATCCAATTGTTTATATCTCTCATTTACTATTGGAAATATGATATTTGCTAGATTTCTAATCTGATTAGTATTCTGAAAAAGTTTATTTTGTAAATCAAAGTTACCTCTATAATTTTGATTTCCTTGATTCGCCATTCGCTGACCACCTTGATCATTTGCCTGATGTTCATTTTGATTGTTCTGATTATCTTGATGATAATTAAATTTATGATTATGATGTTCATTATTCTGGTTCTGATGCTGCATATTCTACTGGTAACATTGCATTTGATAACCCACACCATTCTCATTTTGTATATCATAATTGTTCTGTGCGTGCTGGTAATACTGCTCATTCTCACAAGGCATGGATTCTAGGTTTAGGTTTTGATTATTTTGTATACAATAATTTTGTCAAGAACTATAATATTATTTCTGGCGTTGTGTGAGACCTCCCATCTACTCATCATTTACGTTATTCTCTGAATTGTAAATGTGATTTCCTGGTGGGTAAGGAAAATTCTGACATTCATTATGATTATTTCATGGGCCATCTTTGAATGCAAGTATATTACAATTATGGCCATGCGTATGAGGATGCTAGTCATGTGTATTGTAATGCTGAGTGTGACAATCCTCCAAATGGCGCATGCTTGAACTATTTGGCTGACTATTTTGCTGACTTAGATGGTGCACATCACAATGTTTTTGATGCCGATGCATATAATATTATTGCGTGTAATGGCTCATTTGACAACCAAGGATATGTTCATCTTTCTGTGCATCTTTATATTTCCTCCCAGCACTAACGTGTTGGTCATGTGCATCTCTAGTTGACTCTAGGTAAGCATTGTTATTACCTTGGGCACGCAGGTCACCAACCTACTCTCGCTTTCTATATTTATCATGCACATCATCATTCCACTCATGTTGTCGAGGATTCATTTGATGTACTTGCCTGTGCATGTGTTGAAGCATACCAGTGTCTCTCATACCTTGCGCATCCTTGTATTTCACGTGGGTCCCAGGGTACATATAAACCTCAACATTCTAAGCATGGCTATGTTTTTTATTATGCGTATCATCATTTGGCACACCATGCATATCCATGTTTTGTGCATGCATGTATTTTTCATAGTGCACATTCTCACTGTGCAAGCTACACACATATTCATATTTCCTCTCAACTTCAATGTGCTAGTCACATGCATCCCTATCAAAATTTGCCTCGAGGTGTCTATAGTTTCCTTATGCGCATATTTATCTGGCCGTATACCTCCACATTTCCCTCCATCATTAACGTGATGGTCACATTTTTCTCCACTTGACTGCAGGTAAAATGATAGTGTGTTATTACCTTGCCCAGGAAAATCCCCAAATTGCTCTCTCATTTTGTTAAATTGCTTTCATCTACCTCCATAAGGTTGCACTAAGCATGACTAAAATTTTGATGATGTTTATCATCGTTTGGTAAACCATGAATATTCTTGTTTTGCACAGGCTATTCTTTATAATGCATATTCTCATTATGCAGGCCACGTTTTTCTTCATGCTTCTAATGTTCATCTTTACAGTTCTTCCCAGCACTAACCTGCTGGCCATGTGGATCAATATTTGGCTACAGGTAAGAATTATTTTTACCTTGTGTAAAAATCCTAGGGTAATGCATATTGTAAACACTTTGTTTAATATAATCATTACTTCTGCCTTTGTCTAAAATCTGCACATGATCTTCATGTTTTTTATTTTTCTGAGTATCCAGATTATTGTTATCATGATAATTTCTCAAAGTTGTGTCATTATCCCTTCCAATATTAATTTCAAATAATGGGTTACTAAAAATGTATTCAACATCATTTCATTGCCCATATTTTTTTGCGTATTTAATTCTGCCACCTTGATTTGTTAGATTATGATAATCATGAATATTATTATATTCTAGCTCATCATGTTGTGGTTTATAATAATCATGAGTATAATTATTCTGGCCACTTAGAACCAGTGCATTATCTCATGTAGGAATGCCACCAGAATGACACTTGTTTTGTGCCCCAATAATATCTTGATGATACGTTTTATCATTTAAATGATCTCCATTATAATTATTTATTTGATGCATAATGTTATTCTTTCCAGCATTAGGATCAAATAACGGGTTATCATAAGCATTATTTGCAGCCAACTCAACATCATTCTGTTGCTCCCAATTTACCTGGTATTCAATTATGCCATCATTGTTGTCATGTCTTTTACTTGCACTATTCCTTTTATCATTTGTGTTGTGCAAAGAATAAAAATTCTTGAAAGGATCATTGTTATTTTGTCTATGAGGAGGATTATATTTTGGAACCTTACTGTTCTGATCAATCCTCATTTCACTTGATGTATTAACTTCTGTACTACTTGGTGATTCATATTTCTCCCTCTGAATCTCCATTTTTCTTAAAATCTCATCCGATTGTCTTTTGAATGCTCTAATCATTCTTTCATCCTTGTTCTCCAAAGAAATCAATCCTTGTGCCATAATATCCATAATTTCATCTTCCCGAGTCCGCTCTTCATGTTTAGGTATATCACTATTTTTTGAACCAAAGTATGGGAATGGATTTTTATTATCACTCTCGCCAGCAGGGTTGTGATGGCTTGAATCTGGGAACTGCTCGCAAGAAAAATCTCGTTCACCTAGTTCAGAAGGTGTCTTATGTGACACGTACAAAATTTCCTTTTTTGAATTCTTATTCCTCATTGGTTCTAATTCAACAAAAAAATATTTTTTTAGAGATCTCCCTAACATAAGATTCTCTCAATCTTTCTTGAAATTGAAATTTAGAGTCGCCACCTCACTTTCTGTGAGGAAATAAACTGTTCTGAGTCCTCTCTCCTAGTAGAGTCCTTTTTAATTTTACAATTGTAACCAAATATTTTGCAAATATCTTTCACAGATAGCTTTCCCTAACAGAGTCACCAATTGTTGGTGCCCAAAAATGATGGTTTGAATTTGGCCAACTAACAGGTACAAATTGATACCTCTGCAATTTTGGCTTAATCAAGCCAAGGATGGTAGGCCTAAATTCACTCTAAACTATCAAATTCTGTGTCACAAAACTACATACACAAAACAAAATTCCTCCAAAGGTGGTGAATGATCCTTTGAGGAAAGCAACCGATCTCCTGAAAATCTCTACTCTATAAAACTTGACTAAATGGATTATACTAAGGACTTAAAAGTAATGCTTTTGAAATAATGATTTAGTGATCTACAACCTACAAATAAACTAATATAATAGTTTCCAATTAATGATTAGATTAGTGCCTTCTAAATACTTGGTCTATAGGGTCAAAAAACATTCAATCCTACATATGATCAGAGACGGTTTTAAAAAACTCGCTTTAATAAGATAAGACCATCATTTCAAAGGTTTCCACTTAAAGCATAATTGAAATCAGATTGTACAACTAGTTCTATCGAATTTAGCTCTATTCAAGAGACTAATAGAAACATAAGAAAGACTTACACAAACCTTTCTATTGATATTCAAATTGTATAATGATTTTGAATTATAACACTTAGGGAATTTAACATAGTGAAACACTCTATTTAATAGAATATCTGAAGGACTAATTGAAAGTATATAGATAACTTATAACCACAAATAAAAGAAAAGGAACTTATCTTTATTGATGTTGAAAAATTGGTACACAAAGGTTCATAGTTGCAGTTGTGAATTGAATCCTTCTCAGGAGTTTCAAAAATAATTTCTAATCTAATGAACATCTCCCTTTACCCCAATCCTAGTATCTGTATTAATATGTTTATGAATGGATGCAAACAAGCTTCAGATTGAGGTGTCGGTTCAAGACAAAAACCTAATCACTAACTGCAACCAAAAGTATAATTACAAAACAAAATATTAACTATTTTGAAGGTTAATATATTTAATTTATAAAGGCTTTAGTAATTCCTCAGTTCAAAATATCTCTCTTCCTTCATCCCGTAAAATAATCCTCTTTGAAACATTATTTGATGTGAAGACTTCTTGCACATAAGGTAAATCAATTAGGTATCTAACCTTAGTCTTCATTAGGGTTTTCCGAAATAATCCTTTACAACATAAATCAACATGATAATATTATTTAAAGGAATAAATTATCCTAATAAGATATTTCATTTAGCAACTAGGGTAATTTATACTTTTATCATGAGAATAATTTAATGCCTTTTCCACATTATTTTCCTTTTAACAAATGATTCAATTTTAACATTAGGGTAAAAACATTATTTAATATATATCCAAATTGATTCTATTAACAAAATAAATTTAATTATTTGGATATATATTCCATAGAAATAAGAATTGGTCATAATGCACTTTATAAATCAATGCTAGATTATAAAACAAAAACATTATAACCAAATATGAAGGAAACTTAGCCCTAAAAAATATGTACACATAATCAATAATTTTTACTATAGGGTGAAGCAACCCTAAATTTATGCAATTTGCCCAAATAAATATTTTCCAATTCAACTTAGATAATCTGAATGTTCCCCTCACAGCCTCATTTAGTAACGCTAAATATAAAATTAACTTTAAGAAATTATTTCAGCCTCAAGAACCTTACAAAAACATCTTGTATTATTAATTAAGATTAAATAAGCTAAATCTAATATTTTGTGGTATTAAGAATCAATACTTTTCTTCAAAAATTTATATCTGGGTAGAGGCCCAATAGAAGATATTTTTGCATTAATAGGTATATGTATACAACTCACACTACTCGTATTTCTGAGAACACGACCTACTTTAAGTAGTCCCCTTCATTACTAGTCAATATTATGTATCTGCCACAGATCCCATTTGATTAGGTGCCCCGTGTTAGATTAATGAACAAGATGTTAATACCTAGACTAAATGCTTGTATGGGACACTGTACTCTTGAGCTTCATCTCACCCAACTATAGTAGCCCGTTTGATTTAAATCTTTCATTTTAGGGAATCCTCTCATTGAGCCTTTATTAAAAATGGTTAAAAAATGGAGTGAGGAAAGAATAAAATTTGTTTGCTCACTTAACTTATGTAGCCTAAAGCTTTCGAGGTTTTATCTCTTGATTAAGTAACGGGACACACCAATTAGACTGTAGGAGATTAATAAATATGTATCCTCTTGACTTAGTGACAAATGATTTTTGAATGTGTCGTCCAGCTATCCCTCTATATACTATGTATTTATTTGACAATAGTCCTTTGTAACTATTTATAGATCCTAGCTAGATCTCCATTCGAATAGATAGGTCAGCTTCTACACACAACTAGATATAGAACTTTGCTAAATCTAAATCTAAATCTATGTAAATTAGCATAGAATAAAAAGTCTAATCCCTACAAAATAATCCGCAACAGACTATATATTTAACAACATGTCCTTGAACTTTTAATGCAATTATTAGATATCGCCATACACCACCACTACTAGGAGTCATATGCCTGTTTCAGAATAATTTATAAATAATAATACACTTAATTAATTAATTATTTGCACAAACACTCATTTCACTCTTAACACTCTTGTAAAGATGTGAACATTCTAGATGAACTAGAACAACCCTACCTTTTAAGGAGTGATTTGTAATGATTAGACTAGGAGATTGTGCATGAGCTTTACAATCATGAAACAACACAAGTGTTGATCAATGACAGAAGGTCAGGTGGTCTAGGTGTAAGTATCATGACTATACACATAGTAGCCTTAAGATTTACCTCATAACAACCCCTCAGAACTTATCTCCCGAAAGCTTAAACCTCCCTAAGAAATAAAATCAAAACTGATAACCTTTGCAACCAAAGGTAGTTGGGCAATGGTGTTCAGAGGCTGCATCATGCTAGAAAGATGGAATCAAATCCTTAATCCTCTGCCAAATTCAACAAGAAGGGCGATAGAGAGAGTTATGGGAGATCACCATTTTGATAATGAATTTACATTCAAGACCAATGGCACGGTCATTGGTCAGTTCATAGCCATCTCAGTCTTTGCAGGTGAGAGGAAAGATGACATTATAAAGGCTTCTAGGTCCATCTTTAATGAAGATCTTCTTGAAGGTTTAGAAAACATGGTTTTTTGCATGAAAACCAACTCACAATAGCATACCCGGAAATCATGATGAAAAATGAGGTGTCCAAGCTAGAAGAAATCCCACAATCTCAACGCATCCCTATGATGTCCTTCAAAGATGAGGAACATTTCAACACCCATTGGCTTGAGATGCTCAGGAACTTAGATTTCCTCTACAATGAAATCCTTCCTAGTGAGATGGACTCAGTCGGAATACATAACTACTGGAGAAGTGAGGGCTTCAACATCCCAGGAGACCTTGACAAAGTGGATGCAACAAATCTTCATGTTATGGCCCCTGAGATCCACAGGTGCACTCACCATTCAAAAAAGATGGTAGCTGAAGAAGAATACATTGTGGTTATGAGGAAGAATGAGAATATCCAGAATTATAAGATGATCTAGAAAGGGGAAGACATATGATTAGCGGTATTTAATATCTTTTTGAGGATTTCAATTCTATAGCATAGCTACAAACCATATATCGGATGACAATTGATAAATAGTACTCTACATGATTATACTACACAGGCCAATAGGGTATAATGTAGATATTGCAAACTGTAGTAAGCAACAGTAATGTGCTTGTACTTAGTATCTTTCTAAATATAGTGTAAATATAAAACTGTATTCTTTATTAAGGTCTTAGATAGAATTCTCTTAATCTTCATAGGACATGGAAACTATTATTGCACTTATTTTCTTCACAGATTATGTATTATTCAGTTTTGATTTTTCTTGATATGTTTCCTTTATATCTTCTAGGGACCTAAATTAAGGTGTCCCCTAAACTCCATGATCGATGCCCTAATGGTATACCAAATGTCTGGTGAAATTATAGTGGAAGAATTAAGTAAATCCTCAATTATTTAAGAAACCTCCTCGCCTCCCCTAAAGTAGGTGAAGTAATTTGCTGCGAATAGCCCTAGAAACCCAAACGCCATGGCTTTAGAAGATTATACATTATAAATAGCCTCCCTGCCTATACCTAAGCCCCCATAATACTTCTGATCTATCACTTAAATCTCCCTCTATATTGCAGGCAAGCATGGAAACTCCAATTATGCTTACCTGTAATAGGAGCCAATTGGCCTTTGATGGAAGGATTATGTCTAAACATGTTAAGAAGGTGATGATAAACAAACATGCCCTCATCATCAGAGCTACCCTCCGCATCTTAGGACCTAAATTCCTTGATAATATGGATAGATATAGAGTCCTATCCAACATAACATCCATGTTTGTAGCAGTCTTATTCTTCTGGGGGTGTCCAAAACAAGAGATTTGGAGATTATGTTACAAAATATTCAAATGAAGATTTTTTTGGCAATCTAGATAAAGCCTTCTGCAATATTAAAGAGGACTTAACTATTGTGAGACCTAAGTTTTACGATATGGTATCCATTAAAGGAAATCTCCTCCCTTCTTTCCACATCATAGCATTCAAGAACTTGGAAGATTTCAATGACAGAGAAGTTATTGTCAAAAGACATATTAACTTTCTGCTCCACTATCTCCATATCTGGAAGCCTGTGAAGGAGGACTATTTTTATGAGTACTGGCATCTTGATGAGGTTGGAATCACAGACATGGATTGGTTTTCGGAATCAGAGTCAGAAAAATTAGTCAAACTATGGTTGGAGGAAGGGAAGCATCATAAGAAAAGGAAAATTTGAACCCTCGACTCAGAAAGCTTAGATTCACAAATCAGGACCAACAAAGGTAGTCATAAAATGGATTTATGTAAACCCCTCACTTCTGGACTAATGTAGATATTAACCTTTAAATTTTGATATATTCAAAGATCTCATATTATCTAGGATATCTTTTTGATAATGGGGCAAGTAGCATTCAACTCTCAAGCTATATGTACTAAATAGCATATTAATGAAAGAATGGTAATAAGGAATATAAAAACAATAATTGTCAATAACATTCAAATAGTACAATATGAAAAAATAGACAATTGCTATATTCTAAGAAATAGACTTTGTAACAACAAAACCAACATAGACTCTCCATGCTTCGAGCAAGATTTTAGAGCTGTTTAAGTTAAATAATATTAGATCAGAAATTTATGTTACATTCAATTGATATCAAGCTATTTTTTGATAAGATTAATTGACCCTAACTACTACTTGTTAGGACCGAATATGGCTTCACTAACTAGAGAAAAAACAAAGCCTATGTTACAACTCTAGACACCCCCGGTAGTGAATATGCTCCTATCACTGACTAACAACATAGATAAAGTTTTGATCATTGAGACAATTTCTATGTTGAAGACATAAGATATCAACATGTATAATGGTACGCCACATCTAGTACAGGTTTATAATGAGGTTCTTAGGATCCCCGACTCCATTCGATTCGATTAAAACTCCTTATATCATATTTCATCTTTCCTTATGAGTGGATATTTATTCTATACTTAGTAATCTCCTTCCACTAAGGAGATATTTAAATTTAGGTAACTGATTATTGGCACATCAAAATATAGTTAGGACTAAGTAAATATGAGATCTATGGATAAGTAATTTCTAACTGCAATTAGAATAGTCTGGTTATTTGTGTATCTGAGTGTAACTTGTTGTATTAACAGAAGTACTA
Source organism: Chamaecyparis obtusa (assembly GCA_027943335.1). Lineage (NCBI taxonomy): Eukaryota > Viridiplantae > Streptophyta > Pinopsida > Cupressales > Cupressaceae > Chamaecyparis > Chamaecyparis obtusa. The sequence goes on from BSBK01000233.1 coordinate 474,201, forward strand.
TAGTACCCTGGCACTCTTATGTTTAAATATTATAAGTTCTGATGCTTGTTTTCTTTGGCATTACTGTGAATTATAGTCTTGTCTCGTTTCAGAAGATGTCATCTCAATTTTGGATTAGTAGAAACTCCTAATGCTGTTATGGATTTATTTTGAGGAATTTTTACATATATTCGCAAGGCATGGATGATGCACTATATGTAGTCAGACTGCTAGCAATTGTAATAGAATGATTATTATAATTCTTGTAAAGGATAGGTTATGAATTCTCATAGTATTAAAACAAAATATGCCAAATAGTGTTCTTTAAAGAAGAACAAGATGCTAGTCTTTTAATTCTTATTCAAGTATCAGGGCTTCGAGACCTACACCATAATAAAATTTAGGTGGTACAGGAACATGTACAGTTATTTTATTTCAAAACTAATACTTTTGTCAATAGACTCCATTAGTCTAATACTCTCGTAATAATAGTGTATAGATTTTCGATCTAACAAAAAAAAATATTATGGATATACTAACAAGGATCTTAGCCAAAACCTAGATATGTTCAGGTAAGAAAGATCGAAAAGTCATTTTGAGGAGCTAACTTTCGGGCGGACAATTAGGGAACTATCCCATATGGCATCTACAGTACTTCTCAATGCTTGACACCACATTTTTTGGTAAGGGACAAAATTTATACAAATCTCAGAAGAATGGGCTACTAGGACTTCTGAGGCTTCTGCAGAATAAGACATATATAAAACAGTTAAGCTCGAAGTCTGTAATATTTAGATATCATAATTTGATCATGGAGGGTATGCCCACCTTAATTTCTTATGTATCAAAATCTGGACTACGGTCCCAGGCAAGGCTGGAGGTTTTCTCAACCCCGCTCTTTCCTACCAGCGCCTGCACTGAGCAGGGTTTATTTTCCTTTGTATCTTTTATTTAATGTTAAATAAACTTTTGGCTTCGGCCTTTTACCGATCAAAAAAAAAAAAAAGATATATTTTAACATAAAAATATGCCTTTACAATTTCATTCTATGGAAATATAAAAATGTCTTGATTTTAGGGAAAATTAATTACCCTCAAAAAACATACATTAAGTAGGACCTATTATTTCCTTTTCTAAAAATAAATATTTTTAGAACATAAAAACTTATTCCTTCATAAATGTTTTTTATATTATTTTCAAACATTAATAGAGTAGCAATATTTAAAAAAAACACCTTAATGAATCAAGATCTTTATAGTACATTATTCAAAGAATATTAATATATTTTTAAAAAAATATTTAGGGCACCTTAAGAATTTTAAATTTTAAAACAAAAACCCTAATTAATTATGCATCTTTATAAATTAAAATAGCTGCATAGTGAAAGAAGCATATGCATAAATCACCATAGTAAATATTTTCAATAAACATATAAGGTGAAATATACAATTTAAAAATAATAAGAAAAAAGAAACTCAACTACACTTATTCACCCTAATAATTGATTTCCAAAATTACTATAGGGTAGAAAACATTCTAAATATATCTTTTCTCTTTTACTCATATTCTCAAGGAATACAATAGAACAATTGGTTAGGGTAGGATGTGTAGTTAGGATAGAAAAAAGGGGTGGGGCAAGAGGTTGAGTGTTCAACTCCCTCTCCGCACTTTTTTTCTTGGTAATGATTTTGAAAATAATATCTTTATGCAAAAATAAATCATATTGCAAATTAAAAATATTTTGGGTAAGATATACTCCCTGTGTGAAAATTGCTTTAATTTTCTTACCCGTATATGAAAAGTGTAAATAAATTAATTTCACTCCAAAACCTCTCAAGGAATAACATTAGACTAATTGGTTAGGGAGGGAATGGGTAGGTAGGTAGAAAAAGAGGGTAGGCTTGAGAGGTTGAGTGTTCAACTCCCTCTCACCACCCTTTTTCTCAAGAAGGAATATTTTACTTCAAATCACCCCTTTTATTAAAACATTTTATTTTGATTCACTTCAACAATATTTTATAAAAACTTTCCCAAACTATTTAAATAAAAACATAATTACAACCCTATTTTATCTATTATGGTAATTAAGCAAGAATAATTATTTTACAATTTTAAATTTTCAACATAGCATTAAAATATAAATAAACTCTAGAACTATACTATTTGAAAGAATTTATTTGTAATCATAATAAATATTCAAATATTTTATTCTAGATATTCCTCATATTTACGTAAGTGCATGGTAAATATCAGGGTTTATAATAATTCAAGATAAAAAAGCATAAAATATCTGAGTATTGAAATACTTCATGTTAATTTTTGGTTTTGCAAAATTAGGTGTCAACACTCACAACATATCTTCCTCTACAAATGAGGATAATATTCATAAATCTTAATGCCTTCTATGAATGGCCCATGGTGTTGTATGCACCTTAAAATTGGTCACTTAGACTTTGGGCCCCCATTTAACAATTTATCAAATCCCTGAATCAATATTTTCAAAAACCAGCATTTCATCAATTATATCAATTTCCTTAATCAAATCTTATTTTATCATTTTTGATTATTTGCCTTGGGCTAACCATTTTATCCTAAGTCTTTATTTATTTAAAAGGAATATTTCCTCCCCTTTTAATAAATAAAAAACTCCCACTTTTTTTCTTATCCTAAGTTGCACAAATAAAGCATTATTCTTATTTTATAAAAAGAAGAAAAAACACTTTTTGTCTCATATGGACACAAAAGTCAACTCTTATTTTCCTATTGGAGGATACTTGTGCACATGGATTGCTCCTCTTTCAAGCTCCACCTTTGATTAAGTCTTTTGCATCTTAATCTCCATGGCCCATTTCTCCTCATTTCTTATAAAAGAAGAGCTCTCTTCCTCATTCTAGGTCATTCTCTTTTATGCTAATGTTATGCTGTAGGTTTTCTAAGTTATTTGGAGTTCTTTGAAGACATTCTTGCATTCAAGCTTTGAAGACATTGTTGTTGCATTTCATTTAGCTTGCTTTCTTACTTTCATAGTTGCATAATCATGGCATTCTTAATATAGACTTTCTTTATGCTATAGATTAATCTCACAAAGTTTAACTAGGAGAGATTGTAAGACTTGTACTTTCCTTTCATAGCCTAATTTGTACTTTCATTTTCATAGCATAGCTTGCATATTTTCATCCTCATTCTTAGCTTACTTGCATTGCATTTCATTTGATTCTTGGAGATATTGGTATTCTTACCCTTGTCTTCACTTGAATCTTTCATTGTGTGGTTGACTAGAAAGGTCATTAAGTTTATTAGCTCTAGCTGAGAGCAATTTTACAATCTTGCAACTCCATACATAGAGAGCTCTAGGTCGCTATTGAAGGTTTCTCTTTCATGGATTTCCTTTGATGTAATGACTTAGAGAAGTGCACTACTTTTATGTGTACATTTCTGGCGCCCACTGTGGGGTAGAGTAGATTAGCTTTGTCCCTTCTTTTTCTGCATTTTCGTCACTTTTTCGGCAAGTTTTGAGCTTAATTTTTAGTCTTTAGTTTTTTGTCTCAGAATATCGTGCGATACTTCTAGAAATATCGTGCGATAGTTCTCTGTATGCACGCGCAATACTTTGCCTGTTGGAAGTATCGCCTAGCTATTGCAGAGAATATCACCAGTCTCGGGCGAAGTATCACCTGGTATAGGGAGAAGTATCACCCAGAAGTACTGTCACCTCGGTATATTGAAAAGTATCGCGTGATACTTCTAGTGTCCATACTGTTGACTGTACCCGACAGTGACTTTTTTTTTGAATATTTTTGGCCGAGTTTAGATTTAATTAATTTGCTAGTTTAGTTCATTGTGTTTAAGCAGAGTTTAGTTGTAGATTTCATTTAGATTTTGGATTTTGCTAACCTTGTGGGCCTAACAAGTTGTGGTTGTAGGTACATTTTCTTGAAATATTTTGCTAAAAGAACGTATGTCAAAGCTTCAAATGCATAAGGGCTACTAACGGTTTTTGTAGGGCTGCCCAAAGCATAAAAACCCAATCAAGTGCTTGTTTTTATTTTCATTTCAAGTGTGGCAATTACTAGTCGTTTCTTTTTCTTAGGAACATTAATATCTTATGGAAGAAATTTTGAGGTGGTAGGAGAAGTATGCTCTTCACCCTTGTGGTGAACCAGAAAATCTTGACCCATCTTAGGATTTTGGAAGCAAGAGGGTAATTGAACTTTGCTTGGTGTGTTTGGGAGAAAGCTTTGAGATAAAGGAGTATGTTCTTCACCCTTGTGGTGAAACAAAATCCTTGAACCTCATAAGTTGATCCAATTTTTTGTTTAGTTTGTTAGAATCCTTTAGCGGGTTTGCTCTTGAGCAATCAAGAGGAATGACCCAAGTGGGGACAAGCTTATTGTTGTCTATTCTGACCCACTATAAACTCAAGGCTATCAAGGACACAAAACCTTGGTAGATGTAGTGCTTGCCTTCGCTTGATGTGAGTACTTGTGGGATTGTGACCATGAGGAAAATATTGAGCAAGAATGCTTAAGGTACTCTTGAGGCCGTGAGGTCTGTTACTTGCCGCAAGGTAAGGAGTCCCTTTGGGGAGCAAGAGGGGTACTACGAATGGAAGCCCTTATTAAGAATCATAGTTAGAAGCCACCCTATTTTGCCACTTAGCTTCTTGGTGCAAGGATTGATCCAAGTGGAGTAACCCGGATCACCTCAAGATACTCACCATATGTGTTCCTTTGGTTGTGTCATTGATACTTCCATGACAAAGCCAACATCTATTGTGGGTAACCACTTTGTGTGAGGCAAGGGGACATCAAGTTGTGGGCCAAGTTGATAAGTAATGAGCCTTGACTTTCTAGGATAGATATTGCTTGAAGTGTCTTTGATTGTGTAATACTAGTGTTAACATTCTTGAACATTCAAACAATCGGTAGTATTCTTAGGGTGCTTTTCTATTTTGATATCACAAGTGTTTGTCTTGGCAAGGTTGCTTTTGCCCTTGTTTCAAGTGTTTTGAGACATGTTTGATCCCTTACTATTTGCAAACCTGTCGAATTTCTGTTGATATTGTGATTGAGTTCAAAAACATCAACCTTCAGACTAAAAATTTTGATCAAATAGACCTGAAAATGCACATTTCACACAATTCTGGTCAAGTGTCGTACAAACTAGCAACAGTATCACCTGCTTTGAGAAGAAATATCGCGTGATAGTTCATTCCTTTTGGACTATCGCCCGACTTGCCTGGAGTCTATCGCTTGGATATTGTGAGGTGTATTGCCTGGTGAAAGGTGAAGTATCACCTCAGTAAGAAGTATTGCCTGGTTAGCCTAGAAAGTGTCGCCTGAAAATTCTTTGTTGTATATCTGGTTTTAGTCGTTTGCAGTTGCTTTTAGTTGGCTAGATCTCTGAGTAGGTAACTTATCTTGCCACTGGAAGCTTGTTTTCACTTTGAATTTCTATTTTTAGCCCTCTAGGGGTAGTGTCATTTGATTTACCAAGTCACCTCAGGAAAATTGTCAAGTTAGAAGATTATTTCTATTGAGAAAGTACATCTCTAGAGTTGTTAGTAACATTCTTGGGGAATTTTAGTACTCTTTTTGTCCAAATCATTTCCACTCAAATTCAATTTTAAATTGTGCAATTTGGCTAAGTCCATCCTCCTGGTTCAAATGTGCAAGGATATTGATCTTTTGATTTAAGCACCTCTTTGATAGTGTTGGTAACGCCTTCTACAAATTTCTATCTTACCATCTCTTTTTTGGACATTAGAGAACTTTGATTATCCTAGTTTGGTGTTGACACTTTGAGAGGTCACCTTATCATCAAGAATTTTTTATTTCATGTCAGTTACAACAAGGTACCAAGTGAATCAAGGGAAATGACCCCCGGTTGTCTTTAATCAGTTACCCTTAGTTAAGACTCGTCAACAGCGAAAGGGAAAAGAGACCATTTTCGATCAATCTCCTAAGAGTGAGTCTGAGGTTTGTTTTGACCCAAAAGGTAATCCTAGCGAATTACATACCTCTTTAGCATATTTTTCATCAAATATGGATATGAGTTATACCTTGACCAAACAACAAAGGGAAATAATAGACCAATCACTTGGTGACATTTTTCAAAGACATAGGAGAAACATGTCATTCAAAGATGGCAATCAACCTGATTCACCTCCTATTAATTCAAGATATCTAGATGCTCATCAACGAGCCGAAAGAAATTATCCACAAGCTCATCAAGATGCACGGTCACAACATGAGGACCAAAACAATGCATCTAGTGAAGCTCATGTCAATGCAGCGAATGCCAATGATTGGTACAAACATTCAAGACCAAGTTCCCCATTAAACACAACTTCAAGATATACCAGTGAGAGGCTAAAAAGAATTGAGTGGGAAAAATAGGCTGTAGAAAATGAACGAGCTGCAAAAGAAGAAAAACTTAGGCTCCTAGAAGAGGAACAACGAGCCTTGTTGGACATAGAGAGAAAAGCATTCCAAGAGGAACAAGATAGGATATTGGCCCAACAACTCAACAATCAATTCAACAATAGGGGTACCAATAGTGGAGCCAACTCTCCACCATCTACTCCCTCAACAATGCCAAGAAGTAGAAAGAGGTCAAGGACCCCTTCAAGATCACCTAGTCCTAGAGGAAGAAGGACTTCTCAACATGCACATTATAGGAGACATACACCTCCTAGACTTTTGAGACAACTCTCCCAACGAGCTCATCATGACTCTCAACATGGAGGAAGTAATGCCAACCTTGATACTATTAATTTTATGACAATACAAAAAGAATCACTATTCCAACAATATGTGGAGAAGTATGTTGAGCAAAATAAGGATCAATTCTTGGAAAGCTTAATCAATAAGGGTGCAAGGGTCCCATAAAAATTTGATGTGGACAGAAAAATTAAGAAGCAAAACCCTTCAACTGATGAGGTGATTAAGTAGATGCAAAAGACTATGGAGAAAATGATGGCTCCAAAGAATACCTTCAACTTGGACTCCATATGTCCCAATCCCATTGACAAGAGTTTGGTTATGGTATATTTTCCTAGAAAGGTTGAAATCCCCACATATGACAAATATGATGGTAGTGGTGACCCCCATGACCATGTACGATAGTTCTATATCATGAGCTTTGAATTTCATCATGCGGACTCCTACCCGATGAGATTATTACCAAGGAGCCTTAAAGGCCAAGCTATGGAGTGGTTTACTAACCTTACCCCTCCTGTTAAAATGTTCAAAGAACTTGTCCAAAGGTTTGTGAAGCACTTTGCATATAATCTATCAAGATCGGTCACCATGCTTGATTTGTGCAAGCTAAAACAAAATCAGGGGGAACCCTTTGTGACATTTTTACAAAGGTGGAGGTGCTTATGCTCCAAATATTCTAGGACCATCCCTGAGGAAGAAAGGATTGATATAATTGTGAGCAATCTAGTGCCAGAATTAAGATATGAAGTTAGAAAAATGGTCTTTAATTCTTTTGACACTATGGTAGAAATTGCATGTCGCATCGAGGATGTTCTAAAAGAACAAGGTATTTTGGCCAAACAAAATAACAACAACAATGGCCCAAACAATAACAACAACAATAAGGATAAAAAGAACTCATATTGGAACAAAAATAAGCAAATAGTCAATGATGGAGTTGTTGACTCTTCACAACCTAAGGAACAAGGAGTTCTTAATCTATCTAATGCAGTTCAAGCTATGAAGCTGCAGACATCCTTAGATCAACAAGAGCACAAACCCAAGTATCAAGATAAGCCTAAGTCAGGAAAGAGGCAATTCACTAAGCTTGGAGACTCTTATGCAGATATTTTTAAGACCTTGATTGCTCATAATTTGGCACAACCTCAAGATCCTACAAAGTTTCGCATACCAGATCCTAAACCTTATTGGTGGAATGAGAAAGCTTACTATGTATACCACAATGGGATTGGACATGACATTGAAAATTGTTTTAAACTTAAACATCTTGTTCAAGACCTTATTGCAACTGGAAAATTATAGATTGATGGGTTGACCACAAATGTAGACCACAAGGCCTTTAAGGAGCCCTTGCCTAAGTATGAGAAGGGGGAGACATCTAAAAACAAGAATGGTAAGGTTGCAATCAATTATATCTATACAGCTATAGAAAATGTCATCAATATGCTTGAAGTTGTGGATAATGATGTCAACATGATGAGGGGGAAAGATCCCTATGGTTATGATGTAAACTCACCTCCCATATTTGATGAAAAACCCATTGTTGTGCTTAGGAGTCCTCAACCTCGAGGGTCATCTCAGCCTCTCAATGCTGTTACTAAGAGTCAGTCCCAAGGTCCTATTATCATTAGAGGTCCTAATTCTAGCAAATCCAAGAAACCAGTGTCCAAAAGTGTCCCTTCCAAGTCTGCAGTTGGTCCTGATATGAGTTACAATCTTGTTGATCAACTACAGCGAATGCCAGCACAGATTTCCATTTTTGAGCTCTTAGAATTGTCTCCTAGACACAGGAGTGTCCTTGAAGATGCCTTGCGAGCCGCTAATGTTCCTAATGACATAGATGTCGATCAATTTTAGAACATGGTCAATCACCTTGCTAGCCCTCATTACCTCACATTTTCAAAAGAGGACGATAAAGCATTAAGCCATCCGCACAATTTGGCCCTTCACATCGAGGTCATGATCCACAAAACCCGTGTTAGGCGCATGTTAATAGATGGGGGTGCTGGGCTTAATATTTTCTCTTTAAGTCTATTGAAAGCTTTGGGATATTTTGAGCAAATAATTGACACTAGGAAGAAGATCACAATTAAAGCCTATGATGAAGCAGAGTGAAGCTCTAAGGGATTGTCTGTTCTTCCTGTTAGGATCGGTCCTGTGGAAAAGGACATTTTGTTCCAGATTGTTGATGCTGAACCTTTGGCATATAATATCTTGTTGGGTAGGCCATGGATTCATGACATGCAAGCGGTACCATCTACCTATCACCAATGTGTTAAGTTCCCTTACAATGGAGTTGAAGTATGCATACTAGGGGATAGCACATTATCCATTAATGCGATTTCAGCTGGCTCTCATGTCCCTTTGAATAGAGAGGCTGATAATTTTGATGCAACTTTTGAGTAGTGTAAGAGTAAGTTTAAGTCCATAGACCTTGGCATGGGAGACTACCAAATGGATTCCTTCACAAAAATGCCAATCTCGCCTAGTTCTTATGGAAAACCCTCACCTAAGAGGAAACCTTCATCCTCAACTATGAACTTGTTTGGAAAGTTTGTAGAATCCTCAGTACCTATTCATGAGGAGAAAGAGGAGGTAGCCATTAGAGATTGGATTTATAGAGAGGAAAAATATCAACACAATGAGAATTTTGCACCATCTCCCAAAACCTATGGGAGAGGGTATACTTTGGTTAAAAACATGGGCTACCCAGGTCATGCCCCTCTCAATCACAAGTTAGATGCCAAGACTGAACCACTCAACCATGCTCTTTTTGGTCGTAGGACTAAGTCAACAGTTGGCCTAGGCTTTGATCATGAAAAGAAGACAAGTGTCCCTATCCTAGCTATGAAGGATAGTGACAGTGACTCAGATTATACACCCAATCTTCAAAACTAGCAAGACATGACTGATGATTGGGTGCCTTCCACCAATCTCCTTTGGGGGGATTCAGATGATTCAGAAGCTAAAAATACAGACACCAGAGAAAGTGATACCCTTCAAAATCTCGAAGCTTCTACACCAAGGCATCCTAAGCCTTCTTGGTGAAAACATCCTAGCAGAGATTCAAAAACAAATTTGCATGAGTTCGAGTGGGACTCTCTTTCAGATGGAATAGTTGATTTGGACATGGATGTTGTCCATACCTATAGTACTCAACCCAATGTGACCAACGAGCCTAGTGTAGGACTAGAGGATTGGACTCCTCGAGTTGCCTTAGTGGACGATGCTTCGTTTGGTAGGACAAGTCCTAATTCGGGTATCTTAGAAGGAGACTTGACAGATCCTGACTATACGATCACCAGGGATAATGCCTTTTGTATCAATAATGTTGAACCAATCATTGACCTACCCCTCGTAAACTATCATTTGATTCATTGGTCACAACTTTGTCAAGAGCCTCAGCTCCTCACTTTTCACAATGACTACGAGATAGCTTGCTACTTGAATGGTCTTGAACCCATAGTCTCTTCCACTAGTGAACCTAAAATGAGTATGACAGAGCCGGATATTAAGTACCTCAGTCAAAAAATAAAAGAAATGAAAAAAAAGAAAAATGGTTCTAATGGCGAAAACCACTTTGTGGCAGTGTCAGAACCCAAAATAGTAAAAATAAAAGACGTATCCAAAGGTGAAAACCTCTTTGAGGTGCCTAAGGATGGGGTACTTAATAACTTGCCGAGTTATTTCCAAGATAGGTCATCAGTTCTTATTGAGCCTACACAACCAGTAAATTTGAATATGGAAGAGGCTCCACAAGTGATACATCTAGCTCAGTCTCTGTCAATACAAGAAAAAGAGGCATACACAAAGTTCTTACAAAAGAAGAAAATCAATTTTTCTTGGACATATTTAGACATGCCAGGGCTTGACACTAATCTCATTATGCATCACTTATCTATAGCTCCAGGAATTAAACCAATAAAACAAAAGTTGAGGAAAATGCATCCTCACATAGCTCTCCTTGTTAAGGCTGAATTAGAAAAGCTCTTAGGAGCAGGATTTATTAGAGCTATTGACTATGCCGAGTGGATCTCAAATATTGTTCTTCCAGTTTCAAAACATGATGGGTCCATTCGTGTATGCACAAACTTCAGAGATCTTAACAAAGCTTGCCCAAAGGATGACTTTCCACTCCCTAACATAGACATGATAGTGGATATGACTGTGGGCTATGAGATATACTCTTTAATGGATGGTTTTTCTAGTTATAACCAAATAAAAATAGCTCTTGAGGATCAAGAAAAGACAGCCTTCACATGTGTATGGGGAACCTATTGTTGGAACGTCATGCCATTTGGCTTAAAAAATGCAAGAGCCACATACCAAAGAGCTATGACCAAAATATTTCATGATATGATGCATAAAAACATGGAGGATTATGTGGATGATACCTTGGCCAAGTCTAAGCAAAGGGGTACACACCTAGAAGATTTGGAAGTAATTCTAGATCAAATGGAGCAGTTTCAGTTAGGTTGAATCCGAAAAAGTGTGCATTTGGGGTTACCTCAGGTAAACTTCTAGGATTCATAATTTCAGCCAAAGGAATAGAAGTGGATCTCGAAAAGGTTCAAGCTATATTAGATATGCCACCTCCTAAGAACATTAGTCAGATGAGAAGTCTTCAAGGATGACTCCAATCCATATGGAGGTTTATTTCACAGCTTGCAGATAGAGCACAACCATTCAACAAGACATTGCATAAGGGAGCCACATGCGCTTGGAATGAGGATTGCCAAAAGAGCCTAGATCAAATAAAGCAATACTTGGCTAATCCTCCAATTTTAATGCCTCCTATCCTAGGAAAACCATTAATTTTGTACATCTCAGAAATAGAGTCTTCCTTGGGGGCATTGTTGGCTCAACTTGATGATACTGGGAGGGAAAGAGCCATCTACTACATTGGTCGTACTCTAGTATCTTATGAGATCAATTACAATAATATTGAAAAGTCTTATCTTGCGGTAGTGTTTGCTTCCCAAAAGTTGCGACACTACATGCTTGCCCATACTATACATCTTGTTGCAAAAATTGATCCTCTTAAGTATTTGCTTAGTAAGGTTTCTCTCATGGGTAGACTTGCTAAGTGGATGATGGTTTTGTCAGAATTTGATATAGAGTACATTGAGCGTAAGGCTATAAAGGGGCAAGCTATTGTAGATCAACTTGCTGATTTCCCAGTCAAGGATAGCATGCCTATTCAAGTGGAATTCCTAGATGAGCATATCATGTACATGACCATACGTACCTGGAAAATGTTCTTTGATGGTTCAAATATGCAAAATGGATCAGGAGCTGGAGTATTGTTTATTTCTCCTCATGGGTACAACATACCTAAGTCTTACAAACTTTTGTTTCCATGCACAAATAATATTGCAGAATATGAGGCTCTAACAAATGGACTGAAGATGGCTATAGAGTGGAATATAATAGAGTTACATGTTTTTGGGGATTCACAATTAATTATCAACCAAGTAAATGAAGAATACCAAACTAAGGATGACAAGTTGATACCTTACAAAAAGATGGTTGATTCATTGCGACGTTACTTCACATTTGTGACATTCCAATAGATCCCTAGAGTAGAAAACAAGGCTGCAGATGCTATGGCTACACTAGCTTCACTCCTTCAATTGGAACAACATAAATCAAGATTTGAATTCCTGGTGGAAGAGCTACACCATCCCATCTTTGACTCCTCCAAAAGCCACGTCATTTGTACCTTGATCACTCATGAGTCTTCCCACTATGGTGCTATTTACTCATACCTCTGTGATGGCATCATCCCTGACACCTTTAACTGTTCTGAAAAGAGAAACCTTGTCCGTAATGCCTCTTGCCATACCCTTATCTCTGGTGATCTGTATAGGGGTTTAGATGGGACACTTCTTAGGTGCTTGGAAAAGGATAGGTCTGACCGAGCGTTGGTTGACATTCACGAGGGTATTTGTGGAGGACATTCTAATGGTCTTGCCATGGCTCGAAGGTTGCTTAGGGCGGGGTACTATTGGCCCACAATGCAGATGGATGCTATAGCTTTTGCCAAGTCTTGTGAAAAATGTCAGAAACATGGAAACCTGATTCATGCTCCAGGTAGGGAGCTTATTCCTTCTATTTCTCATTGGCCATTTCAGTGCTGGGCCTTTGACCTTGTTGGGCAAATTCATCCCAACTCATCAGGTGGACATAAATTCATTATTACTACTACTGACTACTTTACCAAATGGGTAGAACCTGTTCCACTTTCTATTGCTTCATGAAAGACAATCTCTTTGTTCATATTGAATCACATCATTTTTCGGTTTGGGATACCTTCTGAGATAATCACTAACAATGGAGGTCAGTTCAAAAACAAGGAGCTTACACACCTCTGCAAGAAATTCAAGATAAAACAACATTGGTCCTCCATTTACTTCCCACAAGGAAATGGGCAAGCAGAGGATTCTAATAAAACCATTCTCAAGATTCTCCACAGAATAGTTCACAAGAATGGTCGAGACTGGCACTTATAGATCAATCCAGCCTTATGGGCTTACAGAACAAGTATACATACTCCCACAGGGGCTACTCCTTTCATCCTCACTTATGGCGCTGAAGCAGTATTACCTTTAGAAGTAGAGATCCCTTGACTTAGAATCTCTCTCAAAGGTTTGATAACATATGATGATTATCGTGCCGTGAGGTTACAAGACTTAGAACTTCTAGATGAGAAGCGCAAGGCCTCATTTGATCATATGAGAGTGTATTAGAAGCGTATGTCAAAAGCATTCAACAAGAAGGTTCACCCTAGAGAGTTTCAAGTAGGTGATCTTGTTTTGCGAGAGAATCCTAAGAACCAACAAAATAGAGAGCAAAAGGGTAAGTTCGAACCTAATTGGCTTGGGCCATATATCATCACAGCTGCTTTTGGGACAAGTGCTTACTTGTTATTTGATGAGGATGGAGAACAGCTCCCTAATCCCATCAATGTTTTACACCTTAAGAAGTTCTATCCATGATGCCTATTTAGTCTGGGGGCATCCTTTGTACATATTTTATGATCCTGAGAAAATACCAAAAAAATTCACATATGATGCTGAAAAAATCCTAAAAAGCATATAAAGTCCTGAAAAAATACAAAAAAAATATAAAAAATTAAAAAAAAATAGAAAAGGTGCCTTGGTGAAAACCTGGAAACAGATGCCTTGGTAGCAAAAATACAAAAAAATTATAAAAAGTCCTCTAAAATTTTATTTTTTTTTAAAAAGAGAAAAAAAATTGCAATAAAATCCAAGTGGTGAAAACCTAGAAACAGGCGCTACTTGAGGCCTTTGCACCCTTGTCTTTTAGCATGCATCCTTGACACTTAGCCCTTCTCCATCATGCCTTGACCTTATTTGACTTGGTCTGGAATTGGTCTTTATTTTTTTCTAGGGTGCATACCTGTTAGCATAGGTCCTTTAGGTGCGTTTGTCTCTTGGGGCATTTCACAAACAGGTGTTTTTCAACACCACCCCAAACTGTGTTTTTTAACACTACCCTAGCGTCGAGTGTTTCTTAACACTTATCAGATGTCTTACCCACCAGTCTAAGTATGATGCGATATCGCTCATTAGCAAATTTGATACTCAAAGTTTGACTCTATGACCAACACACACGCACTTAAACAATCAATTCAATTGAAATATGTTGACTTTATTTTTCTTTGTGTGATGTCTATGAGGATTTCTTTGATGAGTGTTCTTTTCCCTAAGAAGTTTTTGATGATGCATAGCTAGAAGACTGAGGGTATGAGGACATGTTTTATTGCTTTTTCTGCTTGTGGGTATATTTTGTTGGTCCTAATTGTCATTAGCATTTATGCTTGATCCACTTGACACCTAGGATCTACAAGGTATTATCCTTGACTATTTTGCGCGTGCATGCTTATAGCCATCTTGACCTTCTTATGTCCTGCTGCAAGCATAATCTCGCTATAGAAAACTTAGGTAATCTCACTGCACTAGTCATCTTGACCTACATGTCTTTGGTGCCTAGGTGGGATTCCCACATTCCTATCTGATATAGATCATATTCATATACCCATAGTCATACTAGTGTATATTGTATGATCTTATGCCACTACCGATAAAGCTCGATGATGATTATTAGATGTCTATTGGCATTGTGACCTTGCAAGTCAACCACTTTTTCATAATAGCTTGCATTTTTAGGTTCATGTTAGATTAGTCTTGCATCTTGCACATGGAGAGAGCTCTCCTTTCATCTTTTGTGGACTTGTTGGTCAACTGAGCTCACCTTTCCTTTTCTTCGATCATGTCTTTCACTTCTTGTCTTTCATATCACGTCCTTTTCCTATCATCACAAGGGGTTAATAAATTTGAAAATGACCTTTTCACCCCTTATATAGCATTTTGACTTTTGACCTAATTTTCAAAACACCTCGGAATTGTGTGAAAATTGCACCCCTAGCTAATTTTGACGTCTTGGATCCATTTTCAGACTTGAAATTGAAATCTGAGTTAATCTTGATAGTCAAAATTGCATTTCAAATATTCCCCCTCTTCTACGCAGTTGGCTGACCATTTGAGGCCTGACCCTTTGATCTTTGTTGGGGCATCTTCATTTCTTCATCCCCATCTCTTTCAAACTCCTCGTCGTTCATTCATTTTCACTCACTTCATCCTTCTGAGGTTTGACTTCACTTTTATCTTATATCTTTCTCGGTCAAACCTAGTCAAATTGGGGCATGTTTTCACTGCCTAATGGTTATCCTATCATCTTCGATTATAATTTCATTTTGATTTGATCATCTCCTATTCTCCTCTACCTGATTTCGATTTCAATTCCGAGGGGGCAGTACCTATTGGATTTAATCCTTGATTTTCTTGATTCAGCTATCCTTTTTTGAGCTTTCTCTCAGCTTGAGATTTTTATCTCTTATTTTGGATGTGATCCCAAAATGAACTCATGTCCAGAATCTTTTGTTTATTTTTGTCCGGGAGTGTTCCCAAAATGAACACACATCTGAGTTGTTTTGTGATCCCAAAATGAACTCACATTTCAATTCTTCTTTGACTGCATGTGTTCCTGAAATGATCACACATTAGTCAAAGAGGGGCAAATGTATGCACCCTAAAATGGTCGCCTAGACTTTGGGCCCCCATTCAACAATTTATCAAATCCTTGAATCAATATTTTTAAAAATCAGCATTTCATCAATTATATCAATTTCCTTGATCAAATCCTATTTTATCATTTTCGATTATTTGCCTTGGGCTAACCATTTTATCCTAAGTCTTTATTTATTTAAAAGGAATATTTCCTCCCCTTTTAATAAATAAAAAGCCCCCACTTTTCCTCTTATCCTAAGTTGCACAAATAAAGCATTATTCTTATTTTATAAAAAGAAGAAAAAACACTTTTTGTCTCATATGGACACAAAAGTCAACTCTTATTTTCCTATTGGAGGATACTTGTGCACATGGATTACTCCTCTTTCAAGCTCCACTTTTGATTAAGTCTTTTGCCGCTTAATCTCCATGGTCCATGTCTCCTCATTTCCTATAAAAGAAGAGCTCTCTTCCTCATTCTAGGTTATTCTCTTTTATGCTAATGTTATGCTATAGGTTTTCTAGGTTATTTGGAGCTCTTTGAAGACATTCTTGCATTCAAGCTTTGAAGACATTGTTGTTGCATTTCATTTAGCTTGCTTTCTTACTTTCATAGTTGCATAATCATGGCATTCTTAGTATAGACTTTCTTTATGCTATAGATTAATCTCACATATTTTAACTAGGAGGGATTGTAAGACTTGTACTTTCCTTTCATAGCCTAATTTGCACTTTCATTTTCATAGCATAGCTTGCATATTTGCATCCTCATTCTTAGCTTACTTGCATTACATTTCATTTGATTCTTGGAGATAGTGGCATTCTTTCCCTTGTCTTCACTTGAATCTCTCATTGTGTGGTTGACTAGCAAGGTCATTAAGTTTATTAGCTCTAGTTGAGAGCAATTTTACAATCTTGCAACTCCATACATAGAGAGCTCTAGGTTGCTATTGAAGGTTTTCATGGATTTCCTTTGATGTAATGACTTAGAGAAGTGCACTACTTTTGTGTGTACAGGTGTAAGCTCATCCATTCCCTTGTGCAAGCCAAGCAGTAAAAAAAAAATGAAGTCATGTAGAACCACTAACATCCAAAATGACCATTGTTCAATTGATCATGAATTTCTTTTGTAATTATCTCCCCCCAGTCCAGAAATTGGGAACCCTGGAAGATGACTTGGATAAATAAATACATCCAATCCTAAAAGAAAAAGACTTGTTGGAATCCTTTGACTTTGTGTAACAATACCACTAAATATCTTACACGGGATTTCATATGCTACCTTGTGAGTGGCCTGGAAAACCCTGACCCTCCCTTTTGGAATTTATTCAACCTGTTTCTAGCAATGAAACTTCTATATTGTTGCTTTTTCTCAGTGAAGCCAGACACAAGTAGTGCTATAGTAAAATCATAATAGGTTTCTTTCACTAGAATTCTGATGGAAGCTATGATGATTTCCCTATTATTAGGTAACAAAAAATCCCCGTCAAATTTTCTAATACACCTATCCTTTGGGTCATACCTATTCATGCATTCTCTAACAAGCTAAGGGCATATTACAACCGAGGGAAATGTTGTGGCTTCCACTATGCCACTTACTAGCTACAATCGTTTCCATAATGGAAGAACCAATAGGGTTCCTGGTTCTTTTTATGAAATCATCTAAATCATAATGAACCATAAATGTATCTCCACATTTAGGGGAAGAACAAACAAGACTAGAGTCATGCTCAAAAATTTGAAATGCCATCCTCATGGTGACAATTCTCAAACTAATTTAATCAACAATAGGAATTACAGACAAGCTTTCACTCCAAATTATAGCAAGAATAGATAATGTCGGAACTCACCTTTTTGAATTTGAATTCTTTGAAACCTTAGATTCGAGAGAAATCCCAATTTCCTTGTGCACATCTTTCTCCTTGCCTGATTTTTTTTGTTTCCTCAAGCATGAAGTTACTCTTAAATTATTTCTCAATAATGAAATATTTCTGAAATAATGACTCAATCTTTCTATTCATGCCAATTTAGCATAGGGGGTTTAACCCTTAAATAAACTTTAATTACTTGTCATTTCAACACATGAATTTACCAGTCCATCATTAATATTCCTTTTTGGGGAATGACAAATTCATATTTCATGATATGCTGCTAGAATATTCCCTATCACCTGTCACTTTTTTTTTCAAAACAAATCTTGCTTCATTCTCCGCCATTTGTTAATTGATGAACCTTTTGTACTCGTTGAACTAGTTCAAGAGGTTCAAAGGACACTCTAGCCTTTTTTTAAAATTCAACAAAGAAAAGGACTCAAGAGTAAGGTTTGGACTATCATAGCACTTCGACACAACTTATAAGATTGAATATTGAACTTATTGAGCCTATTAAACCTATTTAACCCCAAAATAAAGGTTCAATTGGCTCAACGCTTGACAATGACTAGCCCACATGACAAAGATGAAAGACTGAATCATGATTGAATGATGTTGAACCTATGAACCTATTGAGCTAGTTCAATAGGTATGAAGGTTCAAAGGGTTGAAAGGCTTAATATTTTTTACTTAGTCAAAATTTAGCACAAACTTGAAGGGACTCAACTCCAATTTTGCTTGAGGGTAATTACACATAGTTGGATTTGAAGTAAAAATTAGGGTCGGGATAACACAAGTGTTATTTCTTTGTTGCATTACATGAATCACCCAATATGACACATCTTGTTGGCCAATGAAATTCATGTCTTCTCTCCTTAATTCATGTACATCCTTTTTCTTTTTGTAAGTCCACTTTTGATATTGAAATAAAATGTTGAGAATGATATTAATGGTTGAGACATCTTGACATCAAGCTCTCTTCAAATAATTGTCTTGGAAACTTTTTATTAGTACTAACATTGCTTGTATTGTGTATATTTAAAGGTAAATTTCATTGATTGATAGGATCTTATGCTTGGAGGCTTGATCATTCCTCAAACCTAGTGACATCCTATCCCTAGCTTTTCTTGCTTTCAGATGTTTTATCTTTTCTTTTCTATTGTACTACATGGGCATAAACATAAGTTCTTACCTAGACCGCTAAGGTGGGAGCTACACATAGTATCATAAATTATTCTCTTTTAATTAAAGAGCTATTTTCACACTCATTTTAGATTTTCTTTCCTCTAAGAACTTTTAAGACTATTTTTGTATTTAAATTAATATTTAAATCAAGTATATGAGTCCTATCCTATTTTAAATCTCAACACACTCCTCTTTGGGTCCTTATTTTAATTTTTCCCTTTATTTTATATCATCTCATGCTTATATGGATAATATCTTATTGTTAAGTTCAATTCAACTAAAAGCCCCACTTTGATTTCTTCAACACCCATATGGATTTTAGATTTGATAACTAAGTCCTATTATCTTTTCATCCCTGAAATTTGAGCCAATTTAGGGCAAACTAATTTGCTAACCAAATTAGTTTGAACACCTTTTATCATCTAAATCTAAGGGTAGATAATGTGTAGGCCTTGAGAATACAAGGTCTAGCCTTGAAATGGGAATATGATCATGGTAGGTTGACCTTAATACAAAAATACCTCGAGGACCATATATGAAGAACCTCTCCTAGTTCATTTCATAACACACATCTCTCATTCACAAGAGAAAGGATTCTTCACAAGAGAAGATTTGATTAAAGGAACAACAAGCTACACCAATACATCTTTAATTTTGAGTTTATGGTGAATCTTGTGATGAATCAACATGTTATTGCATCAACATTTGGAGCACTTATTATAAAATAATTGCATCATCAATCAAGGGTATAATTATTTTAGTTCAAGCATTTCCTTAAAATTTTAAATTTTCTTTTCATCATTATTGTTCTTGAATTGATTCAAGCATGTGACTTGACTAAGGCAAGCCCCTATTAGGAAAACATCATTTTTCTCTCTGAGTGTGCATAGATATAGGTTCCAAAACCAAGTTTTAGATTCAATTTAGGAGTAGAAGAGCTTATAAAAGACATCTATAGAAGTAATTTGACATCATTTATTAGGGGAACTAGGGTGTTGAGCTCCATAGTCCCTTAGGAAACTGAAACCTAGCACCATAGCCCCCTATGACATTAGTGCCTAGTGACACAATCCTAGTAATTTTTCTTGAAAGTTAATCTGGAGACTATTTGGAGGCTCCTAAGACTAGTTTGACTTCTATTATGAACCTAGGACACCTTGAGGACTATGGTGTCTATTGAAAATGTCTCACTATTTGAGTGTAGATTTTAATGAAAACTTTCTCTCTATATCCTCTTTCCACTTCTATAGATCATAGTTGGTTCTTTGATCTAAAATTGTCAATTTATGTTGATTATTGTCAATTTTGCACCTTTTAGCCTACTTGCATTGTCCCTTTCCAATCATATCAAAATAAAACCAAATAAGAAAAGAGAGAACAATCAACACATTGTGCCCAACTCTCCTAAGGATTTTTAGTTGGGCCTATTGGTTGTTTTCCAATGTAATTTATAAGATAGGATTTGATTCCTAGTTTTTTTTTCTAGTTTTAGATTTCATTTCCCTATATTACAAGTAGATGTAACTTTGATGCCTTCTTTAGTTCCTATTGGAATGAATTCTCTTGGATTTTTTCTAGTCATTTATCCCTCTTTCTAACTTCAAAATTTTGAGGAGTGTGTTGGTGTAATCCTTTTTCTTTGCACACCCTTGAATTTTGGTGCGTTTCTTTCCTTCCTTGATTAGCTGGTCTTCTTCTTTATGTGTGGTGGAATAGATCAAGATAATGCTAGATGATTCTCCTATCTCCCTAATCTAAGTGCTTAGAAAATGGTGTATCCTAGACTATAATTTAATGAAGGAAGAAATGTATTACTAAAGATTTATTTATATTTAAATTAGGCAATTTAGGTGTGTAAAACATTAGGTAGAGGCCTAAGCGATCTACATCTTGGTGGAATGGTGTCTCTTCTCAACATTATATGGTTGATAAGAACTCATTCTAGCAGATCTTCTCCCAAGTGGTTGCACAAGATTGTCCCACTTCTTTCCCTTTGGATTGTGCGCCACTAGTGTCTGGTACGATTTCCTCCTAGGAGGGTGGTGATGGTTCGGCTATGCCAGATATAGTTACTGCTAAGGATAAAGTGCCTCGAGTTTTTGATGCTTCTGAGTTTTCTGTTCTTGTTGCACGTCATAGGTCTTCAGATGGTGTTAATGCTGGTGGTAGTGTTTCTTGCATGCGTAGTGGGTATGGGGCTGTCTCTTTAGCTGTTGCAGGCTCTGCTCCTTTGGTTTTTGCTGGCCCTTTACTAGGTCATTCTCTCGGCTCTCAAGGTGTGGGAACTTCTTCATTGGACTAGATTTATTAGCAAGATGAGGCTTTAAAGGTGGAAGAGGGATGGATTACTGTGAAAGGGAAAAAAATCAAATCTCCACCTTGTTTTGACACAAATCTTTGATCCCATAAGGAGAAGAAGAAAGGTAAATTTTAGTGTGCTAGTTGTGGGCTTGTGATGGATTTTTCTAGTTGTACCTGCATTCCTTTGGTTGCATTTGGTCTTTCTAGTGTACTCTATCTTTTCATGCAACATTAGTATTTTTTTGTGGGAGCATGTTTGGCTTTCACATAGTCTCGGTTCTCTCTAGCCCTTTCTGTGGTTCCTGGTTGCATGCTAGTTTTTTCATGCAGTGTTTGTTTCAGGCTGTGGGAGCTTGTTGTTAAAACCCTCATTTTGGTCTATGACCCATTCTTTGTTGAGGGCTTTCATGTTTCATTTTTTGAAGACCTTCTTGTAAAGGGTTTTAGGTCCCTTCAAAACTTGTTTTTGCTGTAATAAAAAAACATTAGGTAGAGGCTTTGTTTTATGTACCTTGCCAATCCTTTTGTTGTGTTTTGAGTTGGTCATTTTTAATGGGTTGTTGTCATGGGGAAATTTGGCTACAATTAAGCTATTATTTTCATTGTTTTTTGTTGTGAAGAGTTTCAAGGGCCCTTCATAACCTAGTTTACCCAAGTAATAAAAAATGCATTATATTTGATGATTCATTTGGGTAGATGCCCAAGAGATCATGTAATTCGTAGAGCCTTTTGTTAAAGTGCTGACATTAGTTAATTGGGAGAACCTTACATGGGTTATTTTACGAGGCCATATATAAGGAAAAAGAAGAAATGTAGTCCAAAATGTAGAATGATGACAAGAGATTCATGTAAGTTTAGGAGATAATTGATGCTAGATGAATTACTCAATGCAATGTCATGTCCATGCTCCAAACCAATTTTCAAATCTATATACCTTTAATTCTCATTCATTCATGGAGGATAGAGAAGTGTGTGAATGGTTGTTCAAATTCATTTCAATATTATTTCCTAGTATAGAGGAAAAACAATTAACCATGAAAAAGTTGTTACTGTACAATCAAATAATGAGATTCTTTTATAACGTATGTGGTGAAATCAAGGATGAAAATAACACTACATATTCTTTTATAAAGTAATAATTTGTCATTTGAATCATCACAAAAATATATTTTAGTCACTTGGCTTTATTAATAAACTTTGGTTTTGTGACTAATCTAGTGTTAGTGGAATGGTTGGAGTACATTGGTCATGAGGCCAAGTCACTAATTTTATGGATGACAATGCAAAGTCTATCCCAACCATGCATTCTTCTACTTATGATTATTTTGTACCAAAGAATGCAAATATACAATGATTCTAGATTAGATTGAGAGATTGATCAAATGCGAGTTACAAATGGATATATAGGATCTGCTACCACAATATGTGAATGAAAAACAAATATGAGAGAATAGGAGATGTGATCACATGTGTACACACCATTTACAGGAAAGTACAATTCATATTATACAAATAAATCCTACCTAAGCAAGTTTATTTTGTATTACATGCATAATATATAATAAAGTAACTAATTAAATACAAGAAAATAAAATAAAACCAATGTGCCTCATTATTTTTTCTTAGGTGGATGGGAAAGATAAATGAAAAAATGAGTCTTGATAAATGTGTAGCTATGTTAGACAACCACACACAAATTGCCACTTGAGGAACCAGGAAGAATAAAACCTTATGAGGAAAAACTCCTTGAAAACAGAAGCTCACCAAATAGATAGATAAGATGAGAGACTATGAAGCTTCCACTCAAGATGCGGTCTTCTACTTTGATGATATATGCTCTAATATAAATTCTTAAGATGAACTTATTCACATTGACCATTGTTTCTACCCTTACAAAGAAACAAACACAAAGGTGAATGCAAGATATCCCTTAAACTATTGTATAATGTATAATGTCTCCTTAAACTACTAAGATGTCACCATGTTGGTACTAAAAGGAACCTCAAAAAAATTAGGAGTCCAAGGAATAATTAAAGAAAGTGACAATTTATAATCTTGTATAAATAAATGTAGACTAAAATGTCATGATGAAAAATGGCAGGACAATTGCTATGATGGAATTGTTGTAAGAGAACATATATATTTCCTCGGCTATGTCATCCTCTTATAATTTACAAGGGACTCACAAAGAAAACATGTAAAATATCTTATGAACTCATCTAAAAAATCTATCTTTGGAAGATAATGAACATGGTCCTATTGTAAAGAATTAATGTAAGCCATGGATGTAGCAACACTGAACTTATTAACAAGAGATAGAATGCCAATACATCTCTAGAAACTTGGTTGATAAAAGGAATGAAATTCAAATAACCATAATGTATCTCCTCAAAAGAGTCATACTAGTGTAGTGTTATAAATTGTATCCTCATACAATTTCATGGTTATTTAGGGCTCACTTTAGTGCTCCTTTTTTCATTCCCCCATACATGATTGATCTTTCTCAACCTAGTGCCTGATTTTGGAAGTTTAGCATCTTTCTAGTTCCCTTAGCCTATTTCCAATCCACCAAGACTGGATAATGGCACTAGGCACCATGGTCCAACCAAAATGGACCCAAATTAAAAACCTCCAACAATAAAAAACTGCTGAGTGGGAAAATACTACCTATGTCAGATTGCCTCAAAATTATCAACACGTTTCATGAGGTTTACTGTAAAAGGAATCCTCACCCTTCATTTGATCATCCCATTTTCACAATCTACTCTATCATTGAGCGAGAATTTTAGTCATTTCCAAGGCAGTGAAGGAGGAGATATGAGTGAGCATTTCAGTCATTTCCAAGGAGTCAAGCATTGAAGATGACATCCATGATCAAGTTAATGTGAGGCTTAAAAAAGGAAAATTCATAGAAAAAGTATAAAATTGTTGATCAACATTCTTTACTTTAGATTCAAGGTTTAGTTTAGACATCATTTCTATAGGGAAGGTTGAATCCTCTGAGGGCTTGATTGAGGCAAGCTCCTATACATCCCAAACATCATTTTTTCTTCGCATATATAATAATATAATATAATATATATTTATTAAGAAAATAATTATAATACATTAATCATATATAAATCAAATAATTAATATACATTCTTTATTATTATATTTAATTAATTATATAGCTATTATAATTATATATTTAATATAACTCTATATTTATTAGTCTCTGCCTATTTATAGGTAGAGACTTATGTTTTCACGTGAATTATGTCCTATTAGTTTGCAATTATTTCTCAGCCATTTGAATATATTTCTAATGTTGTGTGTGATGTTTTGAACAACAAAATTTATATTTTCAAAAAATACAAAATTCTAAATTTTTAATTAGACAAGAGCATTTTTCCTGGGGGTAAAAATCATTTTTTAGATTGGTAAATACCAATAATAATAAATACCAATAAAAAATACAAAAAGGCTAGACAACTATTTCAAACATTCTCCTATGCAAGTCTCTTTAAATGTTTATGTGCAACTGCAGAGGTAAGGTTTTCGGCATTTCTCTGCAACTCTATGTGCAACTGCAGAGGTAAGGTTTTCAGGATTTCTCTGCAACTCTTCATCTTCTTCAGAACCTCAGACGTAAGTTTTCGACATTTCTCTGCAACTCTTCATCTTCTTCAGAACCTCAGACGTAAGTTTCACTGCACTTTATTGAATCATTTTGTTGCCAAGTTTTCAGTTTAGTTTGGTTTTAGCCATTGTTTTTTGAAGCTTGTGAGGTGTGGTATGTATTTTACGCTGTGTTAATGATTAAGCTTCATAAGTTTTTACCCCTATGGTTTTTTGAAGCTTGTGAGGTGTGGTATGTATTTTACGAATTCTTTTATTTCAAATATGGTTTAAAAATGATATGTTTTAGAAGCTCTGGACGCAATTGGGTTTTCTTATTTTTGGGGTTGCGGGTGATCTTGAACCTGTTATGCAGTTCATATTTGTTGAAAGAGACTTATTTTTTAAGAAAATTAGATTCCTTGTCAGTGCCACATCTTTTGCATTCATTTTAATCCTATCAGGAAAATAAATGATATAAGGAATAGAATGAAGAAAATTGGTTTAAAAAATAGATGTTTTAGCATGTGCCCTTCTTTTTCTTACCTTCTCTTCTAGTGGTAATGGCTGAATGAGGCGCTGTGAAATAATACTAGAGTTTGGGGATGGACTCACATTTGAAGAGACCCATTGTGCACATGTAGTGAGTGCCTTCTTGTAAGATACCAGTGAGTACATGTTGGTATAGTTTTGCTTGCCTTCCATGACTATGTCCTATCTGTTCATAAAGTATAAAGAGATTTGGTAGCAGAATCCATTCATCTGCTTGCTTAGAGTAGAAATGAATTTATCATTCTTGTTACTGCAATGGAGAAAATGTAGTTAGAAACTCTCTAACTGACATGATATTTTCAATAATAGTTTTCCTTGTTGCATATGATTGCATTTCCACCCATTTAACTTTATATATCATACAAACCCTATGCATATAGAAATTTGTGTTTAAGTTGTCAACTGGGTATTTACCTTTATACATCTTTTTGCTGTCATTCCTCAGTTGCAAACATGACTATATGCAGATGTGTTTCAGCTTCACCTTTTGTATTGATTCCTTGATACGATAGGTATTGCACAATACAGAGGCAGAAGAATATCTATTTAATTTCCGTAGTAATGGCTTTTCCCTTTACTAATTCAATTTGATCTCTGATATTTTTATGGAGTCAATCTTGATGTTTAGTATGGATGCACTCTTTCTAGAGTTTCATGTCGTGACCTTTATAGATGCTGAAATCAATCGTACATGGATGAATATATGCATTGCAAAATTGAATAATGTTGAATGACAAGACCAAGAAACTATATAGTTACCATCTATGTTGAGATAACAGACTGTAAGCCTAAAAAGCTATTTCTTACAATCTGGTCAAAAACTATGTAACCTACACTTTTTTAATTTATTTATATAACATGCAAAGAAATGAAGTTGTCTATCTAATGAAGGAATTTGAAGATTGAAATAAGTTACCCAACCATGTGTGACCTTTGTAGCCTGAGAAGAAGCTGACTTTAAAAGACTGTGATATATATTGATAATTTTTTAGGGAAAGATCCACCTGCAAAAACTCGTGAGCTTGACAAGGCTTTGAAGATGTAAAAATTTCCTATTTAGAATCATTTGCATATGAATTTAGAGTCATTTGCTTAATTGATTGAACTATATCTTTTACAGGGTGCATGGAATTTAAAGATTGAAATAAGTTACCCAACCATGTGTGACCTCTGTAGCCTGAGCATAAGCTGACTTTAAAAGGTTGTGATATATATTGATAATTTTTTAGGGAAAGCTCCACCTGCAAAAACTCGTGAGCTTGACAAGGCTTTGAAGATGTAAAAATTTCCTATTTAGAATCATTTGCATATGAATTTAGAGTCATTTGCTTAATTGACTGAACTATAGCTTTTACAGGGTGCATGGAATTTGAAGATTGAAATAAGTTACCCAACCATGTGTGACCTTTGTAGCCTGAGCAGAAGCTGACTTTAAAAGGCTGTGATATATATTGATAATTTTTTAGGGAAAGCTCCACCTGCAAAAACTCGTGAGTTTGACAAGGCTTTGAAGATGTAAAAATTTCCTATTTAGAATCATTTGCATATGAATTTAGAGTCATTTGCTTAATTGACTGAACTATAGCTTTTACAAGGTGCATGGAATTTGAAGATTGAAATAAGTTACCCAACCATGTGTGACCTCTGTAGCTTGAGCAGAAGCTGACTTTAAAAAACTATGATATATATTGATAATTTTTTAGGGAAAGCTCCACCTGCAAAAACTCGTGAGCTTAACAAGGCTTTGAAGATGTAAAATTTCTTATTTAGAATCATTTGCATATTAATTTAGAGTCATTTTCTTAATTGACTCAACTATAGATTTTACAGGGTGCATGGATACATAGACTTGTTATCCTCTGCTTATTCTTACAAGTGATTTTTCAGAACCTTATAGTTTGTGTGCTATGTAACATCAGGAACAAAGCATCAACAATGACTAAAGTTTAGAAAACATTTATTAAAAATGGAAAGAACAATAGAAAGCCACATGTATGTGCATGCATGTAAGATGTAGGAGATAGGACAAGACACGCGTCCAGAACTGTTAGTTTATTTTGGGTCAATTATTTTTGCCATTTTACTTTTTTATTGATTGCAATGATTTAAAGCAATATATATATATATATATATATATATATATATATATATATATATATATATATATATATATATATATATATATATATAATTTGGGTTAAAATTTTAATTTATTCATATACTTTAATCAGAAGTTTAGATTGATTTTAATCACAAAGACTTATTCTCTCTGAGAAAATTGGGCTCGCTTTTCAGATGAGTGGTTAAGATAGCCATTTGTTTCACAAACAACAATGATGAATGAAGCATCTCATAAAAAGAAAAAGAAAATATATTTGTTTAATATCAATTATTCTTTATATTATTAAATAAATAATGTAAATTATATATTATTTATATTCAAAATATTTCCAACATATTCTAAATTAGAATATAATTAAATTTTACTTTATCTATATTAATTACTTGCTTGATGTATGTATAATTAATTTATGTTCTATAGAGTATAGAGGGGAGTATAAAGAATGATATCAAAAAGAGAAAAATAATAGAGGAAAAAATAGTACAAGTTGAAAGAATAATCTATTTAATAATTGGATTTAAAATATTCTTTATTACTATATATTGTTTTTTTCCTACATAATTTCTCAACCATAAATCATTATTTTAGTTCAAAATATAAAATTTAAAATGTCAAATACAGATAAATGCATGTAAACATATTCTATATTTTCAATAATATAAATTATTATCTATTAACATATTTTACTATATCATATATTCAATTTTTCTTATTGTACATGAACATATTTTATTATATTCTAATTAATTGTATATAATATAAACAATAATGAAAAGTATTATAAGTATTTTATAATATTAAATAAAAAAATAATTAAATATATATTATAAATATACAATACTATAAATATTATTTTATCTTATAAATTTTAATGAAGATTTAGATTAAAAGAATTATATCTAATTATAGAGCTAGATATTAAGATGATTTGAAGCTATCATTGATTAGATTATGATGTCAGCTATTCTAGAAAATGTTGCACATGATCAAAACTACAGCCTAGCTGCCCTCCCTCCAACCAAATGCATGGAGAAAGTCCCTTCTCATGTGCATCTTTAGTCAATATTTCAATTTTCAATTTGATATGCGTAAATTTTCAAAATATTGTTCGTCTGGGATTACAAGTTCATAGGTGGTCATTAGACAAGGGTAAAATGAAATAAGTTAACTTTTAGTTCACAATTTGTGCAAGCTACAAAATTTAAATATTAGGATCATTAATTATTTTTATTGAATAAAAATTTCAGCTTTCAACTTAAATTAGTTATTCAACTAATTTTTTTTAAAAAAACATACGGAGATGAAAGTAATGAATCATTTACTAAACTTTGAATTTAAAAAACTTGAGAACAAAATAAGACATGTATATACTTGATCTTGGTTATAGAAACATCGAATTATTATAAAATAATAAGTGTACTATATTATTTACAATACATTATTTTTTCTTAAAGATTTTTTTTATAACAATTACTATTTGATTTTATAATTGAATAATTTTTAAATAAATCATAGAAAAATCTATTTTATAATTTAATGTGTAAACATTTACTATGGCTTATGGCCAAGTTTTCAAACTCAACTCAAATACATTAGGGGGGACTTGTGCTCTTTTAACACTGGGATGCAAGATGACATGCCATGTTTAGAGGAGAGTGCAAGATGTGCAGGCAAAGGTTAGACACTTGCACTTTTGACCAGATGCCACAGCTTGTCCCTCTAAACTAAATTATAGAATGTTGGCTAGAATACCAATGATAATCGCCCCTTGTGGGACCTGCCAGATAAAGATTAATTATTTTGTTTTAAACATTATTGGTTCTTAGATTTCATGTACACACAAAGGCAAAGGCTTTAATGTAAAATATTAAATTCTTAATTCAAGTCATTTTCAAGGTTAACAACAAATAATTCATCTTGTTTTTAATTCAATCACAACTTTTGTACAATTTTTTGCATATTTATTATTAGATATATATAACATATAATTATAACTATCTAGATATGTGTTTGGTGAAGTAAAAAAAATAAAATTTAACTTTTATTTTAATATAATAGATATAATATAAATAATTATTTATATTATATGTTCCATGAAAATTGCCTCTTTCCTATCATATGTTCGAAATTTTATTTTTGCTTGTGAATTTTCTTGGTCATAAATGACATATGAGATATCAAGTGTGACAAGGAGAAGAATGACAAATTGAGTATGATTTTAGTAGTCTATGGTATGAATAGTAACTTGTAGGGGTGGATGTATCGCAACTATTTCCCTTTATTTGACTTTTTTTTGGTCTCCTTTTCTTTTTAAAAAGCTTCCTTCCCCCATATGATATGGATTCATCTTACATAATAACATTATGAAAATAGATTCCTCCATCCATGAACATTTGTTCATATTAATCCTATTCATAATAACTATACTTTGTTCTAGTAGCTTGTTAGCTAAACTAGAGCTTCCTAGGTTCATATATTGTTAAATATAACTAATAGTTAATTCAGTACAATAAGAATACCTATAGCACTGCTAGTAATTGAACAATCATATAGACTAAGAAGGTTTTCCAGAACTAAAAAAGAATTATTTTAAAAGAGTTTGTTGTGGCTAAAATAAATTGGGATAAAAAATCTAAAATTAAAAGAAGCATGGTTATTGGTTCTTTTTAATCACAAGTATTGATATTGCTCATTTGTTGTTATAACATGCACATGGAAGCAATGTCAACAATATAGGTCCACTTGATTGTGAAAAAAAAATCTTATACATTTCCCTCGTAGAACTATATTGCATTCTTTGCAAATTGATCTGCATCGAATCATATGTATTCACAATGTGACTTCCATTTCTGTTGCAAGACTTTTGTTGCATGCACAAAATATAAGAACTCTTGCTCCCTTGCTCTTCAAGGTTAGTAGACATTGTTATAGCTTCCCGGTACATAGTTTTGAGTTTATTTACTCCTTGCTTTGTTCACACTTTTAGACTTCGAAGGCAATTGTGACTAGAACCAAATTTTGATCAGTACTTGCACTATGCACATTCCACTGTAAACCATTAAAAAAGAGTTGTACCTAAAAATACTTTTGGATTGTGCCTTCTTTGTCAATATTTAACATTCCTGTGTGCACAATATATAAAAATTGCTCGCAGTACAAATTCATTTGCCTTTATCAACCAATTAAGCAATACATTCCCAGATGCTTTGCAAAAAAACAGACCAAATGTCAGATAAACCAATTGTAGTAGAAACATACAAAATAAATGACAATATACAAAACATATCAATTGACGAAGCTTTGGATAATGTGCAATTCTTTTGAATTGATACTTTCAACTTTAAGGTCGGTGATTGCCTATTTGACACACTCCATGTATTGCTTCACTACTGCTATACATCCTTTGAATTGTGCAATGGCCTTGTTACCCATTTCTTGCACTGCCTGCACAATCATTGTGGTGTAGCTTTAAACTCTTACGAGCACGAGCTCCACCCATCAATACTTCAAGATTTGCATAGAGTAAATGACAAGGCCACATACTTGCGTAGGATGAGGCTTTCCGCAATAGAAACCAACACAATTGGCGAAACTGGCCTTTGGGGTGACACGTTTTGTATCCATTGGCTAGCTCGTTGGTTAAACATATCCATATGCATTTGGTCTCTGACAAGAAAGAAACCATATTTGCATTTTAATAGAGATGCTTCTCATTTTGAAATATCTATTCTTTTCCATGATGTTAATCCATTAGCTGGGCACTATGAACCTATCTTCTCAAGAAAAAACACATACAATAGAATGCACAATATGTAACTCCATTTGTTAACTGTGCCCTGTGAAATCACCAGCAATTCTAGTGCAATAGATGCAAAACTTGATCAAGTTGGCCTCCAACAACTACCTACATTTGTTTCTCCATGTGGTGAAAGCATGTTCGCTACTATTGCTGCCTTGGTTGATACTCGGTTTGATGCGCTTGCTTTCTGACTATTTATGGCCCAGTCATTGGCCAATGCATTGGTAGTGCAAGATAGATTTGCTTTGCATTGTTTCAACATGCTTCAACAACCTGCAATGCTCATCAACCAATTCCTCTTGCAACAACAAGCACTAATTAGCAAGATGGGAATGCCATATGTTTACAACAACCTAGAAGGTTCTGAATTTTGCTTTTTATGGATTTCATACTTGTTTCATATAGCTCTACACATATGGAAAATAGCTCCCCGGTCTAAAGTAGAATTCCTATGCAACTACGCAGAACCCAAACAACACATAAACCTATTATGTTACGAGAGCAATTCAGGCCACTACCATTACACGCCGTTACAAGAAAAACAACATTTGTCAAATGAAATAGTTAAAAAAAGACATGACCTGTTGCATGACAATGAAACTACATTTGCAAGGAAAGAAACAACACCCTTGGCAGCACAAAGTTCAAAAAGTAAACAAAATACAGTTTTACCTACCAAAAGAATGAATACAAAATGCTCATTATGGCATCTAAAATCAACAATACGCAACAAGGACATGCTCTTGTCAAACACAAACCATCACAATCGGATCAAACAAATGATATTATACATCAAACAACAACGCATGCTAGGACAAAGACAGGGTATGTATTTCGTAAAGCAAGAACAATGCACCACCCAAAAATCCATACAGGTGCAGTTGCAATGAACAGTACAATCCAAAAATCTATTAGGCAATACCTGCTGGCCATTAACGATACACCTACTCAAGCCTGTGCAATCTGTGAAATGTTATGTTTCCATAAAGATATTTACAAGGTGACCAATGCATTTGTTCATGATTTCTCTTTTCTTTCCACTGCAACTAACAAAAAAAACATTGTAGTAGGCTAAACAATTTGCAAGTGATGTATAGAAGCTGTCAGGCTTGGAACATAAGACACAATAAACAAGTAGATATTGTCCGTTCCTTGACTAGCCTAGAAGAAAGACTAGTTTCCCTACGTATTTCTTTTGCACAGATTAGGCAACTGGGATACAAAAGAGCACAATATGGCATGAACGGTACAATTATCAATGTTCCCGTCAATTTCAATAGAATCCAACAAGCATTGCCCAGACATATAGATGAAACAAAAACAATTGCAATTAGATTAAAATGTAAATTGGAATACAAAAATGCATACGCACAAGGCAATATCAGACCTGCTTTTGTGATGGATGCTTTAAATTTTTTGTCCAAGACACCATTGTATACAAAAGAAAATATCACAATAAATAAATAAAGGACATCACTAACAAATTCAGCTACCAGAAAATCATAAAGTGGGAGCTAATGCATAAAGACAACGACTTTTTAGCACATATCACAAATATATTTTTCAAAACTATTAAACTAATTATTCATCAAATATCCTTGCTAGCATGGGTTTGTATAAGGAAAGCTGAATTGAAAGGTGAAAAATTATTTGCAAAGGATGTGCGAAACTCTGCTAATCTAGAAAAAATATTGAAGTCGCCATTAGGTTTTAGGTTGTTGAGGAGTATTTGAACATCTCCTAACTACTTAGAAAACAATAGGAAAAACATATTTGTAATGATATGACAACTAGAACCTCCAACTTTCTTTGTAACACTAACAAGTGCTGAGCACTTATGGGAGCCATTGTGCAAAGCATTGCAACACATATCAAGTATGCAACATGGTCGACACAATGAGACTATAGAGGACAAAGACCTAGACTTTGAAATTAGGAAAAATCATGTTCTTTGCAGCCGCTATTTCAATCACAAGCTTAATGCATTTTGAAAAATGATGCTAAAAAACCATGACCTATTTGGTAAAGTGTCTGACTACTTTTTTGTTACAGAATTCCAAAATCAAGGAAATGAACACACACATTTCATGTTATGGGTAGTAGATGCACCTACATATGGACATTGCGAAAACATCGATATAGAAAGTTTCATTGACAAATACATTTCACGTGACTCTACATTACTAGACACACATCTAGTCAAAATGCAGACACATCACCATACAAGAACATGCAAAAAGTACAGAGCCAACAGTTGTTGATTTAGCTTTCCCTTGCCTCCCATGAGGCAAACAACAATTTTAGAACCTTCACAAAATCCTAGCCCTGCAATGAAGGACATGGCAAGGCTATTCTTCAAGCAACTAGAGAGAAAACACTACACAAAAGAAGCTACATTTGATGATTCCTTGCATGAATTTGAAATTGATGAAGCACATTACATTGAAATGTTACAAGCAACATTGTCACGAAGAATTGTCTTCTTAAAAAGGCATCCTGTAGATATTTGTATAAACTCATTCGCTAAAAATGTTCCAAGACTATGGTATGCAAATACAAATACACAATTTATATTGGATGCATATGCTATTGCATCTTACTGTAGCTCATACATGATGAAACAGGACAAAACATTGTCACTTGCATTCTGCCAAATACGCCAACAATGTACTTATGCTTACAACGATAAGATATACTTCATATGAAAGCTAGGCAATGCATTGCTAAACTACCAACAAATGTCTAGTCGCCAAGCAGTTCACATTGCTCTTTCTTTGCCACTACAAATAAGTTCCCGGAGAACCATTTTCATCAATACAACACCTCTTGAAAATAGAATTTTGATGTTAAAAAGCCCCAGGCTACTCGCAAAGGAAAGAGAACTTTGAGAACATTATGTATGCCTCTGTAATAGACAAATACGTACAACGTCCAAACCTCTATGAAAACTTGTCCCTTGCATAATATACTTCTTTTTACTTGAACGGTCTGTCAAAAGAGCAAAAAAAAGGGCTAAGCCACAAATCATACGCTTTGTAAGGTACAACCCACATAAAGATCCAGAAAATTACTGTATAGAAAAACTTATGTTTTATGTTCCTTTTAGAAACAATGAATAGTCATTGTTACTAGGGCACAAAACATGAAGTTCAACATTTGATGCAAACAAATTGCAAATTGCACATGTCAAAAAGATGTTCACAACACATATATCTAGTGCATGGGGAGACATTGAACTGGCCGCAACAAAAGCTAACAATGATAGCCATCCTGCAATAGACCTCGACAATGACAATGACCAGGGCCAAACAAAAATAGAAATAGAGAGATATGACATCATCAATGAAATAGAACATGTGAAGAGTACCAAAAAAAAAGATATTCCCCGCTCACTATTCTCAGAAATAGCTCACCCATTCTTGCTCAATAACCAAGAATATTTCATGTTGCGAAGACAATTGAACAAAGAACAACAGTCAATAGTCAAAGATGTTATGATGACAAAGAGACTTGCACCCAACAAACCACTATATGTTTTCTTGACAGGAGGGGCTGGCACTGGCAAAACCTTCACTGCAAAAGTGCTCTTCCAAGCAATGATTCGCTACTTTGACAAGCAACTTGAGAGTGACCTGTTCAAGCCTAAAGGAATCATTGTCACTTCAATAGGGAAAGTTGCATTCAATGCAGGTGGCACAACTCCTCATTCTATTTTCCACCTCCCATGTAGCTCTTCGAAGATGTTGCCTTTGGACTCGAACACACTTGACAGCCTAACCAAAAAATTGGACCAGTTGTAGGTTATATTCATTGATGAGGCACCGCTATTAGGATCTAGAATGTTATACAATATAGACAGGCGGCTATGCCAAATCAAACACACGCCAACAAAACTGTTTGGAAATGTTGATATAATATTTTGTGGTGACTTGTACCAAGCACAACCTGTATGTGATGCTTGGATATTTGAAGAGCCAAAAATAAGCAATGAGAAAATCCCATACACATTTTGGGTAGAAAATGTCCTTTGCTTTGAACTACACAATGTAGTTAGACAAACATATAGACATTTCATCTCCATTCTAAACCATACAAGAATTGGCCAACAAACTGACGAACACATATCCTATTTGAACAACACATGTTACAATACCCACTACCAAGTTGAAAAATCATCGCTGCCTCTTACAATCTATATAAAGCCAGGAATCTTGGTTGAGCTAATAGCTGGCAATTTAGACACACAAGATGGACTAGTCAATGGTGCTAATGAGATTTTCCAAATGCACACTTCTACTCACGAGGGCATCCTATGGATAGAATTCAATGACCCTGCTATTGGAAAATCACGACGCCAAAGAAAGCAAGCCATATACACAAGTTCTATTTTGCCTTCTTGGACGCCAATAATGAGAATAGCTAGAAAAATTAAAACGACTACAAAAATTGTTACTTGATCACAATTCACCATTCAACTAGCATCTACACAAACCATTCATAGATCACAAGGCCTAAAAATGGATTCACTTGCTTTTGACCCTTCTAAAGTATACAAGCATGGTCTTACCTACACTACCCTTTCTTGTGTAAGAAACATTGAGACCCTGTACTTGATACACAAATTGCAACATCAAAACTTCAAAGTGTCCCAAAAAGTAGAAAAAGAAATGCAACGCCTTCGAACTATGGCACAATGGAAACTACAACATAGTCTTACTCTTGTACCAATGGACCGTGTCATTGTATTCTCTCTGAATACTCAAAGCTTTGCATTGCACACACAAGAAATAGTCCATGACCATGATTTGTTTAGAGCAACTATACTTTGTTTTCAAGAAACAAACGACAAGATACATCAACATCTTCACTTACTAGAGGGGACATTTAATTTTCATTCTTCACTATCTATTCATGGCTTGTTGACTTGCTATTCCAAAACCATGACATTGTTAAAAACTGAAACTTTTGCAACAAAATACCTAGAATCCATAACAACTGATATATTTCATCTTGGCAATACTTTCTGCATCACAAACGTTTATATAGCACTGGGTGCACTTATGGATCACATATTGAATCTAATCATAAGCATCTTTACCACACTACTGGTGAATTGCAAACTCATAATTGCCGGAGACTTTAACATTGACATGCTACATTCCACAAAAACATAAACAACACTTGTAGAACTTATGAAACAATACAATTTAAGTTTGCTTGTCGCCAAGCCAACAAAAAATGCAGGTAGTTTGTTGGATCACTCTTGGATACAGAATATTGATCTTTCCCTAGCAAAATTCAATTTGCTAGATACATATTGGTCAAACCATTTTGCAATAGCTCTAGAGCTTCACCTCTAGTTTCCAGAATTAGAAACTGCTCCACTCAAAATGAAAAAATAGGTTTGATGCTCTCATTATGCTTCCCAAACCTCTTCTCTAACCACTTTATTTAGAATGCTTTTCCACCCTATGTAACAAAACATTATATGCAGGCACACACAATTGTTCTGGATCTTAGTTGCCTAACACAATTTGTTTAGTCTTGAGGTAAGTTTTTTGACATGCTTTTTCACAAACTCATAATGTTAGCAATTTTCTTTCTCTTTGCCAACTTTCATTCCCATGTTCACTATCTTAAAATTTAGTTAAATGGATTCAGTAGGTAGTCTTCAAGTACTTGTTCCAAAGCACAACACTAGATTGCATTTCCATTAACATATTTAGTTTTTGGCAGACTTTGTTTCCTTGTCAATGTCTTCGTTGCCCATGTTGTAGGACCTATTCCAGATCGGACCAGCTACACCTCCCACAATGGA
Source organism: Chamaecyparis obtusa (assembly GCA_027943335.1). Taxonomy (NCBI): domain Eukaryota; kingdom Viridiplantae; phylum Streptophyta; class Pinopsida; order Cupressales; family Cupressaceae; genus Chamaecyparis; species Chamaecyparis obtusa. The sequence goes on from BSBK01000233.1 coordinate 511,242, forward strand.
TTGCTCCAAAACAACAACATTAGAAACTGGAGCTGGATCTGCCACTAATGAACTAGACACACAAGCTTCAAGCATCAATCATCAAATGCCCATCGACTTGGAAGATAGAAAACTGACAACGCCCACAAAAAGGTATTGCCATCATCTCCACTTGCCTCCTTCACATATATTCAAACACACTTGCATGTACTTGTGGCTGCATATAGTAGCAACACTAACTTATCAAAGACCATTTACCAGAGCTTTATTCACATCCTCCAGTCAACAAGAGAACCTTATAGAAGATGGTAACAACTTCAACGACAATCAACAAGCAAAAAGGTCAGACTTTTCCTAGCCTCTTTTACTATTTCCATTGGGTTTCATATAATTATAGAATCTAAAATAAATAATCTTGTATTCTAATAGGCTAGAGATAAAAGTAAACCATTCATCCAGCATTGTTGAGATTTGTACAACACAATTTTTCATTGCTTTTGAGGGTGATGTCCTCGTGACTTATGGGCCTGCTTATGCAAAAAACCCTGCAAGCCCACCAAAAGCACCAATACTACATGTTGACCTCATTGACATGCATGGCCAAATGACCATTACAACAAACATTACCAACCAATTAGTTGATAAATTCCTTGCCCAACTCTTTCCCGAAGCAAGTGTTCGTATAGAAGAATTTGAGATTTAAAAAAATCACAATATGAAAGGGGCGATGCTGATTATTGCTTACAATTTACTGCACAAACATCCATACAAACCATTCCTAAAGTCTGCAACAAGCATAAATTGATGCATGACACAAAAATATGTCAGCTTATCCACTCAGCTAGCAACTACTCAATCGGTACACTGGGTGTTATAGTGGCAGCACATAACCATGCACCAAAAGAGTATCACCTTCATGTCAAAGATGGAGAATCTATGTCAGCCACAACTACTGTAAGCTATCCAGTCCATACATCAAACCCAACTATCTTTTTCTAACACGTAACAATCCATTTTTTACATTGGCTAATACATTTCATTTCTTTGCAGGTTACAGTTCCAGATTACCACACTCACGCTTATGCAACCATACAAAAAATCCTTGCATCTACACAAACACCTCTGCTACTCCTTAAGAATGTTCTCCGTAATGGGCCAAGAGGAACAACGCTCATAAAAACAACACCATCCACATTCATTGGCAATCTCAATGATCAGTATGCAAGGACTGCTCTACAAAATATTGTCTCCTCCAATCTCCAGGTAAACAACAAAACCTTTATGTCTTTGAAACAAGATCACAATTACATTGCATGTACCTAAATAACAGTCTCAAATCCATACTTACATCTTCATTTCAACTGCAAGTGACTGGCACTCTGAAACCGAAAAATGCTTACCTCACACTATACCATCTCCTCTGCACCTTATGTCACCAGCCAACATCAATGGTGTTACCATCAACTGCCCACAATGCCCACTGCATTCCATGTGCAAAAAGAACAACCTTTTCTTACGAACCCTTCTTACAATGCATAATACAAACTGAAGATGACATCGTGGATTGTACCATGCATGGACAACTCCTTGAGCAACACTTCCCTTGGCTTAAAGAAATACCATTTGAAGACTACAGAACAAACCTGTCCGAAGTTGTCTGCCTCATGTGAACATTTGAAATTGACGACACCTTTACAATTACAATGAAGAACAACATCCTCTCCATTGCAACACAATACAACAACGTAAGCTCCAAATACCTTATGATTCGTATTTCTTACAATTTAAAAAAAAAACTATCATTTTAGAACATTGTTTTGCACTTTCTACCCCTCACCATACTTGTTTTGCGTAAAATGTAGGTACATTAAGCCTCTCAGTTCTCGCTACAAGTTTGTTCTCTTCGCATATTCCTGTTTTATTTTCAGAATACAAAAAACATTGTGCACACAGAATAGATTTAGTTTTTGGACATCTACAGTTGACTTTTTTTGAAACAAAAAAAAAGCTTTATTGTAACAGATCAGTCATGCTAAGAAAATAGATTTCGCTTTTCAACTTCTACAGTTGAATATATTTTTTGAACCAAAAATTGATACTGTGTTGTAACAAATACACTCACAATATTTGTTGTTTTTTTGCCAACCAACACTTTAAATTACTGATATACACAATATGCTTTAAAAATGCTTTCTATATCTTACTTGTCATTAGTAGTGATGATTGTTAGTTTTGCATTGGCGCACTTACTATTTCGGATTCAATGGTGAGAAATTTAGATGTCTTGGGAATTTATGTAACTCTTCCAGATCTTATTTTTTGTCATTTTTTTCTCCCAAGTCTGAGTTTTTAAGCTCTGTTGGGTTTACACATTATCATTCCTTCTTTGGTTTTGGTTTACACATTTCCTTTCAAACGTGGTGTACCTATTCGTTGTACAAAAATTGAATCTGGATTTTCTTCGAGCTAATTAGGTAGGGGACATCACACTGCTATGTTTCAGAAACAAAATGATAATTCTACATTTTGTCCAATTGTTTTCTCAGCTTTATAGGTACTAGAATGAAATCTCTCCTGGTTTTAACATAAATTTCCTTAAACAATGAAAAACACATTATTTAAGCGCTATTTCCCATTTCATTCCCCTCCAAATAGCAAAAATGGTGCATATAAGTAGTCCAATGGCTCAAGGCTAAATCTAAACCAAACAGATACCGGAACACACAATTTCATAAAATTCATCTGAACATGCACCTGCTAATATAGTCCTCACTATTTCATTTTGTTATATCTGGTAGCCAAAAAATAATATGATAAAAAGACAAGTCCACAAAGATCTGTTCTATTCAACATTAATTTGCAATGTGTGTTATTATGAGATGTAGAATTTTAGTTAAGAAATTGTAATTTGCAGGTTTGATTCATTCAAATGTCAACACTTTTTTAAAGTATAGTATTCCATAAGATGCCAAAATTTTCTGTTTTATCAAAACTATCAAAAGAAACACAGACAACCTATTGATAAGGTATATTTAAACACCACTAAGACACACAAGTTATCCAGACTTCATACGATCATAGGTCACTGGTGACTTCGTCAATTGGAAGTTTGCAATCATTTCAAAGAAATCCTGGCATTAGCCAAAACCTTTCAAGGTTTTACCAAGAAGCCTAGTTTGTATGCCTAACAATTATGGCAGTCAAATATTGATAATAATTCATTGAAAATAATTACAATTATTTTATTTTATGCATTTCATTGTCGATTCCTGTCAAATAGTTCATGTGCCTTGCTGAGGCTTCCTTTTTGACCTACATTTCAAACTAGCCACATAATTTAGCAATATTTTGTCTGATTGCACAAGCCATTTTTAGAAAATAATCGCCATCAACTGATTATAATCAAACACGAATATCATCTAAATTACTGCCAAATGCAACCAAATGGAGGAGCTTGGCCAAAATCAAACTTGGATTTAGTGTTTCTATGCATATTTGTAAAATGTTTTCTTAAGTTTGGCAATTTCTTTACTCACTACATATTATACATTGTATTGCCCTTTCCAACTTCATTCATCATCTTATTCAAAATTATAATCTTCCATTGCTTCCCCATCTTCATCTTCATCCTTAAATTGTCACTATCACTCAACAAATGCCGCACAGAAGCTCAGAGGACCCTTTGTGGTTTGCTTCATGTAGCTAGCTTTCGAAAACCATTGACCCTTCAAGTTATTAAAAAAAATTCAGCAAATCCATCTCCACTTGGAGAGCCTGTCTCACTCTACTAGCACAGTTTTGACGTCTCGGATACACTATTTTTGCTCTAGAAAAAGCTTTCAACTTTCTGCTGAAAGCTGAGGTGTTTTATGTAAGGGGAAATCACGATATCACTAACATCATCTATAGTAACATTCATATTTTCATGAATTATCTATTGTCCATGTGCTCCACGTTCTGGTTCTCTTTTCATGTTTTCAACGACAGTCATAGAATTTGATTTCATAGCGTTTGTTTTTGCCATTTTGGCAGATTTGCCACCTCTTGGGCAAGCTTCCTTTCACTCTTCTTAGGCATGCCTTCCTCGTATTTTGATTCAGATTCTTCATCATTTCCAAATTCAAAGTCACTACCACTAAGAAACATTGCTTCCTGTCTTCTCCCATTGGCAGCTTCCTTCTTGTTCACACCAATTTTCTCATTTTGCACTTATTTCTCTTCATTTTCTTCATCTGGAACAATTTCCATTTAATCAACAACATTGCCTAACAAATCAATATAAAAGTCTAATGATGAGCATGCTTTTTAGATTTTTGAGCAATTTCTTAGACAATTTTAAAAGAAGTTGTTCTGTAAGTATTTCATTCTGGGAAAAAGGCAAATTTGTACATGCAAAAGGTTTGATTTTGTTGATGTTTATAGTTTTGATCAGATAAAATGATCACAATATTATGAGAAAATAAATAAGCAATATATTAATATACATATAATGTTGGACATTATTATTATATTAATATACAAACTTATAATATTGAATTAAATAAACATCATTGAATTGTTATACATTATATACGCATATTAATATATATATAATAATAATGATATTATTATATATATCAATATACATATACAATGTATATATTTTAATTGATCTTTATTATAATCGATAATGTGTATCGATTTAATGATGCTTGTGTTAACATCATTCTAACTTACTGATTAGGAATCGGTTTATATACTACCGATTATGAATCGGTTTGCATAGATTATAAACTATCAATTATAAACTGATAATGATTATTGCATTGAACTGATTATAGTCAATAATATGTATTGACCGCATACAGTCATGAGTATTGATGTGGCATTTAATATTACTCACCGCTTGAGTCCGCATTGAATCGGTGGGTTGAGTATTAGTTACGTTAGACTTGTCTCTACGTAGAGACACACCCCTACCTCCTCTATCTTATATATTCTGATCATTGCAAGTACATTGATATACAGGAAAACAGGGAGGTGTACAGCAGTGAAGAATAATATTGTCTGAGATCGATATTGTCATATCACAGCAGCACATACAGAGAATTGAATTTGAATATATACTACAATCTGCAGAGTTATAATATAATACAGTTAGATATATCTGTTAATATATCTGTAATAAATATGTACATCTATTGTGATTATATGTATCACACATACTAAGTTGAGATAAGAAAAATTAAAAGCCATACATTCTTGATCTAAAATTTAACATGGTATTAGAGCCAAGTTCCTTCGTTGAAGTCTAACCGCTTGAAGGAAGTTTTCGATTAGATTAAAGGAAGATCAAGATCAGATTTTTTGAAAATCTCTGAATGGCAAACGGAATGAGACTAGAAGTCAGACTTGAAGGTGCCTCCGATTTTGAATCATGGAAACTTCGAATGATGTTGGTATTAAGAAAAAAAAGGGCAAGAAGACATATATGGTCACAGCGTAAGAAAGTGTTTTGACAGACTTTGAATGCAAGCTTCCCCTGCTGAAGTAAATAATTCAAATATATGTTCAGAGAAATGTTTCTTCTAAATGGAATTCAAGATACCTTATGATTGAGAGGGAGTTCACTATTAAAGGTGAAACACTTCTGAGGTAAACTTGTAATGATTATTGATTATTATGTTAATGTTATTTTATAATTATATGGGCCCTGTGTAAATCATAAGGAAGTGACGACTTTCAAATGATTTATCACTTGTATTTGTTAAAGTTATTGGAAGGTGACGATCTTGCAATAATTTTTTCTATTGTGATAGATATTTTTGTGAAAATTAAAATATCTTACTTGTGGATAGAATCGCCGATAGAGGCAATCCACTCTGAAGCTCATGAGTTGTGGATAGAATCGCCGATGGAGGCAATCCACACATGAGCTTGTGGATAGAATTGTCGATAGAGGCAATCCACACCATAGCTCATGAGTTTGTGGATAGAATCGCCGATGGAGGCAATCCACACAGGAGCTTGTGGATAGAATCGCCGATAGAGGCAATCCACACCATAGCTCATGAGTTTGTGGATAGAATCGCCAATGGAGGCAATCCACACAGGAGCTTGTGGATAGAATCGCCGATAGAGGCAATCCACCTGGGAACTGTGGATAGAATCGCTGATAGAGGCAATCCACCTGGAAATTGTGGATAGAATCGCCAATAGAGGCAATCCACTTGGGAATTGTGGATAGAATCGCCGATAGAGGCAATCCACCTGGGAACTGTGGATAGAATCGTCGATAGAGGCAATTCACCTGGGAACTAAGTCTCACAATTTATGAACTTATTGTGAGTTACACTTTATCTTCTTTAACTAAGAGGGAGTGTTGATGTTTATAGTTTTGATCAGATAAAATGATCACAATATTATGAGAAAATAAATAAGCAATATATTAATATACATATAATGTTGGACATTATTATTATATTAATATACAAACTTATAATATTGAATTAAATAAACATCATTGAATTGTTATACATTATATACGCATATTAATATATATAATAATAATGATATTATTATATATATCAATATACATATACAATGTATATATTTTAATTGATCTTTATTATAATCGATAATGTGTATCGATTTAATGATGCTTGTGTTAACATCATTCTAACTTACTGATTAGGAATCGGTTTATATACTACCGATTATGAATCGGTTTGCATAGATTATAAACTATCAATTATAAACCGATAATGATTATTGCGTTGAACTGATTATAGTCAATAATATGTATTGACCGCATACAGTCACGAGTATTGATGTGGCATTTAATATTACTCACCGCTTGAGTCCGCATTGAATCGGTGGGTTGAGTATTAGTTACGTTAGACCTGTCTCTACGTAGAGACACGCCCCTACCTCCTCCATCTTATATATTCTGATCACTGCAAGTACATTGATATACAGGAAAATAGGGAGGTGTACAGCAGTGAAGAATAATATTCTCTAAGATCGATATTGTCATATCACAGCAGCACATACAGAGAATTGAATTTGAATATATACTACAATCTACAGAGTTATAATATAATACAGTTAGATATATCTGTTAATATAGATGTAATAAATATGTACATCTATTGTGATTATATGTATCACACATACTAAGTTGAGATAAGAAAAATTAAAAGCCATACATTCTTGATCTAAAATTTAACAGATTTATGCAAAAAAAAATGACATTGCACAACGCTGATTTCATTTGTTTTTACCTTTGGTTTCATACTGTTAACCATAAAATCAATATTGCATACTTACAATTGTTTTATTGCACATTACGCTATTCCCTATTCAGTAACTATGATTTAACCATCGTCGAAATTTGCCTTTCATTTTTTTACAAAAGGCAGGGACTCCAGCTCCACAAGAGCTCTTGTTAATTATAATTTTAATTATAGTTTGACACACCCTAGTTTTGCAAAACCTCTACAATACATATCTTATCTTTCTTACATATAAAAATCATAATTGTTACAATGTTGTTTGGCTAAGCAACATTACAAATTTTACTAATAGAAACTAGATGCAACATGTCTCTTCTAAGGAAAAGCCTTTTATTTATGATTTAACATTTGAATATAATTGCTTCAAGGTTGTTAGATGGTGCAAGATGGTTCCTTTATACTTTTAAATTTGCATTCACACTACAAACATACAACTGTATACAAATCCAAATAACGAGACACAAGATTGCACAAAACAAACAATTCCACGTTATTCAATTTCAATTTTCCATCAATGTATATCATTTGTAGCCAAAGGCTTACACAATTTACTCTCTTAATGGTGACTTTGTCTCAAAGATTGCTTTTCCCTCGGCTCTCTATCATCACTCTTATTTTTTTTGTCTTCTAATTATGTACTTAATTCCTCCAGATCTGTGGACTTTTGTTTAATTAAAGATTATTTCTATTACTTTACCCTTTCTCTTTCTAGCATTGAACTATAGCTCCACCCTCTCTATTGGACTGATTGCAACTAATGCCTCTATGAACATCTTGATTGAATTGCACTCGTTTCTTTATTTTGCACCACAATTTTTTTCTTTTTCTTTTTCTTTTCTCCAAATCTGTATGTGGCCCCCTTCCTTTATTCTTTGCACAACTTCCTTGATATCATTGCCCCTTCACATGAGTTGCCTCTTTTTTTAAATTAAAAAAAAAAAAACCCTCATTACTCCTTCCCTTGTCGAGTGGTTTCTTCATCGTTGTTCTTTTTAACCCTTCCTCTCTTACGCATTTCCAAGAAAATGAATTGTTTCCCCTTCATCTTTTTTCAAGAACAATCCCCCTACTTCTCATTGAACTTCTTCTGTATTTTATTCATTCTATGATTCTTGAAATAGCCCTTTGAAATCTTTCCTCTCTAGCATCATAGGTTGTTCTTCTTCTCTTTCTTGTATTTCCACTTCGCTTTCTTCTTCACTTCCTGGGTCTCCCACGTTTCTGGTAGCCAATCTCACTTCGTTCCATATATTGTCCCTGAGATCACTCCTTATCAACTCGCAAAATCGTTCCAACACCTCTTTGATGCGAGGCATCCTCTTCTAGGTGGCATCTTTCTCACCCTTCCAATTAATGGTTTTACACTTGCAACACTCGTGCGAGTTTCTTCACAACCACTTTACCTGCGAGTCCCAATGGATACTCTCCACGCTCAAAATCCTTGGCACCGATACCGATTGGTGCAAGACGGTTCCTTTACACTCTAAAATTTGCAATCACACAACATACATGTAACTGTATACAAATCCAAATAACGAGACAAAAGATTACACAAAAGAAATAATTCCAAGTTATTCAATTTCAATTTGCCATCAACGTATATCATTTGTAACCAAAGGCTTACAAATTTTACTCTCTCAATGGAGGCTTTGTCTCAGAGACTGTTTTTCCCTCTACTCTCTATCGTCACTTTTTTCTTGTCTTCTGATTATGTACTTAATTCCACGACATCTATGGACTTTTGTTCAATTAAAGATTATTTATGTTACTTAATCCTTTCTCTTTCTAGCAGTGAACTATAGCTCTGTCCTCTATATTGGAATGATTACAACTAATGCCTCTGTGAACATCCTAATTGAACTTCACCCGTTCCTTTATTTTACACCACAATTTTTTTTCTCTCTCTCCAAATTTGTATGCAACACCCTTCTTTTATTCTCTGCGCAACTTCATTGATATCGCTACCCCTTCCTGTGACCCGCCTCTTTTCTTTTTCTTTTTTTAAAACCCCCATTAATCCTTCCTCTGTCTAGTGGCTTCTTCACCATTGTTCTTTTTTTCCCCTTCCATTCTCCACGGTTCCAAGAAAATAAACCATTTCCCTTTCCTCTTTTTTCCAGGGACAGTCCCCCTTCTCCCCTTCGCGCTTCTTCTTCTGCATTTTATTCATTCTGGTTTGGTCTTAATGATTTTCCCCAATGAACCATTTCCAATCGGTTCTTGTCTTCAAACAATTTCAATTTGGTTTAGCCACATAGACTTTGATGTGTTCATAGTGTAACGAGAAGAAAAAATTCCCAAATAAATATGAAGTATACATCCAGTCAAAAGATCTATTTGCAAGAACATTAGGAAAGCCTCGGCTTGTGTCTCTGGCATGTGTTTGAGTCATAAACCTAATAGGGTAGTATTTGGACATTAATGTTCTCATTGATATCCACATAGATACATCACGAGTTCTATTGTGATGAAGCTATCAAAGTCAAAATAAGCCAAAATTGAAATTCAAAGCAAGCTAAAACTAAAGACATGAAACTCAAATATTTTTTTCTCAAATATTTTTTTTGTGTGTAGGATTTCTTGTGTGCACAGGTGCTCTTGCACCAGACACGTCGGGTAAGTGAAATGCTCGAAATGCTCCTTGAGTTAGGAACTCAAGAACATTGAAGACTATATGGGACAATAATCCCATGCTTGTTTTTTATCCAAATATGCTCCTTGTCCATGAGAGCCTTTTCTCTCGTTCTCTTTTTCTTTTCCTCGAATTCCTCACATAAACCATCTTCCTGAACACCACATTCTTTTAGATTGCTACCACTTTTCCCCTTGCTGCGTTGCTGCGATGAATTGGAATAAAATGTGCCCTTTCTTCTTTAAATCCGCCTTTTAAATGTTTGCACATCATTGTGTACAATCCCATCTTCTTCCTCTATTAGCTGCTTTCTAGCACTACAATGGACTATGGAACTTGGCTCCTTAGCTTGCTTCTCCTTCTCCCTTAGTGGATTCAATCTATACTTTTGACCATCTTTCTGGATGGTGTATACATTCTTACAGCCATCATAATGGCCTTCTTGTCAAATTGCCATGCCCTTCCTAATAACACATGATACACTCATAGGCAATATATCACACAACACATCATCTTTATAAGAACCAATCTGAAAACTAATCAAACATTGCTCACTTACAATCATTTCATGTTCCCTTTGTAACCATGAAACTTTATATGGACACGGATGCTTTCTCCTCTTCAAACTTAGCTTGTCTACCATCTCCTCAGAAACTAGATTATCCATACTACCACTATCCACAATAACCTTGCAACAATTATCTCCAACCTTGCACACGGTACAAAAGGGATTCCTTCATTGGGATGGTTCCTCCTCAACTACCTTGGGATTTACCAACACTCTCCTCATCATGAGAGATTCACATTCTTCAGGGTTTCCATGTTTCACAAATGCATCACTCTCCTCATCCTCTTGTACTAAGTGGTTTCTTGCTACACTCTTCTTGGTTCCCTCTTGAATTTGAGGACACTCAAATGCACAATGACCAACCTCTTTGCACTGGAAACAACCAGAAAACCCTCTACTGTTGCCACTACGTCCCCTTCTAGAACCTCCTCTTTTGTGCCATGACCCACTTCTTTATTCCATTTGGGGTTGATTTCTTCTTTAACTTACTTTCCCTTATTGCTACTTGTTTGCTCCCTTTTAGTTGTGTATTTTCCTTAACTCTTGGAATTGCTTGCTTTCTCCTCAACTTCTCCTCCACCTTTAATATATATTGGTATGCTTCTTCCACCGAAGTAATCCTTATCATGCTCATTTCATCTTGAATTTCAAACTGCAAGCCATTCACATACAAGGTTACCTTCTCTCTATCAATCTCATGTCTTCTTGACCGGATAACCAAATTGTAGAACTCTTCGGTGTAATCTTTTACCCTCAAATTTTTGTTTCAAATTCTACAATTTCTTGAACAGCTCCATTTCATAGTCTCAAGAAATGAATTTGTGCTTCAACCTTGCCACCATCAGGTTCCATCTTGTTATCTGAGGTTCTTCATTTGCTTCATGTTCTCTTTGTAGTCCTTTCCACCATAGCACAACATGCCCCTTCAATTTCATTTGGGCTATCTTCACCTTTTTGGGTCTCTTATTTCCTCCATCTCGAAATATTCTTCTAGCTCTCCACTCCAATCAATTAGCTCTTCCAAATTTAGTGCTTTGAAAAAGATTGGTACATCCACCTTGTTACTCTTTGTGGTTCTTGAAATAGTCCTCAAAAATATTTCCTCTCCAGCATCCATAGGTTGTTCAACTTCTCTTTCTTATATTTCCACTTCACTTCTTCACTTCTTGGGTCTCCCACATTTCCGATAGCTAATCTCACTTCATTCCATATATCGTCCTTGAGATCATCCCATATCAACTTGCGAAATTGTTCCAACATCTCTTTGATGCGAGGCATTCCTCTTCTAGGTGGCATCTTTCTCACCCTTCCAATTAACGGTTTTACGTCTACAACCATGCGAGTTTCTTCACAACCACTTTACTCAAAATTCTTGGTGGATACTCTCCATGCTCATAATCCTTGGCTCTGATACCAATTGGTGCAAGATGGTTCCTTTACACTCTGAAATTTACATTCACACTACGAACATACAACTGTATACAAATCCAAATAACAAGACACAAGATTGCACAAAAGAAACAATTCTAGGTTATTCAATTTCAATTTGCCATTAATGTATATCATTTGTAACCAAAGGCTTACAAAATTCACTCTCTCAATGGAGGCTCTATCTCATAGATTGTTTTTCCCTCTGCTCTCTATCATCACTCTTTTTTTTATCTTCTGACTATGTACTCAATTTCTCGACATCTATGGACTTTTCTTCAATTAAAGATTATATCTGTTACTTTACCCTTTCTCTTTCTAGCACTGAACTATAGCTCTACCCTCTCTATTGGATTCATCACAACTAATGCCTATGTGAACATCCTAATTGAATTGCACTCGTTCCTTTCTTTTGCACCACAATTTTTTTCTCTTTTTCTCCAAATCTATATGCAAGCCCCTTCCTTTATTCTTTGCACAGCTTCCTTGATATCGCTACCCCTTTCTGTGAGCCACCTCTTTTCTTTTTCTTTTTCTAAAACCCCCATTACTCCTTCCTCTGTTAGCAACTTCTTCATCGCTGTTATTTTTTCCCGTTTAGTTCTCCATGGTTCCAAGAAAATAAACCATTTCCCTTTCCTCTTTTTTCATGGACGACCCCCCTCCTCCCCATCACACTCTTTCTTCTTCTGCATTTTATTCATTCTGGTTTGATCTTTAATGATTTTCCCCAATAAACCATTTCCAATCAATTCTCGTCTTCAAACAATTCCAATTTTGTTTAGCCACATAGACGTTGATGTGTTCATAATGTAATAAGAAGAGAAAATGCCCAAACAAATATAGAGTATACGCCCAATCAAAAGACTTATTTGCAAGAACATTAGGAATGGCTTGGCTTGTGTCTCTCGCAACATTAATGTCCCCAGTACATCCACATAGATAAATCACAAGTTCTTTTGTGACGAAGCTATCAAAGTCGAAATAAGCCAAAATTGAAACTCAAAGCAAGCTAAAACTAAAGACATTAAACTCAAATATCTTTTTTGTGTGATGCAAGATTGCTTGTGCGCCTGGTGCTCCTGCATCATTAGAAGATTTATTACATTTTTAAAAAATATGTTATACTACATTATTTTGTTTATATATATCATGTATCTTTCCATATTGTTATAGAACATCTTATTCTAGAAAAATATAACATAAAAAATCTAAATTATTATTTAAAATGTCAAAATTTTAATATTATTACTAAAATTTACATCTTTTGCTATTACAATTCTTGCACTCTCTCTTTCTGACGATGGATCGCAGAGTGTGATCCAAAACGTTGATGCTAAAAATCACACACAATCAAATCCAGAAATGTACATGCTTTAAAAATGGATTATGGAAATCTGATAATGTTAATTTACATATATTTCAATTTTTTTAAAAACATTATGGTAGAAAAGGATTATGACAGGAACCTGACCAAGTGCGTTTCATGCTTTATTGTATCAGGATATACTAAGATGATAGCAATATCAATCTTCGTAATAATAATTAACACGATTAGTCTACAAACAAACACTGATTGATAGGAGGAATGAATTTACTATACAAGATATTTTAGTGGTTAATTATGGAAACTTACACAAGATTTGATGAATTCGTGGACAGAAATGGAATGTTCTTGGTATCTGAGCTGATTCTCGAGGTTCACAATTGTTTTGGCAGGATAATTTTTAATTAAAAGAAGAGTCGCAGCACGGAGGATAAACTATGTAAGTAAAAAACATCTCTGCCTTAATGTAAGTAGAGCGTGATGGGTCTCTACTTAAAAACCTTCGAAAAGGAAAGGCGATTGTTTTAAACTAAGAACGTGGTATTTTTTAGATAATGCACACCAACGACTAAACAAAGTTTCACTAGATATCCCTGCCAGCTGGTCCATAATACTGCAATATTTTAAACCACTAACCAGAAGCATATATTAAAATTGATATTTTCATTGACACGCCAAGGGCAAAGACATCAACAAAAGCTCTGTACCTGATAACTATTGTGAACAAATAGTGCGATTTGATGCAACGATACGAATAAAAATGAGCTGCATGCTCAAGTTTGTTGATGCTTATAATTCTCTGTCCAAAGTGATTTTATCACATGGTTATGCACTATTTCTCTCTTAACAGTTAGAAATGAATAGTGCTTCAACTTCTGGTTGTAATTGTATATTTATTTGTGAGATATAATAGAAAAGCTCGAAACCATGGGACATTATAAGATGTTTTTCCATCAGGCTATATCATTAATACAATTGAGTTTTAAAATAGAATCAATAAATTAAAAAATACTAAACTTTCTTTGAATCATTTCCAAAGAATGAAGTAAGCCAGAAAAGGTTAAATTATACAGACACAAATCAATGTGAAGCTGACAATTGAAAATTGCAATAATACAGGAGAAAAATCAGCCTTCTAGCATTGAACTTCATCTCGTGGAAGCTGTTAACGGTACATTTATTTGAACAAGACTGCAAGATACAATACCATCACTTCTAAAACGATTAACAAACCATTTGTAAGTAGGCACATACTAGGTTTAGAATCATTTTCTACACCATAGTTCCTATCAGCTTTGTAATCCTTCGAGAGATTTGTTAAAAAATAAATTAAAAAAATTCTTTTGTATATGTACAAATTTTGTTGAACAATTCTAAGAAATGCCTTGTTTTTTATTTTTCAACCATATGGCATTTTAGCTGCACTGCAAACATCTTTATATTTTAACCATTCCTGCACAGAACACTTTTTTGTCCAATCAGGCTTACTTCCATGAAATGCAGCAAAAATGTAAATTCTCCATCCTTATTATTTCCATTCTGTACCTGAAAAATGGTGCACAAAATAACATTAAACACTTCTCCATGATGTCATCTAAGCGCATTCAGCTTAATTCTGATCGTAACTGTCAAGGAAATCTAGTCAGAGCATACAATGGTCCACTAAATTCGTGACAATGATCAATCCTATTTACAGACAACATACACAAAAAAGAAGATAATTTGATTTTGTGGGTCTAATGATTATGTTCCTTTCTGCAGATCATGTCACTTCTTGACTAAGCACATCAATATTTTCTTTGAAGAAGAAATCAAATACAGGGGAAGGTAATATCTCCATGAACCAATGATTATGAGAATCAGAAAAAGATTCGGTAAATACTAAATAAAGCAACAATAGCAAAGAGACATACATTCCTTCACAAGAAAATATTAGATCCCTGAAATTGAAAATAAGTATGCCTCACAATGGGACAAGTACGACAAAGGAAGACAAACCAAAAAGAGAGATTGAAGCTGCACCCACACAAACCATCATCCAGATCCTTTGAAACTGCAGAGCTTGGAATTTAAATGAGGTCTTAAAAGGTGTCAAAGAATCCTATCCAAGGATTATGATACGTTGCTACATTTGTTGAGAATTTGAGCAATTGATGTGCTTGTTCAAAGACTCACAGACCCTAGACCTTGTTATCAAGAAGGCACGGTAAGCAGGCAACGAGGCGAATACAGTACTAGAAGGTTCTAAACGAACCATAGGATAGGCAGTGACAAGCAAGAGAGAGGATACAGTAATATGACAGTTGAAAGGGGAAGAATTTAAAATTAAAGATCCCCATGAAGAAGACAAGCATAAAGAGAAATGATAGTGAGAGGCAATAATGGACAATGGAGTGTTCCATGAGTTTTATGGAGAGCAAGAATGACAAAAAACCTACCCAAACGGAATGACGGCCAACAAAGATTAATAATTTAATAACAGAGGTTGCTGGCAATCAATGCAAATGGTGGATGAAAAGAATTAAAGGACAGTCATAAGGATGTTCTATGTAGTCATGAGAGTGTTGTAAGTGCTCTAGAGACCTAAGTTAACAGTGGAAGAGTGAAACACAAAACAATCATGAAGATGAAGACTGTGACAGGTATAGGAAACATTGAAAAATCAACTGTACAATAAACATAAGCTAAATAAAGAAGAGGACGGCGGACAGAGATCCCTGCCATACCTAATTATGAAGGAAGAGTTCATTTTTGTGTGTCAGCGATGCCAACGAAAGATAGAAGCCTGTTATGAGTAAGAAGACAGTCATGTCCTATATGAAAAGTCAAGGCCATATAATAATATGGGAGATACAAGTGTTGTGGAGTCCGATTAAAAAATTAAAAAAATTGCTGTTGCATCTACACTTTCAAGGTATCAAGAAGCTATTCAATGCAGAAATCTAAAATATTTGTCAAGGTTGTTCAAGAAGCATATAATGGAGTCGATTGTGGCCAAAGTAGGCTTTTGGTGCTGTTGTAGTTTGTAATGATGAAATTGTTGGAAGCTGTCATAACATTGTTTTGAAGTGTAAGGATCCTATTACACATGCTGAAGTTACAGTCATATGAAGACCATACAAATTCAAGGTAAATTCTTGGCTACAGAGGACAGAACCCTGCATGTCGAGGTACAATGCATAGTTATTTGAAAACAATTCAGAATTGAGAACGAGTTTTCTCATATCCAAGTTGCAGGCAACTGTGCATCAAGTACAGAAAAAGAAAGTGTTAGCCACTTCTCAACTTATGTTTACAGTGAAAAGATGTACAATAGGAAGATTGTTCACTAATGCAAACACAGTAAAAAAAAGAACGTCAAATTTAAGGTTATAAACATATGTCATGCTTCTGATTCTCATCTTAATATGCGGAAAGATCTCTTTATTTCTTTGACTCGAAGAGATATCCGTAACAACAGAAAATGAGTGGGCCAACCAAATACAAGTGATGCCAAAGGAAAAATTGATTTTCAGATTGCTGACATTTTGTTCTTCCTTTCTAAGGGTGAGGAGAAACTTATAGAACTTGCCAGTTTCCAACTCTTGGTTTTATTATTGAGAGCTATTGAGAAGTACGTGTTCACAAACCCAAAGAATTGTACTCCCACTTTAGATGATGGTGTCAAACTTATGATATTAAGACTATGTCGACCATGTGGCAATTACATTAAAGGAAGTCATGGTAGTACAGAGTTGAATATAACCAAGACACTGAAAGAAACATAATTAGTGCAGAATCTTCAACTCATAAGTTATATCAGAGTAACACAGCAGAAGCTAATTACAAGGAGGAACTAAGCATTACAAATCTTCATATTGGCAAAGAATTCAGTTGACAAGATTAAAATCGACTGCTTGAGGACAAGCAATCTTGGGTGGGGTGGATTGTAATGTTCCCTTTGTCAAATAGGCTTTAATAATAAATAACAGTAAAATCAAATAAAAATATCATATAATATAATTACAAGTTAATAAAGTTTTATGAAAGGTCAAGAGACAACAGCAAAGAGTTATGACTCTTTCCAAATATGAGATAAAAAAGGGAGAAGAGTTCATTTAAAAAGGGATATGGCAGAAGGAAGAAATAATGGAGCATAGGAATTAAGGAAGGATTAATGAAAGAAGAAAGGAATGGGAAGAAAATAAGGAAGTGACTTTTCAACAACAGAAATGATGAAAAGTTGCACTCATTCAAAGGGTAGTAACTGTAAAAGGTTGTGACTCTTTCAAAGGACAGAAATTATAAAGGGTTGTACTTTTTCAAGGGGTGGTAATTGTGAAAGGTTGTGACCCTTGCAAGGGAAGACATGATGAAGAGGCGTAACTCTCCCTCACATAGGGAGATATAAAGGGGAGAAGGTTTCCTTTGAGGAGGACATCCAAGAGAAATCAATTTGGAAAATTATTTATTATTCTCAAAAGGCAGCAATGGAGGGTGGTGACCTTTCCACCAATAAATTTAAGGAGAAATCATTCCAAGCATTCAAGGATCACTTATCAATCATCACTTATGAATCCATAAAAGCGATCATCAATTAACAATTGAAACAAACAATCAATCAGAAAATCATTCTATCAAATCAACATTCCATTAATCATCATTTACAGATATATCAAACCAGCATTCAGTACATCACCACTCACCAATCATCTAACCAATAATCACTTAATTATCACTCATGACTACCTCAAATCATGCAAGCAAAGGGATCCATTCAATCAATTGATCATTCATGCAAATATCATTCATTCAACAACACTCCATGAAGGATCAAAAAATGGAATGATAAATGAAAATAAGCAGAAGTCGAATGGAACTGAGAACTGAACTAGTGTCAGCAGCAGTGCTAATTAAGGGATAAAGCTGGTAGATAATTATAAAAATAGATCTATGCATATGTGTTCATGCAATAGAGGTAATTGCGGACATTATTTAGTAATCCTAATACTCTTTCTAATATAAACATGCATTGGATTGCAAATAGGAAGGCCTATCAACCTTTAGAGTTCACGAGACTCAAGTATGCCACCTCAAGATGAATGTTATCCTCGTGGGCGAAGAGGCTTCGTGTGCCCTTGGGTTTGAGATGTTAGGAATGTTGATCTTTAATAGAGAGAATTCAATATAGTTATTTCAGTTATTCACAATTATATTCTTGTAAGTATTTTCTGAACTATATATATAAATATATATATATATATATATCTGTATTTTGTATATGCTGTGGTAGTAATATACACACTGTTATTGATATGTTTCCACAGCATATACGAATACATATATATATGTAATACAATGGTCATGTCTATGTAGAGACATGACCGTACGTGGCTTAAGCCACGCATGGTCATGTCTTTACATAGACATGCTGTTTCATGAGCACTGTTTTACATATTGTTGCACTGTTTAATATACTTGTCGGCACTGTTAGTATAACACATTATTTTGTGTTACGTATAACTATGGTGTGATAGTTATCGTAACTCCAATATAATCATAGCAAGGTATATCGACAACAGTCGATTAACAATAGACTGCAGTACATAATGAATTCGATCCATAGTATATATATGGTATGCAGTCAACAGCATATCGAATCCGATCATTATATAATATGCAGTCAACAGTATACCGAATCTGTTCAATATGATAATGATATAATATATATATATATATATATATATATGTCAATCATATCGAAGCTATAGTTTAACACTCCCTCTTAGCAACAGAGAATTGATCAGGATCAATATCTCAATATGTAAGTGTGTTAAGATCCCCGACTCAATTCGGAACTGGATATAACACTTAATTTCTTTATATCAGGGTAACCAGCGAGACTTGAAATATACTTAACCCGATGGAAGAATATTATCACAACCCCTGACTCAATTCGGAATTGGATTCGGTGATAAGTGATAGTGTCAAGATATCCGGCGCAATCCGGATCAAAACTTGAAGCACATGTTATCATAATCCCCGACTAAATTCGGAACTAGATTTAAATGATAACTTAATTAGGTCACACTATTGTAGGTCGTCACCATACAATGGTGACCTCACACAAGAAAAATAGTCACTTTTCAAAAACACATAATATTGCAATATTTAATTTAATTTAATTTTATTCATGAATATATCAAATTACATGATAGAGAGAATTAATCTCAGAAGTTTACTCACAACTTAACCATACCTAGTTTCCTTCTTAAGTACTCGATTTTTAACTTTGCAAGAGGTTTGGTAAAGATGTCGGCATTTTGTTCTTTAGTACTAATGTAGACCAATTTGATGATGTTTCTGTCCACCATGTCTCTTATGTATTGATAAGGAATTTCTATGTGTTTAGAACAATTGTGAAAGACTGGATTCACTGAAAGTTTAATATAGCTTTGATTGTCACAATGAATTATAGTAGGCTTTAGAGGCTTGCCAAACAATTCAAATAGTAACTTTCTCAACCATACTGCTTCTTGAGCTCCCATCGAAGCAGCCATATATTCAGCTTCAATCGAGCTTTGAGCAACTGCTAATTGTTTCCTACTGAAGCATGAAATCAAAGCAGATCCAAGACTAAAGCAACATCCTGTAGTACTTTTGCGATCGACTGCATTTCCAGCCTAGTTAGAATCAGAGAATCCTTAAAGTTGTATCTCAAGTTTCCCGTATTTTAGGCCCATTCCAATAGTACCACGTAGATATCTTAGAATATGTTTAGCAGCTGTTAGATGAATCTTCTTTGGTTCACACATGAAATGACTTAAAACATTTGTAGCATAGCAGATATCAGGACGAGTGTTTACCAAGTACAAAAGAGATCCAATGAGTTGTCTATAATATGAAGGATCTGTAGGTTCTGAGTCCGTGGCTTCATCTTTGAGTTTATGAAGATTAGTTTCCATTGGTGTGGTTAATGGTTTACAATCCATCATGCCAAATTTGGTTAATATGTCCATGGTATATTTTCTTTGATTTAGGAAAATATGGTTTTCCTTTCGTAATACTTCTAATCCTAAGAAGTAGTGCAACAACCCTAGATCCTTCATGTCAAATTCGTTTGTAGATCTTGTTTGCATTTAATAATAAGATGATCTTCTCCTGTTATTAATAAATCATCTACATAAAGAACTATGATTACCATTTCACCTTTGAATGTTTTGAAGTATATGTTAGGATCAGCTTCATTTTTGGAATACCCTAACTTGGAGAGATAACTGTCTATGTGTTCATACCATGCCCTAGGAGCTTGTTTAAGACCTTAGAGAGCTTTCTTCAATTTACAGATGTAACTATTACTGTCAAGAGTGGTGAAGCCTTCAGGTTGTTCTATATATACCTCTTCTTCAATAACACCATTAAGAAATGTTGTCTTTACATCCATTTGATGTATCTTCTACCCTTTGGCTGCGGCAATGGCTATAATGGTTTTTATAGAGGTATATTGGGCGACTGGAGCAAAGGTTTCTTCGTAGTCAATTCCAGCCTTTTGAAAAAAACCTCGGGCTACAAATCTGGCCTTATGTTTTTCAATACTACCATCTGAAGCATATTTGATTTTGAATAACCATCTTAAGGAGACGATTGTTTTCCCTTTAGGTCTAGGTACTATTTCCCAAACATCATTTTTTACAATAGATTGATATTCCTTGATCATCGCATCTTTCCAAGCTTGACATGTTAAGGCTTCTTTAACATTAGATGGTTCAGATTTTGTAAGTTCTGCCATAAGTGCAAGATAGCACTTCTGATTTCTTGTTCTTTTACTTTTTTTAAATACTTCATCTGGTTCAACATTATTTTCCTCAATCATTTTTCTTGCCCATAATGGTCTTTTCTTGTTGTTATAAATTTCAACATCTTCAAGATTGGATGAAGGAAGTTCATTGTTTTCTATTATGTTCTCATCATCTAGAGAGGTATTCTCCCTCTGATTCTCAATTTCATCATTTTCTATAATATTCTCCCTCTGGTTCTCATTTGATCCTTCTTTTGCGAGTGTAGAGATTTTTAGAGCAATATCCTCTTCAAATTTGATGTCTTTGCTAATGTCAATAGATTTATGTCCTAGTATGTATACCCTATATCCTTTAGTAGTTTCACTGTAACCAACAAATATTCCTTTCTTTCCAGATGATTCTAGTTTGGTTCTTTTCTCTTTAGGAATGTGCACATACACGGGACATCCGAAGATTCTTAGATGGCTTAGACCTGGTTTCTTCCCTGTAAAAGCTTCTTCAAGTGTGATGTTTTCTATGATAGAGTGAGGACACCTGTTTTGAATGTATACAACAGTATTAGATGCTTCGGCCCAAAATGAGGTATGAAGATTTTGATTATGCATCATAGCCTTGGCAGCTTCAATAATGGTTCTATTTTTCCTTTCTACTACTCCATTTTGTTGAGGATTATATGGTGCTATATACTCCCTCTTAATCCCAACAGAAGTGCAAAATTTTTAAAAATTTTCAGAGATATATCCACCTCCATTGTCAAATCTTAGTGTTTTATTTTCTTCCCAGTTTGGTTTTCCACTAATGCCTTAAATTGTTTGAACTTCAGTAATACTTCATTTGATTCTTTCAGTTTAAGAAAGTAGATCCAAGTTTTTCTAGAGTAATTGTCAATGAAGATTACATAGTATGAAAACCCTCCTAGTGAGAGAGTTGACATAGGTCCACATAGATTTGTATGTATGAGTTCTAATACAACTTTGGTTTTATGTTCACTGGAAGGAAAAGATTTTTTGATATTTTTCCCTAGGGCACATCCTTTACAAGTACTAATATGATTTGATGTTTGATTAGGTATGCCTGTGGTGATTTTCTTTATGGAAGGAAAGGTGCTAAATCCAAGATGACCTAATCTTCTGTCCCAGAGTTCATTAGAGTTTGATACTTCATGACATAGAGCTGATTTGTGATTAATGCCTAACTTGTATAGGCTTCCATCCCTATGACCTATAGAAATGGCATTTTTTATATTAGTGTTTTTAGTCCATATTAACACTTTATCTTCTTGAAAAGTGACTCGATAGCCTTGATTTGCTAAGCCAGAAATGGAGACCAAGTTCCTTTTTATGCCTGGTACAAAGAGAACATCTTTCAACAATAGAGATACTCCATTTTTCAATTTAATTGAGCAGGTCCCAATTCCTTTTGTTGGATAAGTGGAGTTGTTTCCAATTGTAACTTCTTCAGAAGAATCTTCCTCTAGGGTTTCAAATTGATCTCTGAATCTAGTTATGTGTCATGATGCTCCGCTATTGATTATCCAAGTGTTTTTGCTTGAATTTACTTCACTTGATAAGGCCAAGAAGAATAGAGATATTTCTGCCCCTTTGACTTCAACTAATGCTGCTTGAATTTTCTTCCTCTCTGGACAGAACCTGTGTATGTCCAAGTTTATCGCATTTATAACACTATACTTCGGAGAAGTCTCGATTTTTGTAATTTTTGTTATGGTTTCCCTTCTTATGTTTAAACTTCTATTTGCTTTTGAAGTTTGAATGAGTATTTAGAGCTTGAATCTCTTCTCCTTTGTTAGGCCCGATCCCTCTTGATATTAACCGGGATTCCTCTTGAGTGCAGTCATTCTTGAGTTGATCAAACTTAGGTAGAGAAGAACGTCTAGTTATACATTGAATAAAAGATTCCCATGTAATAGGTAATCCTTTAAGGGCTATTAATGTTAACTCCATGTCATCAATATTATTTCCAATGGTGGATAGTTGATCTCTTAATTCAGAAATTCTAAGAAAGTAAGATGTGTGATGGTCTCCCCTTTGTTCATTATTAAATTCAAAAGTTGTTGTTTGCGAGTAAGTAATCTACTTGTATTATTAATCTCAAGTGTCTCTTGAATGGTTTTGAATACTTCATAGGCAGTTTTAAGCCTTGCTATGGAGGGAAGGATATGATCTTTAATAGCATCAATTATTATTTTCTTTGCTTTATTGTTACGTCTTTTCCACGTTGATTTATCCGGTTCATCTTCAAGCATCTTTTTATCTTCCTCAACATAGGAATCTAATTCAAGTTCTTGGAATAGTGTTAGGATTCGTATTTTCCATGAGAAAGTTTGAAGCACCTTCAAGTCTATCTTCTACTTTAATGCTGTTGGCCATTATAATTTTCTTCTTATTTATAATGGATCTGATAGAATTCAGAATTTGTTTATATTGATTCTTCTCTAGTGAGGCTCTGATACCATGTTAGGAATGGTGATCTTTAATAGAGAGAATTCAATATAGTTATTTCAGTTATTCACAATTATATTCTTGTAAGTATTTTCTGAACTATATATATAAATATATATATATATATCTGTATTTCGTATATGCTATGGTAGTAATATACACACTGTTATTGATATGTTTCCACAACATATACGAATACATATATATATGTAATACAATAGTCATGTCTATGTAGAGACATGACTGTACGTGGCATAAGCCACGCACGGTCATGTCTTTACATAGACATGCCGTTTCATGAGCGTTGTTTTACATATTGTTTTGCACCGTTTAATATACTTGTCGGCACTGTTAGTATAACACATTATTTTGTGTTACGTATAACTATGGTGTGATAGTTATCGTAACACATTAATATGTGTTACGATCAGTGTTCCAAGACTCGGACTCGGCAAGGTGGATTTGGGCTCGGACTCAGACTCGGCACCTGGACTCGGCAAATTGAAAAACCTAAGAAATTCAAAGATTTTTAAGGATTTAAATCTTTTTTCAAGCATCATTCAATCAGTTAACATCAAATACACAATAATTGACATAAATAGAAGCTACTTTGCATACATAGACAAGTTTACATCGATCACATAAGTATACATGCGAAGTGAATATCTGTAGGCTAGTTTATGTAACTTTGTATTTCAGATTTGAAGAGTAGTATTTTTGTTGCAGAGTCTCTGTTTGCAGTTTGCACATCTGTGTTATGTTTGTAAGACTGTATTGCTGAATAGAGAACATTTGAATTATCATTCAGTTGTTATGTTATTTCCTGAGTTTCTTGAAGCGTTTGTCGCTTAGGATGTGTTTCTATAGAAGCAACTATTATGCTATTTGAGTTCATGTCGCCTTGAAGACAAAATTGTTTGGCATTTGTTTGTATGGAATTTGTCCCCATCAATATCATTGCATTGAAACCAAACTTTTTGGCACATCAGGTATCCTAATGCATTGATTTATAAAATCATGTGTCAATTGGAAAATATCCAAAAAGGTGGTGCTGCCTAATTCCAGAAAGTGGCATTGCAGACAGAAATTAATTTAAAACCGGTTACTAAATTACATGGTACCATAAATACTTTCAATCTAGGAAATAATATCTAATTCTACACATCAAGGTTGTTACAGATTAGTTAAGAAAAGAATTAACAAGAAGAGAGTCCATGTATGAATTGAAGGATGAATTAATCCTGTTAAACCTTTTATTTTTTTATGTTTTTATGTTTTTTAACGTGGCTGGACGCACAAAGTCCAGAGCACCGGACTCGACGAGTCCAAGGACTCGGTGAGTCCTACAAACTCGCCCAGGACTCGGCCGGGTCCTTGAGTCGGGTCAGCTGGCCTCGGCGAGCCTGGCTCGATTTGGGACTCGCAGAGTCCTGTCAGGACTCGTAGAGTCCCGGAACACTGGTTACGATAACTATCACACGATAGTTATCGTAACTCCAATATAATCATAGCAAGGTATATCGACAGCAATCGATTAACAATACACTGCAATACATAATGAATTCGATCCATAGTATATATATGGTATGCAGTCAACAACATATCGAATTTGATCATTATATAATATGTAGTCAACAGTATACCGAAACTATTCAATATGATAATGATATATATATATATATATGTCAATCATATCGAAGCTATAGTTTAACATGAGATACCATCAAATGCGACACCCCAAGATAATTGCTATGCTTATGGGCTTAGGGCTTTGTGTGCCCTTGGCTTGAGGTTCCATCAAGCATGACACCCATAGGGTGTTAAGCGTAGTTACAAGACTCGGACTTGCCTCGGACTCGACAAGCTGGATTCGGGCTCAAACTTGGCAAATTGAAAAACCCAAGAAATTCAAAGTTTTTTAAGGATTTAAAACTTTTTTCATGCATCATTCAGTCAATTAACATCAAAGACACAATAATTGAGATAAACAGAAGCTACTTTGCACACATAAACAAGTTTACATTGATCACATAAGTATAAATGTGAATTTATGAAGGAAATAAGTTAACTGTTAAATTAGTTACTAAATAACACATTAGAAATCTGAAATATAAAGTGTCACTGTCAAAAGTCCACAATATTCATGGAATATGAAATGCATGGAATCAAAAGTTCAAAACATATATCAAAATAAAAGGCCCTATGTCTTCCTGCGCGTACGCCTAAGATAGGTCATGGAAGATTCTGCAACCATCTTTTGTCCCTATGTCTAAGGCTCAACCTCAGTAGCATCCTCATCCTCCTCATAATCATCATCATCCTCAGATCCCTCACTCTCAGCCTCGGGGTCCTTCGCTGGGTCTCCTCGCTCTCTAGCATCCTCCTGTGCCATTGCTACTACCTCTGCCTCTTGATCCACCTGATCAACCCATTCCAAGTCTTCATCATTGAAGACAGGATCATCAATCTCAGTGTTCCACTATGCTAGTGGATCAACCTCCTCTAAAATGATAGGAGATGTGTCAGTGCCCAAGATCTGTCTATGACGAAGGCGCAGGTTATAATGCACAAACTGGAGATTATTCATCCTTTTCACTGCCAACCTATTGCGCTTCTTCAAGTGTATATGTTCGAACATACTCCAATTGCGTTTGCATCTTGAAGCACTACATGGCTAGCTCAAGATACAAACTGAAATCCTCTGTAAATTTGGCACTGTATTACCAAACATCTCCCACCATGCATCTGAAACAAGAGATTTTAAAAATCAATTCTATAACTCTGACTTTATCAATGTAAAATGGTAATAGAATTAGAAATTAGAATTTAGATTTTAGAATCATAGATTTTTACCTGGCATCAGTAATGTACGATTTTTCGTGCATAAGTCTCATGAGAATAAGTCTCCTTGTGAAGTCCTATACATTTCTATCTCACAGACTACATGTGTTCCAAGTGATTCATCCAGTGACATTCTCTCTACAACATCATAGAGTCCACTCCACACCTCATCATTGACCTTAAAACCTGGGCTAAATTGGAATGCTGGATTAAGGAAGTGGCCAGCTGCATGTATAGGCCTGTGAAGTAGATTGTGCCATCATCGATCAATGACAGCCCATATGGGACCATATTTATCCCAATTCCCTGCATAAAATTTTATAATGGCCTCTTTCACCCTATCCATGCCCTGATCAATATATCCCATTGCGGGCTTCTCTCCATCAACAATTTGTATGAGAACAATAAGAGGCTCTATGAATTGCAATCATTGTGAAAGTAGAAAGTTAGAAACATTAAGCTTTAAGATTTACTTTAAAAAATGAACAATGAACATAAACAAGTGTGAACAGAAATGATGAAATGAAATGGAAATGACGACAAAAAGGAAAATTACCTCCACAATCTCCTTGGCCGGTTGCCAAAAGCCACTCTCATAAAAAATCCGATCAATCGTCTCACTCCCTGCATTGGTCTTTGCATATGATGATGCAATCCACTGCTCACTTACAAACATGCGTTTCAAAGCGCCCTTGGCCTTAAGCAAAGATTGCAACGTGAGAAAATTTGTTGCAAATCGGGTGACCTTTGAACAAGACAACTCTTTTTTATTTGTGAACTTCCTCATAAGGTTGAGGACCCAAGTATGATTATATATGAATTTACAAATATTTCTTCCTTGCTCTACACATATTTTTATCCAAGTAAGTTTGCCAAGATCCTCCAACATGAGGTCAATGCAATGAGCACAAAGGGTCCAAAACAAGTGGCGTTGCCTCTCCTTAAGAAGTTTATCTATAGCAACATAATTTGCTGCATTATCCGTGACTATTTGCACCACATTCTCCTCACCCACCTCATTCAACACTTCCTCAATTACCTCACAAAGATACTCAACATTTTTTTCCCCTGAAGCATCAATTGATTTCAAAAACACTGACACCTAAGGAAAAAAAAAGCAATTTAGTACAATCATAATTTAAAAAATTAATCACTAAATCAATAGTTTACTACTAGTAAGTAGTAGTAAGTACAAGTTCTACAATTACTTGATGAGGAGACAAGAAAATTAAGCAATGTTCTATTTTTTCTGTCAATCCAACCATCAGTCATGATTGTGCAACCCTTCCTCCTCCATACCTCATGCTGCTCCTCAATTGCAACTTTTACATCAGCCACCTTTTGGATCGAAATAGGACCTTTTAGCTCCTCACCATTAGGGGCTTTGAACCCCAGACCACAAACAGTAACAACATCTATTGCAATTTCCCAATAAGGACCCCTAAAACAAATTAAATAAAGACAATAAGTATACTATTAAGTTTTACTTTCAACTTTAAAAATGAATATAATGAATGTGGAATGTGGCATATTCTTGAGTCTTAAAAGCAAGAAAAATAAGACAGAGAAATTAAAATAATAACAAGTACCTTGTTGTATTAAATGAAGTGTTGTTGTAGAAAAACAAATCTCCAAGTGCCATTTTCAGAGCCTCATGCTTCTCCTTATTCCAACCCATGCTCTTAAGCGATGGTTGGGCACCCAGAGTCGTGCGTGGAACAAAAATGGAATCTAGTGTGGATTTCTTCTTACGAATCTGAGGCCCAATGGTCATATTTGCACTTGCAGTAGCACTACAAGATGAAGGTAATGAAGAACAAAGACTTGAAGACCTCTCTCCACCTAAGTTTGCCATTTTTTCGTGTTGCTTCTTTCTTAATTCTTTTTTCTCTTCATGGGCCTCTAAATGAGCTTGCATTTCACGTACAACCTCCTGGGTTGCTCTTTGGCATGGTTTAGCATCATGTAGGAACCCCTTTCAGGCTCTTGCTGCTGTACTATTTGTTTCAATAGTTTTATAATGTTTTTGTATTTTTGGCAAGGGTTTTTGACATAAAAAGCAAATAACATAACGCTGAAATACTGAATAGAAAATGAACTACTGCCTTTATTAAGTTTCAATGAATCAAACTCAGTACAAAAGATAATATCTGATTTAGTAACAGCAAATAAGATTGGATTCAATACATATTACAAACCTAGGAATTTATTGATGAAAATCGCACTTTCCCAACATAACTGCTTCCCAGCATTAAGACGCCTTCTGTAGTGTTCTGCTCACACTGGATAAAAGATGGCGTGCTGTCCGCAATCCCACTTCTCTGAACCTATAAATCAATGTTGCAAATGATGGAGTAAACCTCTGCTGAAGCACAATAGAAGTCTCTGGATGAAACCTCCGCTGGCTATCAAATTCACCAGATATCTCACTGGCTCAAATGATGAACACACAGAAGAACTACATTCTCCAATAGCTGCACTGTCAAACCCTTTCTCAAAGCTCAAGAGTTGAAGAAAATTCAATCCATAATGAAAATTGGATGCCCTTTGCTTCTCACGCTAAGCATATATATCCTTCCAAGTCTAAATCGCACCCAAAAAGCAAGAATTGCGATTTTTCTCAAGCAAGTGCGATATAATATTATAAACATTAAATTGATGATTTATTTTATCATTTAGACTTAGGAAGAAGTCAAATAAATTATTAATAAATTTGGCCCCCTTCTCATGACGTTAAGACCCTCAACTTAAGTGATTTTAATATAAAGTTATAATATAACTTTATATTAAATAATTATTCTTCTTTAATACTTAGCCACGAAAAATGTCATAACCCCCATAATATTGTGAATCTGACCAAGCCGTTTGAACTGGGAGTTAGTGAAAATATTCTCCATGTGACCATGAGGTATTTCTAAAAATAGCAGGGGTCCATCTCTAAAGCTCCAGAATAAGCCTAAAAATAGCCATTTCTTCCTTGTGCCATAATTGACCCCCTATCCATGTCTACTAGCCTACGAGGGTCAACTGATAGGCTAACCACTAGCTAGCATGATATCACTAACTTGAAGGGGACATCACACATCATGCCCTGATATATGTGCAAGGTGATATTTCAATCTGTTAATACCTCCCCCATTAAATTTAACAAGACAATGCCAACATGTAACTACTTTTTTTGAGCCCGGGATGACATATTTCCAAGTCTTATCCCTTTCTACACGAATAGGGTCTGCATCTGGGTTAATTGAAGGCCTAGATGAACTACCCTCACGCTGAGACATTATGCTGCTGGTGCTGCAATATATCATAAATAAAAAAAATAGGCATCTTCAATAATGAATATCAAAGACTAGGGCTTCTTTCTTTGCAAATCTAAGATTCTAAAGACAAACAAATGTAAACACAATGTAGATATGCAATTTGAATGTAAAAAATTCATAAAACAACACAAAAGTGTAACTCACCTCTTCAAAATTGCTCCAAAAATGAAGAAATGCAACTCAAATTTACAGAGGCCACCTCCAAATACTTCTTTCAGCTCCTCTCAATGTGTGAATACAAGCAATCAACATATGAGAGCCAATCGATTTAATAATCTGTTTTCTAAAACCCCTATATTCTTCTCCCAAGCCTTTTTCTTCTCTTCTAAGTCTTTGCAAATGATGGAAAGACCTTTTTAGGTCTTAGAGAAGAAATATAAGAAAAAAAGAATCATTAAAAACAATTAAATTTTTTTATTTTTTGCTTTTTGTAAGTGCTGGACGCGGCAGAGACTGGAGGACGGGACTCGCTGAGTCCACCGAGTCAGCTTGCTGAGTCAAAAAGACTCGACAATCTTGACTCGGCTAGGGACTCACCGAGTCCTGTAACTTTGGTGTTAATCCTCATGGGCTGGGAGGGGTATTAGTGCTCCTGGGCATGATCAAGGAAGATGGAACACCTCCAAGGTGAACTAAGGGAACATATTTATTTTTTACAGAATAAGCTAAATAGAAAATTAAAAATCATTTTTTTTGTTGCGACTCTGTTTAGCTTCAAAATTCTACATTTTCAGCTTCTAAAACTTATTTATCTTTAACAGGATAAGCTAAAGTATAGAAAATAAATATCATGTTTTTTGTTGTGACTCTGTTAAGCTTCAATATCCCACATTTTATGCTTTGCAAAGGTCAGTAAAACAAATTCCCAGCCCTGGGATTCAAACCTGTTTATTTTTGTAGTAGTGGGTTGACAGTTATCTTCACCTTGAATCAAAACTCAAGTTGATTGCAAGTCCAATCCCCACAAATTGGAAAAAAGCACTGTTTAGCAAAATGATCATTGTTGTTGATTGCACATTGATTCCTGGGGTGTTCCATCTTATGCCTTTATGAATGGTGAGATTTTCTTATTTTCACTTTCTCTCAAGTATTTTTATACTATATAATGGAGAGCTTCATAAGAGTATTTGTTTTCTTTTTTTACTGTTTTAAAGACGATATCAAAGGAGACATCTTGCTATCCACAAGAAGGATTTTGGAGACAATGGGCCATCCACCAAGGGACCCAAATACGGGAATGTCCCCCACGTTTGGGAGAGACATCCCAGAGGTGTTACTGTTATTTGAATTTTGGGGGGGAATGAGGAGGGAAAGTTTTGTCCCTGCCCCATCCCTGAAACTTCACAAAAACCCCAAGGACACATCCACAGGGCACATTGTTATTAATAAGTGTAATCATGTAAAAGTATTGCCACTTAGGATACACATTGATGCTGATATGGATGGCTTCAAAGTGACAAGGTAGAAGGCCCACGTGCAATAACACAGCTGCTCTTAAAGTCCTGGTCTTGAATATTCCTTTTGAACGGAACGATGACAAGCATCTCAGTTAGATGACCATCTTGTAGCAATCGAATATCCTCCTTTTATTTTAATCTACAATAGACACTTGTTTCATTCATGTTATAAGGTTTGACCTTCAGAGAGAAATAAAAAATGATCTTCCAAGAGACTTAGAACGAAAAGTTTTTAACTTCCTCCTTTCTCTGAAATTTTTTGTGAGCACATAATCAGGAAATATATGTATATTTTGCTTTGATAACAAAAAAAATATGGCCATGAGGCCACAACAACAATATGGGTTTCTGTTTCTTTTAAAAAAAACACAGCCTGTGAACACATCATTCAAAGTTTCTCCTCCTGCAGATAAACAGTTTAAATCTGAAGTTTGTATATTAAATAGCAGTTTCGAACATGGAAGTTTATCATAAACTTGCAGATTTTCATTCTTCCCAAAAGCCTACTATGAGGGTTTCTTATGTTTTTCTCTGAATCTTGACATTTTTTGAAAACTTTGTTGCTAGCACATAATCTGCTCCATGTTTTGTCCTTAAAGGGTTTTCTTGTAACCAATATGCTTCTAGAGACATGGTAGGTACTCTCCTGGATTGCATTCTAGTACACTTTTCAAGGCAAACCCTGAATCTGCAAGAAATTACAAAATTCTACATCTTTCTACAAAATGATTGGACCTGTTACCATATCTTTTCAACTGTAATTATATATTCTTGTCGCTGATGTTATGAATCATTTGCTGTCCTGTATCTAACCAGCAACATTCATGTTCCCTGATATCATTCAGTGTTCTTCTTATGATGTTTGAAACATCATGCTCTGTACATTCTATTCCTGTTGATTTGATACAAAACTCTATGCTTCAGTTTTCTCTTTCTGCTTATTATGACAACAATACCAATCCTTATTCCGCAAACATATCAATGAAACTTGTTAATGAAGACAAGCTTCATTGATATTTTTGCAGCATAAGCATGAGAATTGAAATACATCAGTGGCTGAAGAATCAAGTACAAGCGTTCAACACTCATGCAATTACAAGTGGAAGTGACCTTTGATATGAGGTTAATTGCACTTGTTTTAGCCTAAGTGTTGCATCTTTAAACAAAAGCAAATGCAGCTATTCCATATCATATGGTAATCTGAAACAAAAGGTTTCAAGTAAGGTACTTGTCCCTTTAATGCTTCTTAATTCTTGGAAATATGATAACATATCAGTTCTGTTTTCCTGATCTATTCTTCATTAATCTTACTCTCATGGGTATGCTGGGCTCAATAACCCTCGTGGGAGCCTATAGTTAATTCCACAAGGCCATGACAGACAAGATCCTGCACAGGAAACAAACACATTAGCAGAAAATTGCTTGTACTTCAGAGAATGTGATCTCTTTGACTTTTGTTGATCTTTACTTGCTCTTATTCGAAAAATGTCATAACTGAATAAAATAGATGCATAGGCCAGTAGTATCAGGAGATCGGTCATTGCTTAGATCATAATGAT
This sequence comes from Chamaecyparis obtusa, assembly GCA_027943335.1. Classification (NCBI taxonomy): domain Eukaryota; kingdom Viridiplantae; phylum Streptophyta; class Pinopsida; order Cupressales; family Cupressaceae; genus Chamaecyparis; species Chamaecyparis obtusa. The sequence goes on from BSBK01000233.1 coordinate 543,867, forward strand.
CTAACATGCATTTTTCACAATTTTACAGGACACTTGCAAGAGAATCGGACACTGAAGGGACCAAAGACAAGACTTGGACTAGACTAGAAGACACCTATGGACCTACACCAGCCATTAAAACTACCAAGCAATGGCTGGTTTCCTCTTATCTCCTTCTTATGCCTCTATTTTATTCAGTTTCATGTTGTCATTTGAATAGGGAAGTGAAGGCTACTCTCACGGTCTTGTGTGAGAGAAGATAGTTAGATTCAATGATTACATTTCTTTAAATTATTCATGTTCAATTTGCAAAGAAAACAAATATGAAATCTTGTTTATAATTTACAAATGAATAGAATAGAACTCTTTTTTTGTACTTCATTGTAATTATTCAAAACTAATCATAACTACAAATAAGAGGAACAATGTACCTCAATTCAGACAACAACAGTATCTTAGCTAAATTAATGCATGTGCACAAATTTAGTAACATTTCTGGCGACCTTTGCTAGTTGTCTGCCTGCTAGACACAAACAGAAGCCTTTGTCCATTGGGTTATAGAGTCCATTAGAACAAAAACACTGTGACGCCTAAAAGCAGATTAACTAACTATCTTGCCAGAAACCTTTACATGAACTTGGAACAACTAACTACTGACTAAAGTAGCAAGACTATGTGCTTGGACAACACTGGAAAACGACAACTAACCTAGTATGCAAAGCATTTATTGAAAGCATGCCTATGAAAAAGAGGTAAATCAAACCTCAAAGCAACGCTTGAGGATATCCCATTGACTGGGATAGGTAGCACTTCTCAATCCAGATTTGACAATTGAAAAGCATTGTGTTGTTTGCATTTGTAATCATGAAAGGGCCTGTCCATATGTTATCAAACTTTGTATGATGACTTGGCTTGCTTTTAAGAACATCCCACTTGAGAACCGGATCACCTTCCTTGAAAGTTTTAAAGGTTGCTTTTCTGTCGAAAGTTCTTTGTCTGGAGTTGTTGATACTCCATGTTTTTCAGAGATTTCCCCCTTTCTTCCTCTAATTCCAGCAATTGAGCATATCTCAATTTCAATGGATCATCTTCTTCAAACAATAGCATCTAACCAACAAGATCCAAAGATGGAAATTCAGTTGAAATAGGCAGCCTTGCCTCTTTTCCATATACTAAAACATAAGGGGAACTACCAATGATCTGCTTGGGCGTAATTCTGTCCAACCACAATGCAGACTTCAATTGTGAATGCCAAGCTCTCTGATTCTCCTCCAATGTTCTCTTGATAATCCTAATCAGATTTTTATTGGTTGACTCAGCCAACCCATTACCCTGGGGGTAATAATTTGAGGAAGTCTTAAGATAAATGCCATCCTTTAAAGCCCATTCAGTTATCTTTGAACCTACAAATGCTAAGGCATTATCAGAAATAATTGATTCAGGAACTCCAAACATGGTTACAAGATCCACATAGAAGTTTAGAATAGCAGATTCAGTAGCTTCTCTTAAAGTTACAGCCTCAGACCAGCACGTGAAATAATTTGTTGCAGTCAAAATCCACTTATGACTTGCACTGGAACTTGGATTAATAGGGCCTATGAAGTCAATGCCCCAGGGTTGTTCCACTAAAATTGGTTGTAAAGGTAAAGCTGTCAGTCTTTCTTTTCCTGCAAATTTAGCACATTTTTCACACTTTCTTGCCCAAGCATGGGCATCCATAAACAGGCTAGGCCAATAATAGCCAGCTCTCATGATCTTCCAAGTTGTTCTTGGACTGAAATGGCCTCCAAAAGGTCCATCATGAAAGTCATGCAGTATTTTATCAACTTCAGCATTATGAATACATTTCAACAACATTCCACTATAGTCTTTTCTGAATAAAATACTATTAGTCAGTACATAAGGAACAGATTGGAGTCTAAAATACCTTGTCTTGGCTTTGTCAAGATTAATTGGACACTCTCTAGTCTACAAAAAATGTGTCATGTTTGCTATCCAGTTTGTTGGTTGATCATTTTCAAGTGCATTTTTATTGGCAAAAACTGTTTTTGCAGTATCATTTGCACTTAGAATCTTCTCATTTTCTAGTTGCTCACACAAGCCTTTACCTCTAACAAGCTTGGTCACCTGGATGTCCACATCATATTCCATAACTCGGGTGATCCAACCAGCTCTCTTCTCATTAAGATTCCTGCTCAGCAAAAATTCCATCCCACTAGGATGTGCAACCATAAGACGAATTCTCCTGTTAGAAACCAAATGTCTAAACTTTTTCATTTTTTTGACAAGTACATGTTTTTCTACAAAATTGTACGGCTGTTCCTATTCTTCTAAACCTTTTCTGAAAAAAGCAATGGGCTGTTCAAAACCCTTATCATTTTGCTAAACCAGCACTGCAAAAATTATATCCATGCTGCCATAAGCATATAATATGAAATCTTTTGAAAAATCAAGATTTACCAATGTAGGAGCAGCAGATAACGCCTCCTTTAATGCTTCAAAATGTGATGTCCACGTTTTAGTAGGAGTCTGGAGGATGTTTTTGTCAGCTCATCATCGCAATCCTCGTGAGCTGGCGGATGGTTTAGAGGGTCTCTTTGTTAGATTTACTATTTATAGTAAGTCTAATTTTGTCAGGTTTCTATTTCTGGCAAGATAGTATGGACACAGGATGTTGTTGGTTAGTTGGATTTAGCTTCATCACCTTGCATATGGAGTTATTGAATTAAGCTTTGCTTAATTAAATAGCTATGTTATTTACATGTTATATTTTGATGGTGTGTAGTTGACGATTCCTTAATGAAAAGTGTGTCCTTGAAGTTTTGGCAAAGTGTGTGGTGAAAGGCTTGTTTTATATGGTCTTAAAGAAAAAGACTTGAGAAATTCAATTTCATTAACAAATAGCCATTGTTTATGTTGGAATAAACTTGCTGAAGAGTTCAAAATTATTGGAATAAGGGTTTGGTTCAATTCCTTGGAGAAACGTTAACTTATCTCAAGAAAAATCGTGCACTTTGAATTGTCTTCAATGGCAATGAATTGTGTTGTGAGCTGCTGCGATTCAAAAATGGAAGAATGCCATATGTAATTCCTTGAACCCATGACAAACAGAGGGTCCACGTTTAAACATATGCTGGCATGGGTTTATGAGGAAGCCCCCTACATTGCTTTAAGCTTCCGTTTAGACATGGAGACCGCCTTGGGAATTGCGGCTTGTTTCTTAGGAGCTGTGTCAATTTAAAATGGATGAGCAATGTGCTATGCTGGCTGCGATCCAACCTCAAGTTGACGTTTCCAGCTAGGCTTATATTTGGAGTTGATTTGATAAGGTGCCAACTTCATTTAATTCTGTTCATTTGAGACTTTAGCATTGTATTGTGTTTTTTTAAAGCAAGAGATTAAGTTTATTTGCTGTTATCAATTATTCCATAAATTTGAGAAAATACAAAAAAATAATATATTTTCAAAAAAAGACAATTTTTTTAGCAAAACTATCAAAGAGAAATCATAGTTGCAGCAAAGAGCTAGCCAGGCTCTTTACACAAAACTGTGCTTAGCTTCTTTGGTCCAACTGAAAACAACATTTTTTTTTAGCATTGCTATTAATGGTTTCAACAAATTAGCAATATCTGGAATAAAGTGTCTTACAAAGTTAATTCTGCCAAGAAAACTTTGTAAACCCTTTTTATGATTAGGCACAGGTAACTCCAAAATGGCTTGTACTCTTTCAGGATCAATGGATGTACCATATTCTGAAACTATGTAACCCAAAAGTCTATCTTCATGAACAACGAAAACAGATTTCTTTGGGTTTAGAGAAATACCAAATTCTTTGCATCTTTCTAACACTTGCTTGAGATGAACAATATGATCATTGGCTTCTTTGTTGTACATTGTTATGCCATCTAAGTACACAAGCACAATTTTGTACATCAAATTTGGAAAGTCATATCCATAGCTTTTTGAAATGTAGCCCCAACATTTGACAACCCAAAAGGCATTCTCCTATAAGCCATTGTACCCCATTTTGTAGTAAAGGCGGTTTTGAACTGATCATCATCCTTTACTAAAATCTGGTTATAACCAGAATATCCATCAAGCAAGGAAAACCTTTCAGATCTAGAAACATATTGTAGAATTTGCTCCATGGATGGTAAAGGATGCCTATCCTTTAAGGAGGCCCTATTTAAGTCCCTAAAGTCAACACAAAGTCTTAACTCCCCATTTTTCTTTCTAACTGGAACTAAATTGGAAACCCATGAAGTGTGTTTAATTGGAAAAATAATACCACTTTCCATAAGCTTCTTTAGCTCTTTAAGCATGAGGGGTTCTAACTTAGGATTGACAAGCCTTTGTTTATGTCTTATAAGCTTAGCATTAGGCTCTAACTCAATAGTATGTTGGGTCAGCTGAGGATCAAATCCTTTCAAATCAGAATAATCACAGGCAAATACATCATTAAACTCTTGAAATGGCTCTATAAAAGCTTGCCTTTCTTGCTGGGAATTAACCTTACCAATTTTGAGGAGTTTACCTTTGAATATTTCCACCTCTTCATAGTGTTCCTCTTTTATTAGTATGCTGGTTTTATTCTTTTTCATCTGATCATCAGTATTGAAAATAGTCTCCAAAGTGACCAATCCCTTGGGCAATTTGTTTGACCTTAGTTGTACAACCTTGTCATCATACTGCTGATTCAACTTGTCCTGATTAGTAACTGTAAAAACATCCTCTTCTAGCAAGAAACTTGAAATTTGTTCATCGTTATCAAAAACTTGCCAGTTGATGTTATTAGGAATTGAAGGTCTTAACTACCACCTTTATATGCTACTGCACATTTTCCTTACTAATATCTTTAACAATGTTAAACTAGGCACCTACAACAACAAGCCTATCAGCATGCTGATTTTTGCTCCTAGGTATGGATATCAAATTAAAAGCGTCAAATTCCTCAATAATATCCCATACTCTATTTTTATACAACTTCAAGGCATCATTTTTAACATGTAAACCTTTTACTTGGTTAACAATCAACTCACTGTCTCCAAAAACTTGTAGACACTTGATTTGTCTCTTTCTTGCCCATTCCAAACCTTGTATTAGATCTTCATACTCAACAATATTATTAGAACAGGCAAATGCAAAAACGAAAAACAGCATAGTATTTCTCACCTTGTGGAGATACAAGCATTGCACCTCCACCTGCCCCATTTTTGCATTTTGACCCATCAAAGAACATCTTCCACACTTGGTTTTGCTGTTCTGAAGTCTATTCAGTGTCCTTAACAAGATTTGGCATCATAGAATCAGGTTCAAGGGTCATATAAGTCCCAAAACCAACCTCCTCTATGTTGATGTTATGAGCATTCTCTGCTGTCCATTCATCCAAAAGGATGTCTGGAATTTCCTCAATCTAAGTATTAGAACCAGCAACATCAGTATATTCATTCTGATCAAAAGCAACACAATTAGCATTGATTGGGCTGGGTACATAAGACTCAATGTGATCCTTAGCAAGTACTTCAAACTTGATTGTAACCTTTGTTCCATACCTGGTTTGGAAAAGCATGTGTGACTAGTCTGAAGAAAGATAACCTCCTATTTTGGTTGTGAAATCTCTTGACAAATAGAGGGCAAAATATGGACGTAAGTCTATCACATAGATGTCTTGAGGTATAGAAAAACTTTGGCATGCATGGAGGGTCAGACTTGCATTTTTAATGAGACCTACTGTACTAACTGATGAACCATCAAGCTCAACCACTCCCTTCTCAAGAGACTCATATTTCAACTCAAGTTGGTCTGCTATCTTTTTGGGCATAACTGAGCTCGTAGCTCCACTATCTACCATGCAATTATGGACCAACTTGTTTCCAATTATCAATGAAATATAAAATGGAGGGAGTTTCACATTTTCACCTTGAACCTTGTTTTCTTTCTTATTGCTGTCCTGATGAACAGTTTCTTGATTTGTCAACACAGCCTTGCGGGGTTCATCAACGACTTGCCTAGGAATCACTTCATTTGATAAGACTTTCTTCAACAGGTCAATTTGCCTCGGAATGGCTAGAGAGTCCCACATGGACATAGTCACATTCATCCTCTTCATATTTTCAGCAATGTTAAATGGTACAGTAGAATATACCTTTGGTTGAACTTTAGGAACAAGCTGTACTTGTTGTTGTGGCTGCTCCTGAGTGACAATGGGAGGATTTCTTTGCAAAAAATTTTGTACTTAAGGTACAGATGATTTTTCAGCTGTTGTATCCTTGCTATTAATTATTAATTCATTCTCAAGAGCTCTCTTTTTGGCTCTGGTATTTGCAAAAACAGGAAGATCATCTCTACCTACAGAACAAAACTCCTCTCCTTGCCAGTTCAGAAAAGTAGCATCAATCGGAAGTGTGTCTTGTTGTTGCTCATTTTCACCATTAGGTACAGGTTGTGTACTTGAAACACCTTGAACCATTAATGCTTGATTAATAACCCCATTAGAGCATGTAGCTTGGTTATGAGGCTGGTTACATGGGTAGCACCAATCATATTTTGCTGCAATGTTATTTTGGGTAGGAACAATATCTTTAACTGCATTCAATGGTGCAGGAGCATAAGGCCTAAAGGGTCTTTGATTAACATTCTGCCTATTTCTAGTTGTGTTACCCTAATAAGGCTGCCTATTTGCTTGGTAGTGGCCCTGATTTTGTGCCTGGAAAGTCTCATTTGCAGCTTGATTCTGAGGCTGATATGCCTGCCTACCCTACAACTACTACTTTTTAAGATTAACTAGCTCATTACTAACTGTCTGCAGCTAACTTTCAATTTTTTGCTAGCTGTTTTTAACATCCTAAAGCTCTTGTGAGGGTCCCGCAACTACTATTTCTTGGTTAGGATGATGGTCTCAACCAGTGCTGATAGGGGACGGGTGAGTCAGCACCCAATAAAACTTGAAGACACTCTTAGATCTATTAATTATTACTACATGCAAAACAGATCTATAAAAGAAATAATCAACACAAGATCACAGCAACATAGAATACCAGATATATCGCGTGGAAAGCCAAAATGGGAGAAAACCACAGTGGGTAGGAACTCACAAATTTTGCTCTCTTCTGAAGTGCGCCCTATGAAAAGCCTTCCCTGTTAAGGGATTACAAACGCACTGTTAGGTGCGACCCGGTTAAGGGATTTAGAATAAGGCCCGTTAAAGCCTGTCTTGTCAAAGGACTTTAGAACATCTACTAGATGTCACCCTATTAATGGATTTGATACAAGGGACCTATTAATGTCCACCCAGATACTGGGATTTGACTATTGCAATTGTTAGAGAGCAATAGAGGGGTTGATCTTTTGAAATGGCTTTGCAGAGCCTAATAAGATCACTATTTCATTCACTGAGAGTCATCACCCAACACCACATGTATGCTCTCTTCAAGTTATCGTGCTTCCTTGCACACTCCTCTTTTTCTTCTCTTCTCGTTTTCTCTTACAGTAGCTTTGATCAACGTACAGTTTCACTCTTTCTTCTTGGCAAAATGAAGACAAGTGATTTACTTCACTAACTGAAGAATAAACACACTTCCTGCAAAGCATGGGACAGTTGTATAGAAAAAGAAAGATATGCGTGTTGCTCAAAGTAAATTACGAAAGATCTTTCCGCTCTTTGCTGTTGCGATCTCCGTGAAGATCTCCTTTTAATACACCATCCAGTCGTGTTTCAGTTATGAGAGGAAACATCAAATGCGTGATACAAGCTTTCCCTTAATAGAAGATTTGCCATGAATCCGCCATTTAGTCGTGTTTCAGTCTTGTAAAGGAAACATCAAATGCGTGTCACATACTTTCCCTTAAAAGAAATTCCTCCATGATTTGTGCAATAAATCTCGGCAAAATAATCTCCTCATTAGCCTTCAACTGTGCCTTTCACTGGTTTTTTCCTTAACAGAAAATCCTGTGTGATCCGTGTAACAAATCTCGGTAGAAGAGTATCTTCAATGTCCATCAACTGTGCCCTTCACCAGTCTCAATGATATCTTACCGATCACTCGTGACCGGTTACACCTTTCCTTATGCAGTGTTCAGGTCTCTGTCTTCACCAGTCACTACTCCAGTCATTTCCATTACCGGTCACTATCTTCACCGGTTACCAACTCATCACTATGTCACCGATTTCCTAGCATTTGGACATTGTTAGCATAGACATCAATGACAACACCACTGATTAATACCGGTGGTCTATTTACTAGTTGCATCCTTACTGGTAATGCCAACAATCTCCCCCTTGGCTTTAATGGAAATACAATGTTACCGGTCCACTAATGCTTTTACCAATTTTCTCCCCCTTTGACAATCATGCCAAAGGCTTGTCAAACGACCTTTCATTCTGATGACTACTCCCACTTTGAGCAGTAGTCTGTGGTCACCAAACCGGTTTAGATGAGGTTGTTTCCTCTTTTTTAACTTGTCGGATTGATGATCTCCTCTGTCCTTTTATTGAAGAACATGAAGGGAAATTACCCCTAATTTACCTCTGAGATATTCAAAGGTACTTTTTGGTAAAGGCTTTGTAAATATGTCAGCTACTTGTTCTTTTGTGGAAACATATTCCATCTTGACTTCTTTGTTCTGCACTTGCTCTCTTAGATAGTGATATTTTATAGCAATGTGCTTCGTCTTTGAGTGTATAACAGGATTTTTGGATATGTTGACTGCACTCGTGCTGCCACAGAATATTGGTATCGGTTCAGGTACCTGTTCTTGGATTCCTTCTAATATCTGTTTTATCTAGATTACCTGTGTGCAATTGATTGTTGCAGCAACATACTCAGCCTCTGTTAGGATTGTGATATGCAGTTTTGCTTCTTTCTTGTCCATGATACAATCCTTTCTCCAAGAAAGAATGCACCTCCACTTGTGCTCTTTCTGTCATCAACGTTACCAGCCCAGTCTGCATCGATGAACACTTTTACCTCGAAACCTCCTTTGTGAGGAAACCAGAGACCATATTCTTCAATCCCCTTTAGATATCTAAAGATTCTCTTTACTGCTATCAAAGGAGTCTCTTTTGGGTTTGCAGAGAATCTTGCCACAATACCACCGCATGTGCAATGTTTGGTCTACTGTGCATAGCATACTAAAGCTTACCAATCATTGATCGGTAAAGTGTCTGATTACCCTCTTCGGCATCGTCCTCCTTTGATAACTTGCAGTTAGTTATCATTGGTGTGCCAACCGGTCTGGATTCTTCTAGCCCAAATGTTTTAAGAATCTCTTTAATATACTTGGATTGAGATATGAATATAACTTTATTAAGTTGACAGACTTGTAGGCCTATGAAGAATTTTATTTCTCCAATCATGGACATTTCAAATTCTTTCTTCATCTCTTCAACAAAGTCTTTGCTCATTTTATCATCACCTCCAAAGATGATATCATCCACAAATATTTTAGCAATCAAGTTTACTTCTTTACCGGTCTTAAGATACAGATTGTTGTTGTAAACCTGTTCTTGTGAATCCTATGCTTAGGAGGTATGAGTGTAATCTCTCATACCAAGCCCTTGGGGTTTGCCTCAATCCATAAAGAGCCTTCTTCAACTTGCAGACCATATCAGTTTTCTCTGTGAATGAGAAGCCCTTTGGCTGCTCTATGTATACTTCCTCTTCCAGTATACCATTCAAAAATGCAGATTTTACATCCATTTGATATGCTTTAAACCTTTAATGGGCAACATAGGCAAGCATAATTCCTACCCCTTCTAGTCTTGCTTCTGGTGCAAAGGTTTCCCCATAGTCTAGTCCTGCTTCCTCTGCATATCCTTTGCAGACTAGCCTTGCCTTGTTCCTTACCACCTTTCCTTCTTCATTCAGCTTGTTTCTAAACACCCAATTGGTGCCTATAACATTCTTGTCCTCAGGTCTAGGTACAAGAGTCCATGTTTCATTCTTTACTATTTGGTCTAGCTCCTCTTCAATTGCTTTGACCCAGTTGTCATCCTCCTAAGCTTCTCGGGTAGTTTTAGGCTCTATGCTGGAAGGTAGACAAGTACTTTCTCTAGCCCTTCTTCTGGTTAGAATGTTGTTGCGTTTGTCACCAATAATATTATCAGTGTAATGAAAGGTGACATACCTTGGTAGAACTGGTCGGTGATCCCAGTCTTCTCTTTCCGGTTGAGCCGCATTTCCAACAAAATCATGAACATCTTCTTCATCTTCTTCAATTGGTCTAATGTTTTCATCCCTTCCTTGCTCAAGCACATTACCTAGTTCCACGGCTCTGTTGGCCTGTTCTCCTTCATCAACGATTATTATTTTATTGAATTCTATTTGGTCATTGACATCATAGCCTTGGTGATTGTGAGATTCATTTTGATTGATACTATCACTCTGCTCTGAATGCTCATCAATCTTCACATTTGCACTTTTCCACTATTTTTCCTGTCCTTTTGTTCAGACACTGGTAGGCTTTACTTTTGGTGGAGTAACCAAAAAATACGCCTTCAACACTCTTTGGCTCGAACTTCCCAGAGTAAACATCTCTTGATGTAACAGTTGCTTCCAAATACTCTGAAATAGCTTACACTGGGGGTATGACCAAACCATAACTCATATGGAGTTTTACCGGTTCCTTTCTTGACTTGAACTTGGTTTAATGTATATACAACAATGCTGATTGCTTCTCTCTAGAAGTGATGAGGTAGAACCTTCTGAATCATCAGAGTCCTTGCACAGTCTACAAGAGTCCTGTTTCTTCTTTCAGCGAGTCCGTTTTGTTGAGGGGTTCTTGGTGCAGACATCTGCCTTTTTATCCATTGTTCTTCACAGTAGTTGATAAAATCTTCAGAGGTGTACTCACCTCCTCTGTTCGACCTTAGACACTTTAAGTTCTTACCGGTCTCCTCCACTCGGGTCTTGTAGATTTTAAACATATGAAAGGCCTCTGATTTTTCTTTTAGGAATAGCGTCCACATCATCCTTGAAAAGTCATCTACAAAGAGCATAAAATACATGTCTCCATAGTAGCTCTTCGTCCTCATTAGTCCACACAGATCCGTGTGAACAAGATCCAATACATTCTCAGCTGAATAAGACTTGCTGTTGAAGCTTGTACCTATTAGTTTACCCAATTGACATTCTTTGCACATGGCCCTCTCTGTCTTTATGATGTCAAGAAGTCCTTTGACTGGCTTCTTCCTACTCACTTTGACTATGCTGTCAAAATTTATGTGCCACAACCAGCTATTGTCATCTTTTGCCATAAGGCAAGTTTTCTCCATTTCCCCCTTTGTTGTTGTCATAAGACAAGCTCCCTCGGTTGAGTTTAGGTAGAGCAGGTTCCCTTTGCTTTGTCTACCGTTGGCAACTTGTGCTCCTAGTTGATTCTTGACAATACATGATCCCTGTCAACACTCTAACCGGTATCCTTTGTTGTTCAGTTGAGCCACACTCATCAGATTGTACATGAGTCCTTTACCCAGTACACATCATCACAAACAACTTCATTACCAAGTGTTATTGAGCCTTTACCTCTAATGGCATAGGGAGCATTGTTTCCAAATGTCACTGATCCACCATTACTAAGCCTCAAGCTGATGAACATATTTTTGTCACCAGTCATGTGGTGAGTGCATCCACTGTCAATGATCCAGTCCTCACATTGGTGGGAGGTGGAGATAAGTGTCATTTCACTTATCACTGTGCTTTCTTCCTTTATTACTACAAAGGCAATTTCATCATCTCCCGATTCTTCAAATTCGTTGTCAATGACACCTTCCTCAGCAAGGTAGCACTCCTTTCCTTTATTCTTGAATCGGTTGAACTTTTCTTTATTTTCATTTTAAGGACACTTGGCTACAATGTGTCCTATCTTATTACATGAAAAACATTTCAGAGGAAGTTTCCCTTTGTACTTTCCTTTTCCTCTTGGAAATCTCCTTGCAATGAGTTCTTCAAACTCATCATGGTCTTGTTCTTCTAAGAGAAGATTGTCAAGGAAATGACCAGACTTCCCGATAGAACTATTACCGATCTCTCTTCCTTTCTTAGTGGAAGCAACATTCACAGAAGACTTAAAAGCAACATCTATCACAGGTAAGCTATTATCATAATTGCTTAATTCAAAAGTAGTTAACTTACCAATTAGAGAGTCAAGGGTGACATGTGATGTGCTCACTGATTTGAGCTCTTGTATAGCTGCGATCTTGATAGCATACTCTGGTCGCAACGTCCTCAATATCTTGCTTATCACATCTTCCTTACTCAGTGTTCCACTAGCGCTTTTGATGGAGTTCATCACGTCTTTTATTCTGTTGCTATAGTACTCAATGTCTTCACCTTCGTTCATCTTCATATCATCATATTTGCCTTTGAGGATTTCTACTTTTGCTCTTTGAACATGTGGGTCGCCTCCATACACTGTTTGTAGCTTTGCCCACATTTAGAAGGTTGTAGTTAGGTTTTCAATCTTTGCATACACGTTATCAAGCAGCCTACTGACTATCATGTCCATAGCAGCTGTGTGTTCACTTCTAACCTTCAGTTGATCCCTGTCAAGGTACCGGTAGGTTCGTTGTACTCTGAGATCACATGGTTCCAAACCTGATATCTTGCGGTCTTCATGTATAGCATCATTCTGCTGCACCACAAATTGAAGTTTTTCTTAGAGAACTTGGGTCCTTCCTTCCTCATTATTATGATCTTTTTCTTATTGCGGTTAAGCAACTCAAAAAATAGGACGTGGCTTTGATACCAATTGATAGTCCCAACCGGTGTTGAGAGGGGAAGGGTGAATCAACACGCTAAAAGTTGAAGATACTCTTAGATCTATTAACTATAACTACATGCAAAACAGATCTATAAAAGAAATAATCAACACAAGATCACAATAGCATGGAACACTAGATATATCGTGTGGAAAGCCAAAATGGGAAGAAACCACGATGTGAGTAGGAACTCACAAATTTTGAACGCTTCTGAAGTCTGCCCTGTGAAAAGCCTTCCCCATTAAGGGATTACATACGCACTGTTAGGTCGACTCGGTAAAGGGATTTTGAATAAGGCCTGTTAAAGCCTGCCTCTTCAAAGGACTTTAGAACATCTACTAGATGTCACTTTGTTAAAAGATTTGATACAGGGGACCTGTTAATGTCCACCGAGATACTGGGATTTGACTATTGCAATTGTTAGAGAGTAACAGAGGGGTTGATCTTTTGAAATGGCTTTGCAAAGCCTGATAAGATCACTGTTTCATTCATTAAGACGCATCACCTGACACCACAGGTATGCTCTCTTCAGGTTACTGTGCTTCCTTGCACACTCCTCTTTTTCTTCTTCTCTTCTCCTTTTCTCTTACAATAGCTTTGATCAACATACAGTTTCACTCTTTCTTCTTGGTAGAATGAAGGCAAGTGATTTACTTCACTAACTGAAGAATAAATACACTTCCTGCAAAGCATGGGACAGCCGTATAGAAAAAGAAAGATACATGTGTTGCTCAAATTAAATTACAAAAGATCTTCCCACTCTTTGCTGTTGCGTTCTCCGTGAAGATCTCCTTTTGATAGACCATCCAGTCATGTTTCAATCATGAGAGGAAACATCAGATGCGTGACACAAGCTTTCCCTTAATAGAAGATTTGCCATGAATCTGCTATTCAATCGTGTTTCAATCTTGTAAAGGAAACATCAGATGCGTGTCACATACTTTCCCTTAAAAGAAATTCCTCCATGATTTGTGCAATAAATCTCGGCAAAAGAATCTCCTTCGTAGCCTTCAACTATGTCTTTCACCAATCTTTTCCTTAACAAAAAAATCCTTCGTGATCCGTGCAACAAATCTCGGTAGAAGAGTCTCTTCAGTGTCCGTCAACTGCACCTTTCACCGGTCTCAATGATATCTTACCGATAACTCGTGACCGGTTATACCTTTCCTTATGCAGTGTTCAAGTTTCTGTCTTCACCAATCACTTCTTTGTTCTCTGTCTATACTGGTCACTACTCCGGTCATTTTCATTACCCGTCACTGTCTTCACCGGTTACCAACTCATCACTATGTCATCGGTTTCCTAGCATTTGGACATTGTTAGCATAGACATCATTGACAACACCACTGATTAATATCGATGGTCTCTTTACCAGTTGCATCCTTACTGGTAATGCTAACATGGGAACAACTGGCAAAGGGTAAAAAGGTGGTATTTGCAAGGGCATATTAGGCTGAATGTTAGGAAAGATAGGCATTGGAGGCCTAGGTGCAATCTTCCTTGCCTGAATCAGGCTATTTTCTGCCCTAACAGCTATACTAAAAGCCTCAGGTAATGAATTACCTCCCATAGACTCTATAATGAATGAAATATCACTATTCAGACTCTTTAAATAATACAAGAATGCATAGTATGGAGATGGCATTACCATTACGGGAATTCTGTTCCATGTCTCCTGAAATTGAGTGTTAAAACTATCATTTGCTCTTGTGGTGCTCTTTAATCGTGGTCAACTGCTCAACTAGAGAAAGATGATAAGATTTATCCTCAAAAAACTTTGTAAATGCATCTCCAAGATGATCCTAGATAGCAATTGAAGCAACTGGTAAACTTCTGAACCATTCTAGTGCTTTTCCCTTAAAGGATGCAACTAATAATTTGACAGCCATATTTTCTTGTGTTACATGATGAACATTACAAAGAGATGCAACATCCCTGATATGCTCAAATGATTTTATTTGACCTTCTCCAGTAAACTTAGGCAGTCCCTTCAATGCTGCTAGTGGAATATCATCATGTTGAGCAAGGTTTAAAGGACTACCTTGGTCAAAAGGCACAAAACGAAAGCTCGTGGAACAACCATGGTACTAGACTGGGCTGGTACACTTGCTGAAACAACACTAGAACCTGATAAAGTTGTGCTACCAGTTGAAAATGAACTGCTGGTTGAAGCAAAAATTACTTGTGAAAATGAAAATGTTGTAAAAGATGAAACATAAGGCTTTGTTCTGTAGACTTGTATATCAAGAGCTAATGACTAAACTCGGTTTGATGACTGAGTTCTTGTGAGAGTTCTTCCTCTTCTCCTAGGAGGCTCTAACTGTAAATACTCAAAAGAACTTGAACTCCTGGTCTGAATTCTTCTCATAAACACGGACAACACTGATCTTTTATCCCTTGCACAAAAGAGTCACTAGAAATGCAAATAAAACCTCTTCACAGGTAAATAACTTGCTGGTTGCATACCAAAACAGCAAGAAAACTTATGACTTCAGCAGGAAGCGTCCCATCAGGCGTGCCAAAACTGTTACCTCTAAAAAATACACCCTTTTCAAGTTGTAATAAAACCTGATATTTTTAGAGGAACATGGGATCTTTCCTAGGCAGTGGGTTACCTAGACTTGGAAAGAACCTCCGGATTATAGGCCGGTTCTTGTATAAATTTATCAACTTGAGCTCACTAACTGAAATTCTTGATAGGAAAAGGGAAAGAGAACAAACTTTGAAAAACTATGAACTGGAAAAATAAAGGTGATGCACCAGTTAAAACAATGGAAAATGATATTTCCTTTAAGACACAATGAAAACTCCAACAACAATCTACTATAGACACAACCTTGATGGAATCTACTATTCATATAAATATTTCATAAGGAGACTCTTAAATGAATAATATCAAAGGAATTTAATCACATCTAATGCTATTCTAATTAATAGTACAACTTATGACCTATGAATAGCAATTACTAGTTTTCAAAGATTCAGAAGTGAGATATAATTTTAAGGCTTCAAAAGTGAAAACACAAAATAACATCAATCACAGTTTGCATACAAATAATAAGCTCCAAGGTAGATCTCAGAAAATACTGAATTATCCTCTCAAAGGTTACAGGAAAAGAAAATCAACTCCAATCTGATACAGTCATAAAATAAGCACAATATCACAGAAAATCATAACATAAGCTCCTTTCTAAAACAACTGATTCCCTATCTCATAAAAAAGAGCTGTATATAACAACTCCCAAACCCATCAACTCATCTGAAAATGTGTAACTGTAACTCGGATCTAAGAGAAAACAGTCCAAAATAGGACTCCAAGAACTCACAAATGATGCCCAATCCATCTCAAATTCTGTCTCCACCAAGTGTCCATATGTACTGTACAACAACTCAGACTGTCATCTAAAAGGTCAAGAGTTTTAGAAAAACACTCAAGACATGTGTCAATAAAATCCTGCCACTTCTCCACCATCAAGATGATCTAGTCAAAATAGATTCCAATCTGATACCAAACACATTGCCACTTGGCCCCAAAACCCTGTCAACTCTATTAACCCCAAAGGTAACTCCTCCTTCTTCCCTCTTTGATTTTTTGAAAATACTCATAATCACTACTGCATTTGAAGTTTAGTATTAATTAATTGATTTATACAATATCAATTAATTAATACTAATTACATGTATATAATAATGCAATAATAATTCCAATAAAAAAAAATAATGCAATAATAATAATAAAATTATATGTATTAAATAATATAGTAATATATTACTTAGCAAGTAACTCTAAGTAATATATTACTATATTATATAATACATTACAAAGAGAATGAAATTAAAATCCGACACATTCGGATTTCAAAAAGCATTTAACAAGACTGAAATTTTAATAGGGTACATGAGTAACCCTAAATACAAAACATCCTTCCTATTATGCATTCAGCATTTAGAAAGAAGGTCAAGAACCTTCTGCTAACAAGGGTTTGAAAACCCTTGACGGCTGCCATTTACTAAGAGTGAAAGCCATGAATCTCGGGCCTTCTTGCTGATGAACTAAGACTCCATTCGCCATTCTGTAAATGATTTGGAGACTTTGTTGTTAGTACTAAACCGATTACTGAGAGGGGGGGTGAATCAGTAAATATTATCTTTCTGCTTGTTTAAAACTTGTAAGCAGATCATTAAATGTAAAACATAATGTAATCAATCATTCACAAGCATAAACAGATCACACAGATCAACTCAAGTATTTATACGTGGAAACCCTCGGTTAAAAGGAAAAAACCACGGTGAGACAGAGCTCACAACTTCACTATCGCAGAATGAAGGCGCCCTGTTAGGAGCTTACAAAAGCACTGATTGAAGTGCTACCCAGTTAAGGGATTTTACAAAAGATCTGACCTCTGTTAGGAGTTGCCTAGTTACAGGACTTTGAACATCTACAAAGTTGTTACCCTGTTAGGGGATTTTACAAAGAACCAATTAGGTTCACCCTCTTAGAGGGATTTCAATATGCTTTCGTTCCTTATATAAGTAATGATCTTGTTTTGACACTGTTTGTCAGATTAGATCATACCTGTTGATCTCTTCTTCGGTTTGTCTGGCTGTTGATCTCTCTTTCTTTCTTCACCTCTGTGCTTGCAACACTTCTCAGAAGATATCTCTCCTCTGCTCTATGCAATCATCAACTATCAACAACACTTTTCATTGTGTCCTATGACCTATATTTATATTAGAGTTCATCGTAATGAAACCCTTAACTCATAGAACAGCCAGGCTGCAAACTTTGCATTAAATCATGCAATCAACAAAAAACTATGTCCTTTGATCTGGATTTTACCTTCCAAAAGCATCCGTAGGAATAAAGCTAACTCCTGTTAAAAAGCTAACTCTACTTCTCAACAGTGGATGTCCCGTATAATCCGGCTTTTGACTTAAACTGTAACTCAAATTGACCCATAAAATCCGGATCGGATCTATCTTGCAGTTAGGCCGGTATACCCTTATACCCGGTTTGTCCCTTTATGCTTCATAAGGTCGGTTCTGCGTTCTTGATTCATTCTACCGGTGTATCTATCGAAATAGTCAACCGGTGCATACATTATATTCTTCATGTACCGGTGTTGTCTAAGTAATGTGAGTGACCGATGACCCTTTACCGATGTGAGGTTTGTGAAATACACTAATGACAACTTATATTGCTAACAATCTTCCACTTTCTCATTGGTGGCAAAACCTTCACATACTTTACTCACTTACTAAATACTAGTACCTTGTATCGGTAGAACAGCTACTTCCCCTGACTGAATGCTCCGGTATGCAAAGTTATGTCCTGTACTGTACTGTGTCCTTTGCACTGGTGTTGTCCTTTCCTTCCTCTGTATACTCTTCCCCTTTTTGCCTCCAGAGGACAAAGCGTAAAGCATATCTTCAGAGTTGAAGCTTGGTAAAGATATCCTTGTATATTGTTCTGCCTAAATGAAGGAATGGTGCCCATTGACCGGTTACATATTCTGAATTCTTTTGCGCTGCTGTCAAAGAAATAATGATATTCTCCATGTCTTCCACAGTTTTGTAGGCTGGTTCATTGATTAGATGTTCAAGAGAAGATGTTATATTCATGATGTCAACTGTGGGTGCCAAAAACACTTGAAATCCAATAATATCTTGGATCCGCTTATTTTTCTCTTCAGCAATTTTTCTGAGTGCAAGAGTTAAACTTGTCATTTATCTGATGTAGGATGTTGCAGTCTTGCTCTTAATATCAAACTGAGAGGACAATGCTTTAATCTCTTCTATTATCTTGGCAGACTTTTATGATAGATCTTGCAAAAATACTTCAAAGTTTGATGTTCTGCTCATCAAACTTCCTGCTTCTTGAAGTTGCTGTTGGAGAATTCTCAGGTTGGTTGTCACATTCACCTTAATCTCTTCAACCTGTTTGTGGAGTATCTCGAGTCTTTTCTTCTCGTAATGGTCGTTTGCCACTGTTTCCGGATCTATGAGATCCTCCCCGATTGCCTTTGCCAACACTTCTAGCTGATCGATGATTGGTTCATTGCTATCGACGTCAGTATCAGGAACGAAGTTGCACAGAATGTTCTTTACAGTGGTTAGGACCATGTCCTATTTTCTTTTGGTCAGCTCTTTGAGCTACCTGGTTGACATCTTGCTGATGTCTACCACTGTATCGGTAGTTTTACTCCTTTTTGCTTCCTTCTCCTCGGCAAATGACAACTTCCTTTTAGAGGAGGAGCTTGGAATGTCTCCTTGTTCTTATTGTCCTTGCTCTTGCTCCGGTTTAAGTTGCTCGGTGTGGATTGGGATGTCTTCGTCTTGTACCTTATTATCTTTTGTACCTTGATGAGCTCTATTCTTCGGTTGAACTTCTGCTTCTGGTAGATTTTGTTCTTCAGAAGGTTTTTCCTCGGTCTGAGCTTCTTCATCCAATTGCTTATCAACATCTTGTTCTTGTTCTCTTGGTGGGACTTCTTCTTGTTGTTGCTCCTCAACCGTATGGAGTTCTCCCATGGGTATATCAATTTATGTCCCTTGTTCAACATTTATTTGTGCATTATTTATGAACTCTTCTGTTTGAGCTTTTTCCTTTTCAGTAGAAGATGCTTCACCAGTTGTGGGTCTGACCGGTGGTGCTTGCATTTGGGCAGTTTGATCCTGAGGACCTAGTTTATCCAATGCACTGAAGTCATACTTACGCCAGTAGTCTAGAGTTGCTTTGTAGACTCGATTCTCATATTCGTTTAAAATTTCTGCAACTCTGTCAAATGTCTTTAAGTTCATGGATGCTTCTTCTAATAGAAGCTTTATTCTTTCTTCATTGAATCCAGGTTTGACCTTAAGCAATGTTTCCCTTGTGATTCTAGTGTTTATGCCTAGACCGGTTTTCCATTTTGATTGTAGCCTATTATTCAATTCTGGTGGGAACTTGGACCTGTAGTCGCTTGGAGTCCTATTATAATCCATGAAAGTTTCTACTATCCGTACAATTAGCTTTTGTTTGTCCTCTTCGTTTAGTACACTGTACCACTTTGCAACATTATCTACTTCTCCAAAGTCCATTACCTCAGTAATTATATCATCAACATGCATGGGTTTAATGTTACCTTTGCTTGGAGAGATGAGAACTATTGGATTCGTTGTCTGATCTTTGGTTAAGTTTACTAATGCCGGTGTTTCTTCTCCAGGTACTCCTTTCCCTTTATCGGTGTCAACTCCCGATTTAGCTGTTGTTCTTTGACCTACTTCTTGTTCTGCTTGATGCTGGGTTTGGAGAAGTTTGGTCCATAGTGCTACTTCTTCATTATGTACTTTCTCAATTTCTCCAATAAGCATGAGACCTATCCTTTTTATGGTTGTGAAGGTTTTCTGATGAAGTTCAACTTGTTCTGTAGCTTCTTCTAGAGTAAGGTGATTCTGGACCTCTAAAAGAGCTTTTATCCTTAGCTCCTTTTCTCTATCTTCTGCAACTTTCCACCAGGCTTCAATATTCTGTAGAAGATGTTCAAGTAGAGTCGTGTGTAGTCCACTAGGATGAAGATTAAATTTATGGAGGCAGAATGCTATGGCTTCTTCAAGTTTTCCTTTGTCTTCATCATTGGCTAGTTCATATCTTCTTCTAACATAACCTAAATGCCCTTATGCTTTCAGTCCTGCCACAATTTCGTCAATTGTGGGTTTGGCTTTTCTAGGTGGATCCTCCTCTGTCATTTTACAGGTATTCTTCTTTCTAATCAGAGGAACTGTGTCCTCGGTCTCTGTCTCTTCTAGTTCTTCCACTTGGATGCTGGGCGCTGGTTCTACTTTCTTCCTCTGACCCTTGGGCTATTTTGTTGTCAATTTCTTCTTTGGTGTGGGCGTCCTTTTGTAGACAATCTTGACTGCTGCCCTTTTTGACAGATTCTGAAGAATCTCGGTATATGTGCCGAACCGATTGGCACCAAGATCCAAATTTGCATCATTTAGTGCATTGGCATATGCCTTAGCAACCTTGGCAGAGATCTCGTAACCCAGCTCAGGCGCATACACATCTCTTGGTTCCACTGCTTGAATGATGCAGTTGTCGGTGGTAACCAAAAAACATATGTCGTCCTTGTAAAGGTCAACAATAGTTGAAGGTACTCTTTCTCTTTCGTGCATCTTCAATTGAAACTCTTCAAAATATTTAGTCATCGCTTTGCTTAACTGATCTCCTTGTCGGTTAGCCATTTCAGTGATTTGATGCATGACCGGTTTATTGGTTGTCCAAGTCGCTTTACCGATACCTGGGAAGAAATCCAAGTAGAAAAAGTATAGGCACATTAGGAGGGTTCCATACTTCATGGATTTCTTTTTCACAACTCCAAGCCTCTTCATGTTTTCAAATATTTGACTCTGAAGCATTGCACAGATGTCGTATTGGGCATTCTCGTGCATGATGCGGTGCGCAACATGAATTGCACCACCTGGTATGCTGTTTCAATTGCTTGACTAATAAACCTTGTATCCGATGACAGCAGACGCAAAGCGTACTCCATCATCTTCAATGTCATTCACAGTCATAAGTCGACCATCAGACTTCGACTTGGTCAGCTTGTTGACGACGGTATTGGCGATGGTGCGAAGGGTTAGCGCTCCCCTTTTATCACTATATCTGGTTACTCTGTGGAGATCTTCTTTGGTGATCTCATGACATGCGCCTCTGGTGAGCCAGAAACCTGTTCGTGAAGACGGCTCAGCACCAATCTTACTTGGTCTTCTCGGAAGATTGCAGGGTAGCATACACCATTTATTAATCCGGATGATACTAGATTGGCGTATTTGTCAGGAAGTTTCCCTTCTTCGCATAGTGACTGATACTCTCCTTGAATATAAGTTTCTCCCAGTTCTTCCTGTTTGCCGTGAATAAACGCTATAACATCCTCGGTCAAGAGAACTCCTTTTGGTACAGAAGAGAGTGCTCCAGCCATGTTTTCTCTATTCTGAACCGGCAGGATGTTGTATGCTGGCCTGTCCACCTGATCTCCTTTGATTAATTTTACGGTAGCAGAAGATGAGGCCATACTTGCTAACCGGTAATTTGCTAAGAGTAGCTTAGATCGATATTGCAAATAGTGATTCTCAGTGATCAAGGCGCGAGAAAAATATTTAGCACAAGAATTCATAAATAATACAATAAGCAGAGTGAAAACTTGTGAGTAATTCTCCTTTCTTTTATAGAGTTAGGTTATAACGGTAATTACCAAACGGTAACTATTTGTTAAACGGCTACAGTAATAAATGCCTTACCTAACTTTACTTTCCATTTTCCCAACCGGTTACTCATAATTTGCCTCACCGGTTTTTCCTTGTAGACCGAGTGAGTTTGATTCTCACCAGTCATACCGGGAACGGTAAGGAGTCTACCAATTCCCTCTAAGCCTTCACCAATCAGTTTGCTGATGAAATATCGCCATCAGCAGATGGTGATCTTTCCTCTGTCTTCTCTTCAACGGGGCTCTTTGATTCTTTTACTAACCAAATCTGTTTGATTGATTTCTAAGTCTTCTCTTCCTTGTTGGTTTTTTCTTCAGGTTTGACTGGTCCCTTCTCCTTTCTGGATAACCAGTTCCTGCACTCTTTGGCTTTATGTCCAACTTTGTTGCAGTGATAGCAGACTACCCTGGTTGTTTTTCCTGGGTATGTTCTTCTTGTGTTGGTTGACTTGTCCCAAGAGCCATTGTAATTGTGTGATCCATGGTTCATACAGTTTACTGTACTCCGGTTCTTGTTTCTCTTGGTGAATACCGGCTTTGGAGATCTAAATGCCATTGTCTTGGATCTGAATTCTTCTGCCTTGTGTCCAAATTTGTTGCATGCATAGCAGTAGCCCTTGAAGCTTCCCCTGCTACTACTGGACACAGATATGGGACTGGACTAGCACTCACTGGTCTTGTGACCATCTTTACGACAATTCTTGCAATGACTGTTATTGGTCCTTACCGGTGCATTTCTGCAGTTGTTAGTTTTATGACTCGGTTTCCCACAATGCTTACAAGATGTGTTAAGGATATTCTTACCTTTTTGTGCTCGTGGTTTATTCTTATCCTTCTTGATTGCATTTGCCCTAGAAGGCTCACCATTTTCATTGGTAACTTCACCGGTGAATCCAAGACCGGTTTGATCTTTATGCCTTCTTTGAGCTTTAAATTGCTCATCAAGCTTGGTCGAGTTTTTATTGTATCTTTTCAAATTTTCATTTGTTTCTTCAAGTTCGTTCATTTGTTCCCTCAATTGATACAATTCTAGAGACAGTCTATTGCATGCTTCATTCTTGTTATGTCAGCCTTTCTGCATGTGAGCATTTTCTTGGGTGACACTCTACATGTCTTCTTG
Organism: Chamaecyparis obtusa; assembly: GCA_027943335.1. Lineage (NCBI taxonomy): Eukaryota > Viridiplantae > Streptophyta > Pinopsida > Cupressales > Cupressaceae > Chamaecyparis > Chamaecyparis obtusa. The sequence continues at coordinate 566,974 of BSBK01000233.1, forward strand.
AAATTGTAGGATGATAAGTTCATTTGCTCCTACCGCTTCCACTGCCCGGTCCCTTGCTTTCTCAGAGGTTGTCAAGGACTTGACTGCTGAGTTCCTTTCATCTTCATCTTTTCTCTTTTTCTCGATTAGTTCAGTCATCCTCAGGGCATTATCCTCTTGATCTCTCTTAAGATTAGAGATCTGATCAGTCAAGATCTGATTTTTGTCCATGAGTTTAGATATTGCCTCCTCAGCTTCATCAGATCCACTCTACCCAGAGAGTTCATCAATGGTTTCATTGCTCTCATTTAACTGTAACACTAGCTCCTTTCTCTTTGCAAGTGATCTCCTCAATCTATTCTCTAGAGATGTAATGATGTCATTAGGTTCCTCGAGTTGTTTTTGATACCGGTAAACTTTCATGATCTTTCTCTCGAGCTGTTAGGCTTGGTAGTATAGAGAACTTAGCTCTGATACCAATTGTTAGTACTAAACTAGTTACTGAGAAGGGGGGTGAATCAATAAATATTATCTTTCTTCATTAAATGTAAAACATAATGTAATCAATCATTCACAAGCATAAACAGATCACATAGATCAACTCAAATATTTATACGTGGAAACCCTCAGTTAGAAGGAAAAAACCACGGTGAGCCAGAACTCACAACTTCACTATCGCAGAATGAAGGCGCCCTGTTAGAAGCTTACAAAAGCACTGATTGAAGTGCTACCCAGTTAAGGGATTTTACAAAAGATCTGTTAGGATCTGAACTTTGTTAGGAGTTGCTTAGTTACAGGACTTTGAACATCTACAAAGTTGTTACCCTATTAGGGGATTTTACAAAGAACCAATTAGGTTCACCCTGTTAGAGGGATTTCAATATGCTTTCATTCCTTATATAAGTAATGATCTTGTTTTGACACTGTTTGTCAGATTAGATCATACCTGTTGATCTCTTCTTCGGTTTGCCTGGCTGTTGATCTCTCTTTCTTTCTTCACCTCTGTGCCTGCAACAATTCTCAGAAGATATCTCTCCTCTGCTCTATGCAATCATCAACTATCAACAACACTTTTCTTTGTGTCCTATGACCTATATTTATATTAGAGTTCATTGTAATGAAACCCTTAACTCATAGAACCGCCAGGCTGCAAACTCCGCATTAAATCATACAATCAGCAAAAAGCTATGCGCTTTGATCTGGAATTTACCTTCCAAAAGCATCTGCAGGAATAAAGCCAACTCCTATTAAAAAGCTAACTCTACTTCTCAGCGGTGGATGTCCCGTATAATCCGGATTTTGACTTAAACTGTAACTCAAATTGATCCATAAAATCCAGATCGGATCTATCTTGCAGTTAGACCGGTATACCCTTATACCCGGTTTGTCCCTGTATGCTTCATAAGGCCGATTCTGCGTTCTTGATTCAGTCTACGGGTGTATCTATCGAAATAGTCAACTGGTGCATACATTTTGTTCTTCATCTACCGGTGTTGTCTAAGTAATGTGAGTGACCGATGACCCTTTACCGGTGTGAGGTTTGTGAAATACACTAATGACAACTTATATTGCTAACATTTGTCGCTATTTTGCTTGACAAATTTGGGGAAAAACATGGCTGCTATCCACCATGTGCTAGTAATTGTTGTCAAACTGGCCACCATTATAGGAGGTATCTCAGGAAAGAGACCACACACCTGGAGTTTTCTTTGCAGATTTTTTTGATTAACTAAGGGTATGTGGACTTATTCTGACATTCTGTTTTCATAATATCCTCAAATTCACGCTGTCTCCGTTATCTTTTATTGCAAAAATAAAAAATGATCTTCGAGAAGACTTAGAACAAAAAGTTTTCAACTTCCCCTCTCTGAAATTTTGTGAGCACATAATCAGGAAATATGTGTATATTTTGCTTTGATAACAAAATAAATATGGCCATGAAGCCACAACAACAATATGGGTTTCTGTTTCTTTTACAAAAACACAGCCTGTGAACACATCATTTAAAGTTTTTCCTCTTGTGGACAAACGGTTTAAAACTGAAGTTTGTATATTAAATAGCAGTTTTGAACTTGGAAGTTTATCATAAACTTGCAGATTTTCATTCTTCCCAAAAACCTACGAGGGTTTCTTATGTTTTGCTCTGAATCTTAGACATTTTTAAAAAACTTTGTTGCTAGCACATAATTTGCTCCATGTTTTGTTCTTAAAGGGTTTTTTTGTAAACCATATGCTGCTAGATACATGGTAGGTACTCTCCTGGATTGTATTACAGTACACTTTTCAAGGCAAACCCTAAATCTGCAAGAAATTACAATTTTCTTCCTTCTACAAAAAGCTTGGACCTGTTACCATATCTTTTCCACTGTAATTATATATTCCTGTAGCTGATGTTATGAAACATTTGCTGTCCTGTATCTAACCAGTAACATTCATGTTCCCTGATATCATTCAGTGTTCTTCTTATGATGTTTGAAACATCATGCTCTGTACATTCTATTCCTGTTGTTTGATACAAAACTCTATGCTTCAGTTTTCTCTTTCTGCTTATTATGACAACAATACCAATCCTTATGCGGCAAACATATTAATGAAACCTGTTAATGAAGACAAGTTTCATTGATATTTTTGCAGCATAAGGATGAGAATTGAAATACATCAGTGGTTGAAGAATCGAGTACAAGCATTCAACACTCATACAATTACAAGCGCAAGTGACCTCTGATATGAGGTCACCTGCACTTGTTTTAGCCTAAGTGTTGAAACACTTTAAACAAAGCAAATGCAGCTATTCCAATATCATATGGTAATCTGAAACAAAAGGTTTCAAGTAAGGTACGTGTCCCTTTAATGCTTCTTAATGCTTGAAAATATGATTACATATCAATTCTGTTTTCTTGATCTATTATTCATTACTCTTATCTCTCATGGGTATGTTGGGGTCAATAACCCTCGTGAGAACCTACAGTTAATTCCACAAGCCCGTGAGAGACAAGATACTGCACAGGAAACAAACACATTAGCAAAAAAATGTTTGTACTTCAGAGAATGTGATCTGTTTGACTTTTGTTGATCTTTATTTGCTCTTATTCAAATGATGCCATAACTGAATAGAATAGATGCATAGGCAAGTAGCATCAGGAGATCAGTCATTGCTTAGCTCATAATGATCTAACATGCATTTTTCACAATTTTGTAGGACACTTGCAGGACAACCAGACACTGAAGGGACCAAAGACAAGACTTCGACCACACCAGAAGACACCTATGGACCTACACCAGCCATTAAAACTACCGGGCAATGGCTGGTTTCTTCTTATCTCCTTCTTATGCCACTATTTTATTCAGTTTCATGTTGTCATTTGCATAGGAAAGTGAAGGCTACTCTCACGGTCTTGTGTGAGAGTAGATAGTTAGATTCAATGATTAGATTTCTTTAAATTATTCATGTTCAATTTGCAAAGAAAACAGAAATGAAATCTTGCTTATAATTTACAAATGAATAGAATAGAACTTTTTTTTTTGTACTTCATTGTAATCAATCAAAACTAATCATAACTACAAATAAGAGGAATAATGTACCTCAATTCTGACAACAACAGTATCTCAGCTAAATTAATGCATGTGCACAAATTTAGTAACACTAACAACATTAAACCATTTCTTTCAATGTTTTATTGTAACCAACATTTAGAAGAAATTAATATGATGGAGCACTAAGAATTTTGGAAGGTATATAATAAAAAAGACTGAAATTCAGAGCAACGACAGATGTTCATCTTGGGAGCTTAACATGGTTCTGTTTGTAGTGCATGTTTATTCTACAATACTTTCATAGACAAAACCAATATATTTACTTAGGATGGGAAGAGCAAGGGCCACCCTAGCATTTCCCATCCCAAAGGCATTGCATGCATTATGATATGCTTGAATAATATAAATATATGAAAAGTGCACACCTTCATTTAGATGTGGAAGAATCCAATTAAAGAAGCTATCGTATGTTTGCCCTTTTGATCTTACTCTTGAGTATTCGATCAACATATCCCAAAGTTCTCCAACAGTCCAACAATGGCATGTGACCCATTCTGTGAACTGCCAAAAGAACATAAACATAGAATTTTCAGAACATAAATGCATGACAAGAGTCTTTCAATTTAAAACACACCTTTAAAACAAAATTTATTGAACATGACCAAACATTACTTCTGTAAGATGAGTGTAACTAATGCAAAAGGTCTCACCATTATAAGTCTTTTAGAAAATTCCTCCCCAAATGTGAAATACAAAACAAAAGGTCGTGAAGCCTGTTACAAACCCAAACCTTGTATCAATGCTTGAAATCCAGCTGTCATTAAAGTTACAAAAAAGGAACCAATAATATCATAGAGCTTTAAAAATAAACACATGAAAATTTTGACTTTGTTAACTTTCTCATCACACCAGCAATAGGACTTGAATGACATGCAATTTAACATAAGAAAAAGACATTAAGCCTGTCCATGAATGTCATTCACAACTATAAGAAGCTTCCATATTTGATTAATTAAAAGCCACACCTCACATCAGCCTCAACATCCAGTATGTGAGAGTGGCTTCTGGTTGGCTATGGTAGCTAGTGCCAAGTGCTTTTAATCCTTCAATACCCACTTTAACTTTCTTTAGTTCCCTTTCCCTCCTCGAAGTCTGAAACTTTCAAGAGAGCTTTATCATAGATCTCACGATGGATTATCTACCTAATGTTTCCTCTCAAGTAAAAGTGTAGTCTGTTACTACAAAGTTAAGACATCATAGCAGTTACACAGCTGGCTTGAAATGAGTTTTCACTGGTAATTTATTTTAGTTGACAGGAACATGGGATATAACAGCAAACATATTTACAAAAAGATATTTAAAGGTTTGAAAACATCATCCAGAATACATGTTACAGTCCATTTTATTGGAAAGTATAGTAACTTTGAAACGTTGAAATTACTAGTTTTCGTACCAGTGCATCATGACAGAATAATAGCTGAAGTGAAACAAAATCATTATCAGCACTACATTTGAATCATTGCACATCTCTTAAATTTGCAATATTTTCAGTTGGAATCATGTTTCTCAATCTTTTACATTATATTACACAATGACAATAACTAACAATAACAAGAACGCGGTGTATGAAAGAAAATAGAAGAGATGTAGAAGTATATAATCCTTAAAGGGTCTATTACAGAAATACTAACTTGAGATGCTGCAAGCCACTGGAGAATACTTTTGAGTTCAACATCACCACCAAATGCTCCACATCCCCAATTGCCAGTTGCTATGCCAATTTTATCTTTGGAAGGGAATGAATGTATATCTTGCATGCCAGCTTTTTCTCTTCCTGGGTTCAGTTGTTGAGAAATGTCATCTAAAACCTCAACATTAACCAGAGAAGGTCCTCCATTTTCCAGTTGTTGATCAACACTTGTGGATAAATCATTGTCGATGCTATTTGAGCATTCTTGGACATCTGCAGTTGCAATACTGTCACCTCGGACATTTTGCTACAAACAAATGACATGTTATACAAGACCTTGAAAGCTCGTAAACAAATTACACAACAGTATATTCACATGCATCCCTGAATAAGCTAAAATTATTACACAATACTTCCCAAGGGATGAAGCCAAAACCATGAAGTAGTAAATAAGAAAAATGGGAAATTGGAAATTATTGCTACAATGACTATGCAAAAGATTTCATTCTCTATTTAGGTGTTTGTATTGGCATATGTTTGATCAGCTGTTGCCAGTAGATGAGATGTGTTGCATCCTAACCTATAATTTATATCTTGGAAGAAGAAGAAAATTTCCATGAATCTACAAAGCATGTCTGTCTTACTCTTAACCAAGAGTATTACTAAAGTAGCTCAAATAGGGACAGTTAAGGGGACATGGATAAAGCATGAAGAACACAATTCAGTTTTTTTGCATATAGTTAGTGACATTATTTCATCTTTGTAGAAAAAACAAATTTCAACATTGACACAACTTGGTTCCTAAGCCTGGAATAATTTGAAATTGATAAATACTTGTTCTTAACAAAAAAATGGCTAATGACCACATTATCAACACACGTGGACTGCATATTTGAGGAAAAGGAATTCTCTAGACTAAGGGAATAAAAAAATTGTTCAAAGTCTGACCAAAATAAAGAGCATGAGACACATGTAAGCATGTAGAATGGTAGCGACCCGCTTGTGTAAAGTTGAGTTTTAAAATTAAGGCATTAGTGCATGAATTAGCAATCAATCAATAAGATTGAAGCACGATAAGAAAAGCAGGATAAATATTAACAAATATTGACCAATTCATTAAGACACGAATGTGATCCATAGCTTACCTTATTTGGGTGTAAAGTTACATCACTTATGTCTCCACAGATAAATACATTTCAGCCTCTTAAACATTTGTATCTGTTTGAAAAATTCATTATGGCTTCATCTGTCTTTTGGTAAACATTATTCAATTTTCTGAATGAAGATCGCTTACAAATCCATTGCCAATTAATTTTCCTTCACTTTCTTAATTATCTCTTATTATTATTGACGTGAATCATTTTTCTGTCATCTTAATGTGAGATCTCATTCCACTGCTTAGCCTCATTCCACTGCTTAGCTAATTTTATTTAACAACTACAACTAAAATTTTTAGATCATTTTTTGGTGTTCATGGTACCATGATTTTTTTATTTTACCTATTTGGGTCATGAAATTCTAATATTTTTATCATATTTTTTTTTCAAAACAAATATGTCCAGGAAAAGTTAAGCAAATACATGCAAACGTCTAGCACATTAAACATTAAGTAGTGGCTGCATAATTTCACTCCCCATTCATGCACAAGCTTAACTTCAATCCTTAACTGTAGCAGACCCACCAAAATGGGAGAAGATTCCAAAATATCCTTTATGCTTAGTTTAAGATTTACATGAGAGCACTTGTGTTGCGAAAAAATAATCAGAAAACTTAGTTAACCAACTGTACATCTGTTATTATAATTAGTTTGCTTCTGGAATCAGATTGTGTAAAAAAATTAACATTGACGTTTTGGATCATACTCCATGATCCATCATCAGGATGAGAAGAGAGTTCAATGAATAGAAAGATAGCAAGATGCAGACCTAGAGTCCTAGAAAGGGGGAAAGAGAGGAAGGGAGAAGAGAGCACAAGCTACGAGAGAGGGGGAACCAAACAATAAAATAAGAAAATAATAGAAAAAAAAAATAAGCAAAAGAAGGCACAAGAAAAAGATTAAACATAAAGACAACAGAAGCTAACCAATGAAACAAAGCAACAAAATACAACAAAATATAAAAAGAGCACACACACACAAGCAACTAAATGAAAAAAATACGTAAAAATAAATGCAACAGTAAGAGAAAATGCATGTATATACATATAAACATGCAAGCGCTTGAATCTATGAAAACCCATAAGAAAGGAGAATGAAAATAAGAAACTAAAAATGCAAAAGCAAATAAAAAGGAGAACATACTAAAAAAACAAACAAACAAACAAGACCCAAAATAAATTAACGGGAAAACAAAAGAGAGAGCATATATATAATTAAAGGGAAAACAAAAGAGAGAGCATATATAATTAACGGGAAAACAAAAGAGAGAGCACATATAATTAATTAACGGGAAAACAAAAGAGAGAGCATATATAATTAACGGGAAAACAAAAGAGAGCATATATATAATTATATGCTCTCTCTTTTGTTTTCCCATTAATTTAATTTGGGTCTTGTTTGTTTTGTTTTGTTTTATTATTATTTTTCGTATGTTCTTTTTATTTGCTTTTACATTTTTTGTTTCTTATTTTCGTTCTCCTTTCTTATGGGTTTTCATAGATTCAAGCACTTGCATGTTCATATGTATATACATGTTTCGCATTTTCTCTTACTGTTGCGTTTATTTTTACGTATTTTTTTCATTTAGTTGCTTATGCGTGTGTGTCCATCTATATATATTGGTGCAGGAGCACACGGGTGGACTGGCAATCAACATTGACCAAAAAAATTAGGTTTCTCTTTTAAGTTTTGTTTTGGTTTTGGTTGGAATAACTAAAGCACTCAATTGATTATAACGAGAGCCAAAGGAAGAAGTCTATATGAATACCTCAGTCTGAAAATTCAACAATTAAGTTTGAAAGGAAATGCAAGATCCGGACATCCACGAAATCATAAATAAAGGAAGTTGTCTGATGTTGTAGTTACACCTGGTCTCATAGAGATAAACTTGACCATAGCTAGTGGCATCTAATCTATTTATATAAAGCTCCAAGGATGCATTATAATTGCATATATCCACGATAATGGATTTGTAGAATAGACTTTAGAAACCTTCAAATTTGATGCAAGCTGTTAAGATATAGCTTCATTCGTATTGTTATATATATATATATTATAATGAAGAGTTGTGATATTTATATTATACTATTATCATTATCATATTATTAATATAGTAATGATAATATTATAATGCAATGATATATATTATATTATTGCCATTATTATAGTTAATTATATATTTATTATGGTTATAGTAGACCATAATTGTCATATTATATTATTATATGGTCATGACTCTTCAAGACGTGACTATTCAAAAGATATAAATATATATCAATGGCTGGTGAAAAGATCAATCACAATGGTAATCTATTTCACTACAGCACTCACATATATTCTCTATAGGACGATCCAGATTTCATAACATGGTATCAAAGCCTAACCTATAAGAGACTTAAAACAGAGAAATAAGGGATGGATATACATTCATAGACCGCATATATGGAAGGAAAAGCGTGGAACAAGAAGTACTAGTGGAAGTTGGTTTTTATACTCACAACACCAGAGCATTTTCGTGAGAAGAGGAAGAGGGGTTATCCAGGAAATAAAAATATTCGTTCAACAATGACATTACCAAAATAACAGATGGCACAAGAACAAAATCTTCAACACCATATGCCAGTCCATGCACATAGGGAGTTTGCTGATAGATTATCGAGCCCACTTCTGCCTGACTCAGTCCCGAAGACCATACAAATCAATTGAGAAGGATATCGAGAGATGAACGATAATCTTAAGACTAGCAGCGGAGTCAGGAACGAATTACATATTCAATTTATTTCCAGTGGCTTATCCACACATAACATCGACCTTAATGGAATATACTCAGCATGTGATAAAGGCAGGGGGCTTGGAGTGAGAGTGCGACAATCCTTTGATACGACAAGCGCAACAAATATACATACACGCACCAAGTCGCATACAATTCGAAGATATACATTGTTAGAAGACTAATTAAAGTCCGTCACCAAATTGCGATATCATTTGTTCAAATTGTCCATGAAGTTTGAGAATGCAAAAGGGATATATCATTACCAGCAGTCAACGTCTATCAATAAGCATTTAAGAAACAACATTGAGAGAGCTATCGAATACAAGTTATTATTGTTTAAGGGTTATTGTATCTCTGAGCCAGCATAACGATTGACTATGATCAACCTAGTTGAAAGGACATCTACGATATCGACATGAAGTGAGGAGGATTGCTTCGGGACATTTCATTAAATAAAATTTGTGAATAAGTTTATGCTTGATAGTCTGATTATTTCTTCTAGAGAATATTAAACTCGGGCATACCTGGTGCATGTACATAGCGCATCGATCAGAGACAGACCAGACTCTTGCTTGAATACAAGGGGAGAACATTCGATGGTGGTCTGCAAACTCAGTAAAGGCCACGATAAATGTTGACTCTTAAGATATTAAGATGATTATTCAGTTTAGGAAACCTGAATAGGACCAGCACGATAAAATTGTCATTATCAAGTTGGTAAGGCATATAACCTGCCGAGTTGGGTATCACATCAAATAAGACCATTGGCATATACACGGAATAGATAGCAGCATTCTTTGGAATTGCATAATACAAGATTCCTATACTATATTTAAGGTCAATGTTTACATCAGTGATCCAATATATATATATGGATTTCAGAACTTGACCTTCAGACAAAATTTATATACATTGGGGGAGTACACATAGATATTAAATTTAGATTCAGACAGAAATGACAAGTCACATCTTAACCTCAGGTTATACTGCATTCATTATGTAAAAACAATGATCCATTGCAAATCCATAAACTTATTTGTCCACAAGTAAGATTTATGGATCAAGGGAGACTTGCCAGATAGCGTTAGTGTTATTCTAGAGATATATCTACAGGAGGAACAACACTGAATACTAGGAAGTATATATTTATAGAAGGTTTGGAATTGCAAAGAAAAGTGAATGAGTAGAACTAAGAAGAACAGATCAAAGGGAATACAATCTGTTCACCGAGCTTATAAGTACATATATATCCATTAAAAGGAAGAAATAAAGGAAAAAATATTGTGCGTATTGTTCTTTTAAGTTCAGATTAAACAAAGCAATGTTATTGCTATAAGAGATATCAGAGGCTATTACAGTCATTTAAGAGTTAGGATCTAAAACAATAGATAATATGAAATTGATATGCCAACATAAGATATATCACCAGTTGGATCGATTGAAAACATATTCCTTAAATAGCCATTATAAACATCAATAGTATAATTTATATTACACAATTTAAGAATCAAAGATTATTTGTGTTGCAATCTAAGTAAAGGAAATGTATATTCAAGAGAAAGAGGTTTACTGCAATTGAGGTTATAAGAAGATAGCCTCACAACCATAATAGTCCTAACTAGGAACATTACAGTCTTCCATAATATATGTTTAGATATGTAGCAGCCATAGAAGATGAGTGAAAATCATTGTAGGAGATGAAACAATTTAGATTCTGATTATTTCAATAAATGACTGGTTGGTCTGCATCAAGATGTGGGTTCATATTCCACCACTGTGTAAAATAATGGTTGCTATTCATAGGCTACAAGGTGTTACCTTACAACCCACAAGGTCATCTCTTCTCAACAAGAATAACCCATCAAGTTATAATTAGTCTTCACCCCAAAGGAAATTCCTATCCTAGAAAGCAATTGTTGAGCATGAGATTTACTAAATGAAAATAAAGTTCTTTTTTATGAAGTGCTACTTCATGATTTGTCTATTAAACATGGCAATTAATAATAGGATCAGCAAAAATGAATGAATATGATGTGGTAATGAGCCAAGTAAGATATAGAAGAAGGAATTATAAAATGTTGAAAGAAATATATATATATATATAAAAATAGGTGAACGAAAGTGTATGCGTTTGTGAGGAGATATATACAAAACATTACAAGGATATGAAAGAATTTGGCAGGATGTATTAACTTAAGTATGAAGAGAAGTTGACACATCCTCAATTCTTGAGAGATACATTGATATCAAGTACGATGGGTACGAGTATTGTATTAATGGGCTCACCTTACAAAAGGAAACACTTGAAATTTTATAAAAGATAAGTAATTCATGTTTTATTTAAATTTGCAGTTTGTAATTGATTAAATAATAAATGTTGTATGCTTCTATCATTTTTATGCTTGAGATAGTTTAGCCTTATGAATTATTCGTAGTCTATCTCTGACACTTTTTTCAGGATGAAAGCATATGAAATTCAGATTCAGAGAAAGTCTGATATTTTCATGAGGTCAAGAAGTTGATGAGCTTGAGCTTCAGAGGGAGCATGCACAATTCAGTTAACTTGTGACAATCTCAATCATATTGATTGAGAGGGAGTTCACAATTGAAGGTAAAACAAATCTGAGATTATAATAGTGGGAACTTGTGGATAGAATCATCGATGAGATGCACGTGGATAGAATACTAGAGGTCTTTATTATCTTCCCTCAAGTCCAAGAGGGAGTGTTAATATTGTGGCCTTGGAAAAGATCAAAATGCATCTTATGCTAGCCAATGTAACCTTATAACTATTCAGATTATTCGTATTGGTTCTCTCAGAAAGGAAAGTATGAAATGACATCCTGCAGTGACATCGAATTGAGTATATAAACAGGGTATGCCTTCGTGACAGATGGAGAAATTAAAAGATCTGCATTAGTGGACATTCGAGGATCTTGATTTAGAGGGAGTAGACCATGTTTTGTTGGTTCTCTAGTAATCAAGAAATTATAGCAGACAATTATGGTTATTACCATGTGAGAAGGTTATATGTCAGAAAGAGAAGCTAGAAGATCAAATTAAGTTGGCACCCCAGGATCTTGGTCATACAAATTCAAAGGGAGTATAACATGTCAAGATGGTGTATACTTTGTAATCTCAGAATTCACCAAAACTATGAGATCATGCAAACTAAAGAACAAACCACCGATACTCTTACCAAGCGTCTTGCTAGAAAGAAGATTGTGTACCTTCAGATAACCTTGGTATGTTGAGGAATAAAGCCTTATTAGGTGAAAAGAAGGTATCCTGAACGCTATGTTATTACTAGTTGTGCAATAACTATATCGTGGTTAGACAACATTAAGTTGTTGGTTTCAAATTGTCATGATATGTTTCGGACTATGTTCATGGCTAGACAACATTGAGTTGTTGTTTTTAAATTGTCATGACTAAGAGTTTGACTTGAATTTTTAAATAATTCTTGTCTTTGATAGACAATTCTAAGGTGGAAGTCTTGATTTCCACTCTCTGGATGAGCCAGAGTGGATCCACCCTTTGAGAAGAGTTAAGGTGACTTTATGGGTTTTTTATTCATGAATAAATATAAAAATGTATATTGCAATATTGTGTAAAAATGATCATTTGTGTGTGGGTTAACATTTCAAGGTGACGATCTTGTAAATAGTTAACCAAAGTGTCAAGATAGACTACTTAAGTGTGTGTCCCGACTGTGCAGAGATCATGATATTCAAGTCTATTTTCATGACGAGACTACATTAACTTGTGCGTCCCGAAATGGCAGATGTCATGATAGACTTTTGATATTTAATACTCACTCGCTAAGAGGGAGTGTTAAGATATAGCTTCATTCGTATTGTTATATATATATATATATTATAATGAAGAGTTGTGATATTTATATTATACTATTATCATTATCATATTATTAATATAGTAATGATAATATTATAATGCAATGATATATATTATATTATTGTCATTATTATAGTTAATTATATATTTATTATGGTTATAGTAGACAAGTATGGTTATCACCATAATTGTCATATTATATTATTATATGGTCATGACTCTTCAAGACGTGACTATTCAAAAGATATAAATATATATCAATGGCTGGTGAAAAGATCAATCACAATGGTAATCTATTTCACTACAGCACTCACATATATTCTCTATAGGACGATCCAGATTTCATAACACAAGCTTTATGTTTAAAAACATTAAAATCTTGTTGGCATTACCGGTAAGGATGCAACCCGTAAATGGTAAAGTGGTGTTGTTATTGATGTCATTAAATGTCTAAGCTAACAATGTCCAAATACTAGGGAACAGGTGACAAAAGAAAGAAACTGTTTAGGAAATTGGTGACCGATGACACTGTGATGAGCAGAAGCGACCGGTGAAGACAGTGACCAGTGAAGAAGCGATCGGTGAAGTCACTAACCGGAGCAGTGACTGATGAAGACATAGACCAAAACACTGCATAAGGAAAGGTGTAAACCGGTGAAAGAGATGATTGCTAAGATATCTTTGAGACTGGTTAAAGGCACACTTGACGAACACTTAAGAGACTCTTCTACCGAGATTTGTTGCACAAAACACGTAGGATTTTCTATTACGGAAAAGACTGGTGAAAGGCACAGTTGAAGGATACTGAGGAGATTCTTTTGCCGAGATTTACTGCACAAATCATCGAGGAATTTCCTCTAAGGGAAAGTATGTGACACATATCTGATGTTTCCTTTAGAAGACTGAAACACGACTGAACGACGAATTGATGGCGGATCTTCTATTACGGGAAAGCTTTGTCACACATTTGATGTTTCCTCTCATGACAAAAACACGACTAGATGATGGATCAAGAGAAGATCTTCACGGAGATCACAACAACAAAGACCGGAAAGATCTGTAATCATTTGTCTTCATTCTGCCAAAGGAAAAGAGTGAAACTGTACGCTGATCAAAGCTACTGTAAAGGAAAAGGAGAAGAGAAGAAGAAGAGGAGGAGAGTGTGCAAGGAAGCACAATAACCTGATGAGAGCATACCTGTGGTCCCCGGTGATGACTCCCAATGATTTTATCAGGCTTTGCAAAGCCACTTCAAAGGATCAACCCCTCTATTACTCTCTAACAATCGCAATAGTCAAATCTCAATATTTACGTGGACATTAACAGGTCCCTTGTATCAAATCCCTTAACCAAGTGACATCTAGTAGATGTTCTAAAGTCCTCTGACAAGGCAGGCTTTACAAGGCCTTATTTTAAATCCCTTAACCCGATCGCACCTAACAGTGTGTTTGTAATCCCTTAACAAGAAAGACTTTTCACAGGGCACACTTTAGAAGAGTACAAAATTTGTGAGTTCTACTCACATCGTGGTTTTCTCCCATTTTGGGTTTCCACGCGATATATCTGGTGTTCTATGCTGCTGTGATCTTGTTTTGATTATTTATTTTATAAGATCTGTTTTGCATGCAGTAATAGCTAATAGATCTAAGAGTGTTTTCAAGTTTTAGTGGGTGTTGATTCACCCCTCCCCTCTTAGCACCAGATGGGACCATCAATTGGTATCAGAGCAGCGTCCTTTTTCTGAGCTGCTTAACCGCAACAAGGAAAAGATCATAATGATGAGAAAGGAAGGACCCAAGTTCTCTAAGGAAAACTTCAGTCTGTGGTACAACAGAATGAAGTTGTACATGAAAACTACAGGAGATCAGTTTTGGAACCACATGATCATAGAGTACAAAGTACCTACCGGTACTTTGACGACTGAGCAACTAAAGGTCAGAAGTGAACACACAGCTACTATGGACATGATAGCTAGTACGCTGCCTGATAATGTGTATGTAGAGATTGAAAATCTGACTATAGCTTGTTAAATGTGGGCAAAGCTACAAACCATGTATGGAGGCAACCCACATGTACAAAGAGTAAAAGTAGAAAGCCTCAAAGGCAAATATGATGACATGAAGATGAATGAAGGTGAAGACATTGAGCACTACAGCAACAGAATAAAAGAAGTGATGAACTCCATCAAAAGCGCTAGAGGAACACTGAGTGAGGAAGATGTGATAAGTAAGATACTGAGGACGTTGAGACCACAATATTCTATCAAGATCTCATCCATACAGGAACTCGGATCAATGAGCACTTCACAAGTCACCCTTGAATCTCTTATCGGTAAGTTAACTGCTTTTGAATTAAGCAATTATGATAACAGCTTACCTATGTTAGATGTCGCTTTTAAGTCTTCTATGAATATTGCTTCCACTAAAAAAGGAAGAGAGACCGGTAATAGTTCTACTGGGAGGTTTGGTCATTTCCTTGACAATTTGCTCTCAGAAGAACAAGAACAGGATGAGTTTGAAGCACTCATCGCAAGGAGATATCCGAGAGGAAAAGGGAAGTACAAAGAGAAACTTCCATTGAAATGCTTTTCATGTAATAAGATAGGACACATTGTGGCCAGGTGTCCTAAAAATGAAAATAAAGAAAAGTTCAACCGATTCAAGAGTAAAGGAAGGAAAGAGTGCGACCTTGCAGAGGAAGGTGTCACTGACAACAAATCTGAAGAATTAGGAGATGATGAAATTGCCTTTGTGGCAATAAAGGAAGAAAGCACGGTGATAAGTGAAATGACACTTATCTCTAGCTCTCACCAATGTGAGGACTGGATCATTGATAGTGGATGCACTCACCACATGACTGGTAACAAAAACATGTTCATCAACTTGAAGCTTAGTAATGGTGGATCAGTGACATTTGGAAACAATGCTCCCTGTGCTATTAGAAGCAAAGGCTCAATAGCACTTGGTAATGAAATGGTCTGTGATGATGTGTACTGGGTAGAAGGACTCATGTACAACATGATGAGTGTGGCTCAAATGAATAATAATGGATACCAATTAGAGTTTGGACAAGGATCATTTATTGTCAAGAATCAATCACGAGCACAAGTTGCCACCGGTAGACAGAGCAAAGGGACCCTGTTCTACCTAAACTTAATTGAGGGGGCTTGCCTTATGACAACAACAAAAGGGGAAATAGAGAAAACTTGCCTTATGGCAAAACATGGCAATAGTTGGTTGTGGCACAAAAGACTTTGCACATAAACTTTGATAGCATAGTAAAAGTGAGTAGGAAGAAGTCAGTCAGAGGGTTTCCTGACATCATAAAGCCAGACAGGGCCATGTGCAAAGAATGTCAGTTGGGTAAACTAACAGGTACAAGCTTCAGCAACAAGTCTTATTCAGCTGAGAATGTACTGGATCTTGTTCACACAGATCTGTGTGGAGCAATGAGGATGTAGAGCTACTACGACAATAGGTATTTAATGCTCTTTGTAGATGATTTTCAAGGATGATGTGGACGTTGTTCCTAAAAGAAAAATCAGAGGCCTTCCATATGTTTATAATCTACAAGGCCCGAGTGGAGAAGGAGACCGGTAAGAACTTAAAGTGTCTAAGGTCAAGCAGAGGAGGTGAGTACACCTCTCAAGAGTTTATTAACTACTGTGCAGAACAGGGGATATAAAGGTAGATATCTGCACCAAGAACCCCTCAACAAAATAGAATCGCTGAAAGAAGAAACAGGACTCTAATAGACTGTGCAAGGACACTGATGATTCAGAAGAATGTACCTCATCACTTCTGGAGAAAAGCAATCAGCACCGCTGTATATACATTGAATCGAGCTCAAGTCAAGAAAGGAACCGGTAAAACTCCATATGAGTTATGGTTTGGTCATACTCCTAGTGTTAGATATTTCAGAGTATTTGGAAGCAACTATTACATCAAGAGATATGTTTACTCTGGCAAGTTTGAGCCAAAGAGTGAGGAAGGAGTGTTTTTGCGTTACTCCACCAAAAGTAAAGCCTACCGGTATCTGAACAGAAGCACAAGAAAAATAGTGGAGAGTGCAAATGTGAAGATAGATGTGCATTCAGAGCAGAGTAATAAGATCAGTCAAGGTGAATTTGACAATCACCAAGACTATGACATCAATGACCAAATAGAATTTAATGAAATAATAAATGTCGATGAAGGAGATCAGGTAAACAGAGTAATGTGCCTGAGCAAGGAAGGGATCAACACATAAGACCAATTGAAGAAGATGACCAAGAAGATGTTCATGATCTTGCTGGAAATGTGGCTCAACCCAAAAGAGAAGACCGGGATCACCGACTAATTCTACCAAGGTATGTCACCTATCACTCTATTGATAAAATTATTGGTGAAAAACGTGACAACATTCTATCCAGGAGAAGGGCTAGAGAAAGTACCTGTTTGCTTTCCAGCATAGAGCCTAAAACTACCAGAGAAGCTCTGGAGGATGACAACTAGGTGAAGGCAATGGAAGAGGAGCTAGAGAAAATAGTAAAGAATGAAACATGGACTCTTGTACCTAGACCTGAGGACAAGAATGTTATAGGCACCAAGTGGGTGTTTGGAAACAAGATGAATGAAGAAGGAAAGGTGGTCAGGAACAAGGCAAGGCTAGTCTGCAAAGGAAGCAGGACTAGACTATGGGGAAACCTTTGCACCAGTAGCAAGACTAAAAGGGGTAAGAATGCTCCATGCTTATGCTACCCATAAAAGGTTTAAAGTATATCAAATGGATGTAAAATCTGCATTTGTAAATGGTATACTGCAAGAGGTGGTATACATAGAGCAGCCCAAGGGTTTCTCATCCACAGAGAAAACTAATATGGTCTGCAAATTGAAGAAGGCTCTCTATGGACTGAAGCAAGCCCCAAGGGCTTGGTATCAGAGATTACACTCATACCTCCTAAGCATTAGGATATCATCTTTGGAGGTTATGATAAAATGAGCAAAGACTTTGCTGAAGAGATGAAGAAAGAATTTGAAATGTCCATGATTGGAGCAATAAAATTCTTCATAGGCCTACAAGTCCAACAGCTCAATAAAGGTATATTCATATCTCAATCCAAGTATATTAAACAGATTCTTAAAACATTTGGGCTAGAAGAATCCAGACTGGTTGGAACTTGGGAGATCAATGATAACTAAC
Source organism: Chamaecyparis obtusa (assembly GCA_027943335.1). NCBI lineage: Eukaryota > Viridiplantae > Streptophyta > Pinopsida > Cupressales > Cupressaceae > Chamaecyparis > Chamaecyparis obtusa. The sequence goes on from BSBK01000233.1 coordinate 585,142, forward strand.
TACAAGTTATCAAAGGAGGACGATGCCGAAGAGGTTAATGAGACACTTGACCGATCAATGATTGGTAAACTTCAGTATGTTGTGTATAGTACACCAGACATTGCACATGCGGTAGGTTTTGTGACAAGATTCTCTGCAAACCTAAAAGAGACACATTTGATAGCAGTAAAGAGAATCTTTAGATATCTAAAGGGGACTGAAGAATATGGTATGTGGTTTCCTGAAAAAGGAGGTGTCAAGGTAAAATTGTGCACCGATGCAGACTAGGACAGTAACGTTGATGACATAAAGAGCACAAGTGGAGGTGCATTCTTTCTTGGAGAAAGGATTGTGTCATGGATAAGCAAGAAGCAAAACAGCATATCACAATCCACAACAGAGGCTGAGTATGTTGCTGCAGCAATCAACTACACACAGGTAATCTCGATAAAACAAATATTAGAAGGAATCCAAGAACAGGTACCTAAACTGATACCAATATTCTGTGACAACATGAGTGCAATCAACATATCCAAAAATCTTGTTGTGCACTCAAAGACGAAGCACATTTCTATAAAGTATCACTATCTAAGAGAGCAAGTGCAGAACAAAGAAGTCAAGTTGGAATATGTTCCCACATAAGTACAAGTAGCTAATATATTCACAAAGCCTTTACCAAAAAGTACCTTTGAATATCTTAGAGGTAAATTAGGGGTAATTCCCCTTCATGATCTTCAGTAAAAGGACAGAGGAGATCATCAATGCGACAAGTTCAAACAGAGGAAACAACCTCCTCTAAACCGGATCGGTGACCAAGGACCACTGCTCAAAGGGGGAGCAATCATCAGAATAGATGGTTGTTTGACAAGCCTTTGTCATTATTGTCAAAGGGGGAGATAATTGGAGAAGTATTATTGGATCAATAACACAATATTTGCCAGCAATGCCAAAGGGGGAGATTGTTGGAATTTTCGGTAAGGATGCAACCGATAAATGGTAAAGTGGTGTTGTCATTGATGTCATTATAAATGTCTAAGCTAACAATGTCCATATACAAGGGAATAGGTGACAAGCAAAAGAAACTGTTTAGGAAACCGGTGACAAATGACACCATGATGAGCAGAAGCGACTGGTGAAGACAGTGACCGGTGAAGTCACTAATTGGAGCAGTGACCGATGAAGATAGAGACCAGAACACTGCAAAAGCAAAGGTGTAAACTAGTGAAAAAGATGATTGTTAAGATATCTTTGAGACCGGCTAAAGACACAGTTGACGGACACTTAAGACACACTTCTACCGAGATTTGTTCCAAAAATCACATAGGATTTTTTGTTACGGAAAAAATCGTTGAAAGGCATAGTTGAAGGATACTGAGGAGATTCTTTTGCCGAGATTTATTACACAAATCATGGAGGAAATTCCTCTAAGGGAAAGTATGTGACACGTATTTGATGTTTCCTTTACAAGACTAAAACACGACTGAACAACTGATTCATGGCAGATCTTCTATTAAGGGAAAGCTTGTGTCACGCATCTGATGTTTCCTCTCATGACTGACACACGACTGGATGATGGATCAAAAGGAGATCTTCACGGCGATTGCAATAGCAAAGAGCGGAAACATCTGTCCCACGCTCTGCGGGAAGTCTATTTATTCTTCAGTCAATGAAGAAAATCATTTGCCTTCATTCTACCAAAGAAAAAGAGTGAAATTGTATGCTGATCAAAGCTATTGTAAGGGAAAAGGAGAAGAGAAGAAGAAGAAGAGGAGAGTGTGCAAGGAAGTACAATAACTTGAAGAGAGCATATCTGTGGTGCCCGATGATGACTCTCAGTGAATAAAACAGTGATTTTATCAGGCTCTACAAAGCCACTTCAAAGGATCAACCCCTCTATTTCTCTCTAACAATTGCAATAGTCAAATTCTAGTATCTGGGTGGACATTAATAGGTCCCTTGTATCAAATCCCTTAATTGGGTGACATCTAGTAGATGTTCTAAAGTCCTCTGACAAGACAGTCTTTAACAAGCCTTATTTTAAATCCCTTAACCGGGTCGTACCTAATAGTGTGTTTGTAATCCCTTAACAGGGAAGACTTTTCACAGGGCACACTTCAAAAGAGTGCAAAATTTGTGAGTTCTACTCACATCGTGGTTTTCTCCCATTTTGTGTTTCCATGCGATATATCTGATGTTCTATGCTACTGTGATCTTGTGTTGATTATTTCTTTTATAGGATTTGTTTTGCATTCAGTAATAGTTAATAGATCTAAAAGTGTTTTCAAGTTTTAGTGGGTGCTGATTCACCCCTCCCCTCTCAGTTCTTGTTGGGACCATCAAATCTATCAAATACCGTTCAACTTCCTTTCCGCATGAAATGGTTAAGGAGATAAAATGCCAAGGTTATGGAAAGCAGAGTAACGAGAATCGCCGCGATTCAGGCGTTTCCGGCGATTCGGCGATTCGGCAATCCGACTCACCCCTCCCGATTTTTTCTAAGTCAGAATCAGAATCGGCCGATTCAAACCCCAAAAATCGCCTGAATCGCAATTCATGGGCGATTCAGGCAAAAAACGCCGATTTTCGGCTTCGTGAATCGGTCGCGGCAGCATAAAAGCTTAACTTAAAAAATAAAAAAAACACAATACTTTTTATTTATTTATTTGGTCATTTGCCTTAGTTATACTTGTAAGTTTATACAAATATAACATAAGTTTGATTTATTTAATTTCTTATACTTTAAGTTATATTTGTATAAATTATAAAATATATATACTTCAGGATGTTTGAGATAGGTTCCAACTTCATAGGAGTTAAGATGCAGAATTTAGATTTTGAAAATTCCAGACTTAACCAAATTTCAGGATTCAACAATAGCAGGGTTACCTCCCATATTCCATCATGGCTTTCTAAGGACAAACTGAAGCTGGCAAAAGGATTCTCAAAGGGTTTTAACTCGTTTTATCACAAATCACTTGGTTCCAACCCCATCTCTATGACAAACTTAGTTTAGCTCTCGCCCAAATCCCAGACAGACATGACTTCCCAACAGGCCAAAATCATTCAAACCTCATTTGCCGGACCTAGGGACTTGAAAACAGCCACCAACAAAGACTACCTAAGATCTAGTTATGAAGACTTTGACATTCAGCATTGATCAATAATCAAGCATCATAGATTCATACTATGAAACGATTTAGTTTTATGGATCTTACAGATACTGATAGACATATGTTTCATGGATCTTCATCTTACATCCATTTACGATTTGATGTCTTATGGATCTTCATCTTACATACATTCTATGATTTGACTCATTAAGATCCTACGATTTCTATTTACTTTAGCTACAATTTACATTTTATGTGTAATGTATGTGATGGACAGTTATAGTGTGCTTATTAAGTCATATTCAATAAATGGTGTATGAAATAAGTTTTAAATCATTAAAATCTCTAAATTTCAAGGGTTTTTTCACTTTGCCGATTTGTAGCCGATTCACTGGCGATTCACCGCTGATTCGCGATTCGATTCGGCCTTGCCGATTCCGAGCCGATTTTGATTCTCATTACTTTGATGGAAAGAAATCGATAGTGGAGATGAAATATAAGTAGTGCAGATTATTGAATTCTTATGGCAGCAGCCAAGAGATGAATAGTTGGGGAATTGGATCAAGAAAAAGAGCTGGGTGGAGGTGGGTCTATGTTGAGTGTGCGGAAGCTGTTTGCAGGTAAAGGCAGAGCATAGCAAAGAAAGGCTGCATGAATGAAAAGCACAGAAAAATGAGCAGAGAAATGGGAGTTTTAAATTGCAAGATATAAACAAAGGATGCATAAATGAAGAGAGGGTTGAGTGACTGTTGTAAATTAGTAATGATATGCTCATAAGTGCAATAAGGATGCACAGGTTTGCGAGGAAAATTCAAAAAAAAAATAAAAATTTTATGAGCAAAGCCATTGAAATCTCTATTTATAGATTTGTTTTTTTAATAAAATTGAATACGGTTTTGTTTTCTACTAATCTTTATATCTATTTAGGAAAATTGATTTTTGTGAGTTGTCGAGAATCAAGAGCTTTGTTTTGCATCAAATGGTATCACAGCTAGAGGTTCTGAGTGCATAGGTAGAGTGCCAAACGCGAGGCAACTTGTGCCAAGACCTGCGGGTGAAGAGTTAAGTTGTATGTACAGATCACCGACCGCGAGGCAGTTCACAATTGATAAAGTGAAGTGGTTGTGGAGGACTCAAAACAATCGTTGCAAGTGAGTAAAGTACTAATTGATTGAGAGCTTGAAGCCACAAAGAAGAGAGTGATTATGAGCAAAACATTGCATCAAATGAGAGGATGAGTTCAAAGAAGAGGAAGATGAAGTGGGTCATGAGAAGACCTGTGTTGATTCCATTTCTGGAGCGATATTGGGAAGAGAGTTATGGGATGTGGAGAAACCCATTGAAGAAGAATAGTTGCAGCTGGAAAGAGAAAGATGTGAGAGCAACCCATAATAGTTTAAAGAAGAATGAAGATATAGTTATTGAAGACCATAAACTGGTAGATGAAAGAAAACAAATATGAAGAAGGTGATGGTACCTCATAGGTTCACGTAGTGCAAGAGCAAGAAACTAAGAAGATAGAAGTTGGGGCAGAGATTCATCAAGAATATAATGTGTTTGAAGAAATTGCAATGAGAGGTGAAGAAGATATTGAAGCAAAGGAAGAGGAAGGATGTTGCAGCAGTTGAGGAGATAATTGATTTTTCCAAGTTTTGTGAAAAAGGGATGAGTATGGATGAGTTAACACAAGTAAATATTGCATAAAGCATGTAAAATTAGAGAGAAAGTGCAAGTAGGTTTTGCAAATTTTTATGAGGATATAGTATGTTTGCATATGGAAGTGGTAGAGGGTGCTGCAAGTGAGATTCAGTGGAGGTGGTTGGTTTGTGGTGGATTAAAATCCACAAAAGAGGTAAAGAGTGTAGAGGTTATTTGGCGGAGGAGGTCAGTCAATGGTGAATTAGATCCCACAATGGAGAAGGGGGAAATTATTTGATGGAGGAGAACGGGAAGTGTCCCAACTAAGTGCCAAAAGAGGCGAAGGAAGAAGCTATTTATGTCTAATACAACGATGGAGTTAGCTACAAGTTGTTTATAGCTTGAAAGAGTAGTTCAATTACTCAACTCCATTTTGTGAGTCCTACTCACAAATTTTCATACCAGGTGTCTGGTGGAGGAGCACACAGGTGGACTAGAAATCAACACCGACAAAAAAAATAGTTTTCTCTTTTTTTATTTGATTTTGATTGGAATCTCTTCATCACTCAAACACTCAATTGATTATAACGAGAGCCAGAGGAAGGATTCCACATGAATACCTCAATCTGAGAATTCAACAATTAAGTTTGAAAGGAAATGCAAGCCTTGGACATCCATCAAATCATAAATAAAGGAAGTAGCCTGATGTTGTAGTTATAGCTGCTCTCATAGAGATAAACAAGACCATAGACAATGGCATCTAATCTATTTGTACGAATTCCTTTGACAGAATGAAATAATATGCCAATATCCAGAAGCCCAATGAATAGCACAAGAGAGACAAATTAATATGATCAGCTGGATCAATCAATAATGAATTTATCACCAATAATGCTTCAATAATCAATGAATACAATGTAGAAGTGTCTGCATCTATAGGCAAGGGATGATAACTAGGAGATAAGCAAGAGATAACCTATCACCCACACTAGGAGGAATAACATGTTCACCAAAGGTGGTGTGGGCGGCAATTATGCCATCAATAATACTTTTGTTAGTTAGGGGTAATGTAATAAAATATTTGTCTCGAAACGATGTCAGTTGCTGACAGTTGGCAGTCTTAACCAATTGTCGAGTACTATTTGTATGGAGTTTGGGACAATTTTGGTTGTTAATATTGGAGATTAATATGCTATAAAACATATATAATTCTGTCATTTTCCTGGTTCATTTGTTTATGTGACATCTCTGGTTATTGATGTTATTTCAATTATAGTCTATGTCTTGCAATATTGTTGGATGGTTATTTATGAGTTATCCTGTACAATCCATCTCAAGATAGGCACCTAACATTTTGGCGTCGTTGCCTAAGTTCGAACTTGGAGGTCTATGGAAGTAATGATAGGTGAGATGGAGACATAATGGGTCGTCTCTTCAACCAACAAGTAGTGGTAATTGACAGTGACGTGGAGGACAATAACGAAGTGACCCAACAGAACCAGTTGACACAAGACTTGGTTCACGCGTGGGATGTGTCGATTGATGAGTACGTGCAGCGGGAGGCCCAACAAAGAGCGGTCTCCACAGGCACTGTACGTGTCGAACTCACCGTGAGCGGTCCTGTGTACGATCTTCTAGGTAGCCTTCCAAGATTGTTGGCTCGTGCATTGGTGGAAGTCCAAGAACAACGTGAGGCAAGGGAGAAGGAACACTACACGGAACAAATACTACAATGATACAAAGAGAGGAACCGAAGGGAGGAAGAACCGCGAGATACAAAAAGGCATCATACCTTGGGCAACTCTAAAAATTAATGCCCAACTTGCCAAACAAAGATAGAAGGTGATGAACGAGGGCAAAAACAGAAGCGGAAATTGCCACCAGGAGGTCTCTGCAGATTCAAGAACAGGCTGAGAGGCGACAAAAACCGCAACAGCTAGTGGAAAAATCTCTTAGCCCCCGCAATCGGAGTGCTACTTGTACAAGCATTGAAGGTGGAACAAGGAGTGGGAAGATATTGCAAGAGAACTACCCTCCCGAGCATTTCTTCGGGACAAGGAGGGTCCGATGCAGATAATTGGGAGGGTGATTCGGTACCAACTGAACCATCAGTACACTCCAAGGAAGGCAATAACAAAGAAAGGAACCTCGAAAGGAGAGGTAGTGGACTTATTTGAGAGTACCATGTGTCATTGGGAACCTAGTCATTTCAGAAGAACCAAAGATAGGGAGAACAGAACCCAAAACTCTTGGAAGGTGGGAGTACTGCTACTACTATGAGGGAGGTAACCAAGGCGTGAACGACAGAGGAGGGGTTGAGGACTCGCGCGTAATTGAAGGTGCCAGAAAAGCACAGGGGCGCAGAGGAGGAACTGACCCACCTAAGTCTAATAACGTGCACGGTGCCCACCAAAGTGGAAAAATGGCAAACCCTCCAAAGAAGCAGAAACTTCCCAAATTCAGTGGGGACGGATTGGAGGACCTGACTCGCCACTGTAAAACATGCGTGACCATATGGGAAGCCAACGATCAGGATGACGACTATTGGTTAAAGGCATTCGTGGTTACCTTGCGAGGAGTAGCAATTCATTGGTACATAGACCTTCCAGCAGGCCCTAAAGCAACTTGGAATAATTTGAAACAAGCATTCCAAGCAGAATTCAAACTACTTCATGATGATGACGAAGTGGTAGCAAAAAACATGAGACAGTATGGGCCTACCATCGTAGGTTGAAAGAACTCATTGGCAAATTAGACAACCAACCAGTGGATGGCTTGAAGAAAAGATGGTTCATCAAGCAACTCACTCCGTCCATTCGAAAAAAAATGGTAGTACCTCCAACCTCGTACACAGAGGCTTGCAACTAAGCAATGGATATTGAGAGTGAAACTAACACATCTAGAGGGAAGAAGAAAATCAGCAATGATGATAGTATGGATGGCGACAATGAGGGGGAGTCCTAGACCATAGAAGTACTCTGGTAGGATATGATGAGAATGATGAAAAAAAATGTGAGTAGAGAAGGAAACAAAGGAGGGTAAGGAATTGTGGTGCACCAAATGAAAAAGTGAAGAGCATACCAAGACCAACTGCCTAAGGAAATCTTTCTGTGGCATTTGCCACGTACTAGGGCACTCCATCCAGGAGTGTCTGTACAATCGAAAGGCAAGGAGCACTCAAGTGCTCTTTACCCAAGGAGAACAGGCGACACTACCCACCACACCACCAAGACAGACAAATTGTAATGCCTCGCCCGGAGGATACCATAACAACCGGCGGGGAAGTAATAATAACAACACGAACACACCAAGAAGCTGCATCTAGTACGACGCGAAGGGACGACCCGTGATATAGTGCCGGAGGTGCAATAAGTGGGGCCACTTCACGAGGGATTGTCAAAACGGGCAAGGTAGCAAAAACATGTGTAAATGGTGTGGACCAGGCAACCACAAGGATGCTGACGGTCCTAAGGGAAAGGTGGTAAACATGATATAAGTAACATGCCCCGAAGAGGAAGTTCTTGCAATTACGAGACTCTAGGCGAAAAAAGCCACATACCCTGATCCACTTATGGATTAGGAAAGATTGATGGAAGACAGAGTGGAAACAAAACTGGCAATGAAGGAAGAGCGGAGACATACACATGGCACCACCAGTACCCCCATAGGGTTAGCATAAAAAACCAACATCATACAGTACATGTTACAAGTTGTCATGCCAGTACGGGTGGTAGACCTCTTAGATACATTATTAGACACTTGGAACTGCTAGTACCCCCATACGATTAGCATCAAAAATCAACATTATACAACGATTGTTACAAGCCACCGTGCTAGTACGGGTGATAGACCTCCTGGAGACATTACCTCAACTAAAAGAGGCAATCACGAACATAAGTGACACCAATGGTGGTCAGGAGAGTAGCAAGTCCGTTGACGACCATGAGATGGATGAGGGAGAGAAAGAAAACTCCATAAAGAATACTCCCACACGATGAACTTAAGACCCAATGTTGTTGGCAATTGATGTTGGAAGGACACTTGCAGTAGTGGAAATGGAAATCATGTGCCGCACGTTGACCAATACCATAGTGGATGGTGGATCTGGAGTAAATGTCCTGCCAGAAGAGACATGGAAGGCCCTCGGCAAACCAAAACTTTGGCCGCCAACCTTCCAATTGGTAGGTGCCGACTAGCGTGGCATTAAACCAATTGAAACACTTACGGCACAAAAAATCATTATAGGAACTCAACATTTCTTCCTTGATTTTGTTGTCATTGCTTTGGAAAAGAAGGGGTATGATGCCCTCCTTAGCAGGGGTTGGTTCATCACAGCAAAAGCCAACCACAATTGGAAGAAGAATACTCTCTCTATTGAGAGTGAGGGTAAGAAATATGTCATCGACCTATGTAACCAGGTAGTAAGCCAGGAACTGGCATCAGAGTCCGAGTTTGAAGGAGAGTTCCGCGAGGAGGGAGAGATGGAACCTGACGATAAAGGTGTACTGAGGCTGGGGAATTACTCTGAGGACAAAACGACCTCCCTCAACGGATTATTCCTATGGTAGATGGAGGATTATAAAGTTTTTCATCCCAGCTGCAACGTGCTAGAGATTTTGGAGGTTGAAGTCGAAGAGGACATTTATCCTCCAAAGTACGGTCAATATAGGAGGGTGTAGCGAGGGTGAATGACACCCCAACCCACCGGTTTGAAAGGGATAAGGTAGTCAAGTCTAAAGAATCGAGCATAGAAAAAGTAAGCTTGGGGAAGGAAGATGATCCCAAGGTGATCCTTGTCGGGGATGACTGGGTCCCCATACTAAAGACGACAACATTTAAGATATTGCTTGAGTATAAGGACGTATTCGCATGGACATACAAAGACCCGAAGAGCGTACCGCTGGAGCTATGAGTTCATTAAATCCCCTTGGTGTCTAGAGCACGCCCTGTACGAAAAAGGTTATACCGCATGGACAAGAACTATGCGGCAAAGGTACAGGAGGAAATTGAGAAGATGCTTGACGCGGGGATCATTTTCAAAGTTCAGACAAGCGACTGGGTGTCACCCATTGTCATCTGCCTAAAGAAAGAAACCAACAAAATTTGAATTTGTGTAGACTTTAGAAGTCTTAACGTTGTGACAATCAAGGATCCCTTTCCCATTTCTTTCACCGGCAACATATTACAAGTGGTAGGAAATGAGATGTACTCATTCATGGACGGGTTTTCTGGCTACAATTACATAAGTATTGTTGAGGAAGATAAACTGAAGACTACATTTGTGTTGGAGGTCAGAGTATATGCATACAATAGGATGCCATTTGGCCTATGCAACACTCTTGTAACCTTCCAAAGGATCATACTCCACATCTTTGACAAGATGTCAGTGGGTAATTTCAAAGCCTCCTTGGACAATTGGTCTATATATAGCGGGAAGGAAACCCACTAGACGGCTATGTGTGTGATGCAGGGGCATCCTCGGTTCCTAAAGATTCTAGTAGTCTCGATAACTATTTGGTGGAATTCGGTTAATTGGTTGGTGATCTCGGTAGAAGACTAGAGTTTCTCGGTCTTTGGTGATTGTTATCAGTCGGAGTCTATTAGGCTTCACCGATGGAGCTCGGTGGTCGTGGTAAAGATCCTTGGTTAGGAGTACCGACAGAGCTCGATGGATGATGGTCACTCGGTGACTCAGTGTTTCTAGTGCTCGGTGCTTGGTTACCGATGGGATCTCAATGTTTATTACTGGCGCTTGGTGTTCTTGCTGATCAACGTGTTTGTTTGGACGAATCGGCTTGGCTAACTAGTGCATTTAATTTGGGTTGCGCTCCTCGAGTTATGGATTGACCGTTGGACGTGTGGGGACCTAGATTTGGCATTTTGCATTCTCCTATGTGGAACTGGATGCCGACAGGATGAATTTATCATTCGAAGGCTATGTGAGAGCCGAAGGATGTTTCATTTAATATTTGTTTGTAAAAGGAGCCGACTTGGCTTAGGAGTTAATTATGTCATCCAGCTGACTTGTGGCTGAAGATTAGTATTTAAGGGGTGCTTGGGTAGTTGTTTAGGGCAGATTGGAGGCAAGTAGAAGGAAGCAAAAGAAGTGTAGCAGAGTTATTAGCTTGCAAGCTTAGGAACAAGGAGATTGCTTGGTGGCTTGCGAGCATAAGTTTAGATCTTGTTGAGGTTCCTACCAGATTCCTGTAACCTGTTGTTACAGATCTGGCTAATTAGGGTAAGGGTTTGGACTTGGATCTTGAAGGATCTTGTAGAGCTATTTCTTGCTTTGTATTTGGGCGTAACCGGTAAGGCCTTACAGCTTGGCACATTGCATGTAATCAGTTGTTGATGAATAAAGATATCAGTTTTTGGTTTTCTTGTTGTGTTATTCCGCCGTGTTGGTGTTTGGCTGCAAGTGTGGACAGTCCTTAAATGGATCCTCCATCCTTGACTGCATCAAGTGGTATCAGAGTGAGTTGATCTTGTTTGGAGAAAGGTTGGCAAAGAGATTGTGTGCAATCTGAGTTGCAGATCCGTGTAACTGAACTTGTGAAATTGTGGCCTAGTTGCTCATGCGAGGTGGCAGGTTGCGATCTAACTTGCATACGACTTGGAGGTTGTCACAAGGTGGTCGGTGTTGGGTTTTTTGCTGAGGGTTTTCGAAGATCTTTGGAGATGCCTCCGAGAAGATTGGACCCTGGTGCGATTGCAGATCTCTGTGATGTGGTGGAAGCGAAGATTTCTGAAAGGTTTTTTCGGAGGGAAATGGATTTGTTGAGCCGCATGGAGAACCGGGTGGATAACCTTGTGAAGGAAAGTGTTGTTGAGCTTTGTAAAGCTTAACGAAGTTGGGACATGCCAATCCGGAAGAAAGTTGTTTGGCCTATTAGAAGACTCGTCCGAGAGAGAAGACATGTGGAAGTATGTGAAATTGGTTTTGTTGTTCAGTTGGAGTCTGACATGAAACTTGCAGAGCAACTTGTGGCTATTGCTGAGTTACTTGTGCTCACCAACGTTGTTATTGACCTTGTTAAAGTTGGTGAGGACATTGGTTTTCATGTTCAGTTGGTTGTGCCTGACATGGAAATCGCAGAGCATCTGGTTGTGCGTGATCGAGTTGCTGTTGATGCGGAGTTACATGTTGTCGAACACCTTTGTGATGATGGTGTTGCCGAATTGCTTTTGTTTGGTGTTGAGATGTAGATGTTATTTGCTGGTTGCGGACTTGAGTTGCTAGTTGACAATGATGAGTCTTGTGATGAGATTCTGAGATGGGATTCTAACTTGATACTTGGTGATGGGTTGAAGGCTCGATTTGTTCGGGATGTTGAACATGCTGACTGGTTGGTTGCAGATAGGTTAAGGAGGACTTGGCTGATGAACTTGTGCATTTTCTTGGTTTCGTGGATTGACAAGCCTTGTGTGAAGATGAAGTGGATGGCGGATTTTCTTGAAGCAACAAAGTGTGGGACACACTTTCTTATTTACCCCAGGTGTCTGATGCAGGGGCATCCTCGGTTCCTGAAGATTTTGGCAGTCTCGGTAACTATTTGGTGGAATTCGGTTAATTGGCTAGTGATCTCGGTAGAAGACTGGAGTTTCTCGGTCTTTGGTTATAGTTATCGGTCGGAGTCTGTTTGGCTTCACCGATGGAGCTTGGTGATCGTGGTAAAGATTCTCGGTTGGGAGTACCAACAGAGCTCGATGGATGATGGTCAATCGGTGACTCGGTGTTTCTGGTGCTCGGTGCTTGGTTACCGACGAGGTCTCGGTGTTTATTACCGGCGCTCGGTGTTCTTGCTGACCGATGTGTTTGTTTGGATGAATCGGCTTGGCCGACTGGTGCATTTAATTTGGGTTGCGCTCCTCGAGTTATGGATTGACCGTTGGATGTGTGGGGATATAGATCTGGCGTGTTGCATTCTCCTATGTGGAGCTGGATGCCAATAGGATGAATTGATTATTGGAAGGCTATGTGAGAGCCGACGGATGTTTCATTTAATATTTGTTTGTAAAAGGAGCCAACTTGGCTTAGGGAGTTAATTATGTCATCCAACTGACTTGTGGCTGAAGATTAGTATTTAAGGGGTGCTTGGGTAGTTGTTTAGGGCAAATTGGAGGCAGGTAGAAGGAAGTAGAAGTGTAGCACAGTTAGTAGCTTGCGAGCTTAGGAACAAGGAGATTACTTGGTGGTAGGGATAACTTTAAGAAACCCCCTTTTAGGAAAAAGTGTAAATTTTTGGCGAATCGTACATTACTTTAGGGGGGAATTTGTTTTAATGCAAGCGAATTTTTTTTTCAAATCCATGATTTTTCATAGTTTTTATTGGTGATATTTTCCCCGCTGAATGAGAATTTCATAAATTGCTGGCGAATAATTTTCTTTTGAATTAAAAATTTATAATTTATGAGGTGAATAATTTTCTTTTCAAGTAAAAAATAATAATATATGAGGCGAATAATTCTCTTTTCAAGTAAAAAATAATAATATATGAGGTGAACGAATTTCTTTTGGAGGGTAAAAAAATATTTCTATTGGCGAATTTTATGTACTATTTGAAAATTTATTTATTTTATTGGCTAATCATTCGTTAATTATGGCAAAAAAAACTATTTTGTTGGCGATTTTCAAAAGATGGGAAATATTTTGTTATAATGCCTTAGACTAACATACCTAACATACATACATTATTTTATAATGTTAAATATATTATTTGATACCGTCCGATGATCCAAGATCAATGGCTGAAGTTTAATTTCAGCCCCAATTTCTTGAAGGAAACAAAGTTGTGGAGGAAGTCACCGAAATGTTGACACGTATCAAATAAGGGTTACTTGTCTGCAGACTATAGTGTACACGTGTTGGTATCGATATTCACGGTTCTATTACTATAGTGCAACTTGTAACATCTTAAATCGGTAAGCAATAAATGCCTTGTCAGTGACAAGCGACATTCTTTAACTTGTCATGCAGAGTAGACACACACCACTTCCAAATTTGTACAGACGCTATAACCGATATTTGACAATTTTTGTTTTTATGGGAAAGATTTACTGCCAGATATGAAAGATTAAGGACAAAATATTAATTTCTCACACGCATGCATTTAGGGGAAAGATTTACATGAAAGATTTAGAGGCATGTTAAGGACAATGGATTTAATACCATTAAAGACAGAATAATTTATTGCTAAGTAACGATCCAGAATTCAAGGGCTATTTATAGACGATCTATCTTCATTATTCATTGATTCGTCTTTGGCGTTTGCTAGATAATTTGTTTGTTTAGGGTCTGCAGTCTGCAAATAATTTGTTTATAAGTTTTCTGTAGTTTTACTGTTTCAGATGGACACTGCAATTAGGCTTATATGCACATCTGAGGAGGCCCAGATGGCCTTTCTGGGTTCCTTTACTGATGAAGCCTTAGAATCTATTTGTAAGGAGGGTGGGCCTATCGTTATAGAGGCTGTGAGAATGGTGCTGGGCCGAGAGTTTCAGAACAATGAAGATAGACACCGGGTCAACACGGACATTACGTCCCATTTTTTTGGCATCTCTTCTCGACCTCGAAGGAGAGAAGGTGGAGATGTTAATGCTGCTGAGGAGGGTTTTTAAAGAAGAGTACCTAGGGGACAATATTAGTGTTGTAGTGTTCGCAAAAATAGGGGTGGGGATCCGTTGGGCAAGTGAAATACCCAAGCTTCTCCTCCTAGGCCAGAATGTGGCCATGCAACCTTTTCTTTTGGGCCTCAATGCTGGGCAGTATAAGCGCCATAGGAAATGGGCCCTGCTTGCTAGGGATTTCCTCCGAAAGTGGTTTGCCCTTGACGAAGTGGAGGCTGAGGTGGGGGAATTCGGGTGGCTGGATGAATTCGTGCAGATAATCATCTCTCGTGAATTCTACTTAGATGAAGTTGAAGGCCAAAATCAGTAGAGGACTACTACTAGTTTTTTTGATAAAAAGTTTATGGTTTTTTCTTGTTTATAGTATGTTTCTTTTTGTAGTATTTACTATTGTACTAGAAGTAGACACTGGACTACTAGTCTACTAGTGGTTTTTGTTTTATAAGAACATACCTCGTTTTTTGGTTTTTTTTGTTTATAGTAGGTTCCTCTTTGTTCTGCAAGT